>CM033109.1:22174439-22659707 GCA_019321725.1 Paulownia fortunei | reverse complement strand
GTGATGGTTGTAGTAGGAGAAAAATTATAGTGCAATAAATTGTTTTTATTTAATCTCAAGTATGAATTCGATGCTGCTAATTTATCCTTTTGCCAATTGAAAAATTACTAACAGAACATTTTGGATTTTCTTGGGTGTTTTGGGAGAATATATTGTAAAATGTGATGTATTAGAGGAGAGCATGATATATGCTTGATTTTATTTTGGGAGAATTAATTGAGAATGAAAATGAAGTTTGAAAATGAAATCAAACATTATGTTACAAGTTACTATTTGTACTAATGGTGGAGGAATTAATTCCATCCTTTGCGGACCAATTTTGATAATTTCATACCACTTAGTGCCATTTTCAGTGGTCAGCCAAACGCAAGTAATAAAATGATTTTTACCCTTGCTTTCATGATTTGAAACTGGATGTATGTTTGCAATTTCTATGTCCTACCTTTTGGAATCATTGTCGAATAAATTTAACTCAATTTTCTTGATTATTACAGGTTGCTTAAAAGGTTGGATTTTTCCAGAGCTGAAGTTTACCTTATACTTTTTGGGATATGAGGTGAGATTATCAAATAAATACAAAAAAAATTAATATATCATGTTATGCTGGACTTTCTAGTTTTTCTGCTTCTGTTGACCTAGTTTCATAGGTTTTGTTTATATGTTTATTTATGCATGTTCGGCTATATGCATGTCGGTATGCGTAGATGGTAACAGAAAGCTATAAGAGCGACAATTATTCATGAGGGTGGGAGTAAGTCTTTTGAGAGATAGACACAATTTTTCGTGACAAGAATTGAAAAGTAGATACAAATTTAAATGAATTTTAACGTTGAATGAGTTTAATAATTCAAATTTAAAGTCAAGAGAATCTGGACAATTTAGTAATTGATTTGTACAAGAACAATATCAACTATAAAAGAAAGATCTTTATTTTATAAATAAGTCTAATATTGTATTTGTAAATCTAAATTAGTGAACAAAAAAATATATTCAATTTTAATTTTTAATTTATTTTTTTGACATTTCTTCTAACTCAAAATAATGATTTTCTCAATACAGTTTATATTTTCAATTCGACTGTTTTTCTTAGTGTACTAGAAAAATAATATAGTCAATTTTTAAAATTAATTAATCGAATAATATTAGGTAATATAACAAATATTACAGCTTGAAAGTTTAATAATATGAAGATTATTAAAATGTTAATATAATAAATGGATTTAAAAAATTAAGTAATTTAACTTTGTATATTAAGAAGCGCAATTATTTGAAACACATGGAGCACTAACATTTTAAAGAATTTTTAACGCACAAGAATTGAAGTCTTTGTTTAAACTTTATTTTCCATTTGCATGGAATGGGTAAATCACTTTCTCTCCAGCTATTTCATTTAATTTTAATTATTTCAATTACTTATGCCTAATTGCCGTTTCTTCTTAGTCAAAAATGATTATAAACATGTTAATTAAATTAACATTAGAGTAATCATTTTTTACATTTTGTCACTTCCATTAACTACCATCCAAGAATCCTCAAGATTATCTAGTGGTTAGAATCCAATATTTGAGATGCTACATTTATGAACAATACATTAAATGTGCGAATGATAGATAAGTATTCAATTCGTTAACTCTTTTAGATTTTGATCCTAGCACATGTCCTTTTTTAATTTGAATTTTCAATAAATGCCTCTTATTTTATAGTATTATCTAATTAAATGGAATCTATAATACCATTAATGCCAATACATATGAAAAAAAATGAATGAATTAAAAAAAATTAAATTAGAATTATATATAAATGTATAATTTTAAAAAGCAAGAAATCGATATTGGAATTTTGAGGGGCATTTCGAATAATATAAATTGTGTATATTTATTTGTTGTATATGGGACGAAATAATATATGCTTCTTAGAAAAAAAATGGAAATCAATGACCATTTTTTAATAATATAAGTAAATGCTCTATATGTGTTGATAATGCGTACTTTCAAATAATAAATTGAAATTATTTCTCAAATAACTATGAAAAATGCGTGAGATTGAAATTTAGACATGAGTTTCTTGTTCCTTATGTCTTCATTAAAAAGCTAAACTTGAAGAAAGCAAGGCGGCAAAAAAGCAAAATCATGGGCTTATTGGCATTCATCTCTGAGGTTTGGTTTTTAAGTACCCATCTATACTTTTAATTTACTTAAATATCTTCCCTCTTATCATAGTTTTTCCTGTGAAGTACAGAGTGGAAGAGGAGTGGAAACTGACTAGTGACAATCTGACTAATGAAATTATACATTAAAACAAAAAAAGATAGAGATTGATTGATTGATTGATTCCCCTTGGTTTATGATATGGTGGCATTAAAATTTTGTCTTGTTCCCCCAAATAAAAATAATAAATATGATCTAGATCTCATCCTTCCAATTATTTTACACCCACATGAACCACTTCTTTTATTAATGATAATAATAACGATATGATGCTAAGACTAGACACGGGGGGTCCATACTTATTATCCAGTCTTGAGAAAGAGAGAAATAGGAAAATTTAAATCATTTTTTTCTTTTCCTATATGAAAATATAAATATTGACCTATACATATTTAGAAAAAATGGGAGGACGTTTCACTGATTTTTTTTTGTTTTTTTTTTTTTTGTGGGGGGGGGGTGGGGTGGGGTGGGGGAAGAGAGGGAAGGATTGTGAATAACGACATTATTCATATACATGATGAGGTCATTTATCACCATATTACAAGGACGTGTATGAATGTGAGACCACTTAGTTCACTAGTTTGGGAGTTGGGTTGCAACAGGCTAATTTTTTCTTTTTTTTTTTTTTCTTGTGGGAGGGGAGGAAAGGATTGTGACGTTTTATGTTATGCATATACACGATGAGGCCAAGAGCCGAAAGCATTCAGAGAGATCCCTCAAAGTCCATATAATTTTAAATTTTAAATATAAATTATTAATTCTAAAATTTTATGATTATCTCCCAAATTATCTTTTATATGTTGAAAATATGAAAAAAATTCAATCTCGTTCCCTAAACTTAACATCCCCTCAAGCCTATATAACTTTAAAGTAAATTTAAATTTACTAATTTTAAATTTTATGATTATATTCTTAAAATTGATAAAATTCTTTTATATTTTATATGACTGAAAACATGAAAAAATTCAATCTCCGCAACCTAAACTTAAGATTCCTGACTCCATACCTGATGTGAATGAGGATTGAAAAATTGAGGAAGATGGAGACTGGAGACAAGAAAATTAGAGTAAAAAAATACAAGGCAATCATGGCAGTTCAAGGCTTTTTACAAAAATAACAAAGGAAATCAGCCCATCTAGGAAGTAGGAAGGGTGTTATGATGTATATGATAGATCAATTTTAAATCTCTGTTGTGGTGATTAAACCAAGGCTGAATGCTTTGCAAAATCACAAGAGGGGATGGGTGGACCAACAATTAAATATTCGATATGTTCACACAATCTTTAAGGTCTGTCAATCCATTACCATAATAGCAACTGTTACAGCATCTCACAAGTCGGACAATCTAGAACAGACATAGGAAACCATATACGTAGGTCTTATAACAACAGTTTCGATGCCAAACTTCACACAACTATAAACATCCGTTACCGTTATCATCTCCTGGAAGTATCTGGAATAGCACAAACTCATGGAGGCATCATCCAGCGTCTTCTATATCAATAGAAAAGGAACTATTCAGATGAGAATGCAGCCAAAATACAGTTCACTTAGGTAAGTTTCAGATTTAATGAGCTATACATCACTATTTTATGACAGATAACAGCCAACTTCAGCATCCAAAAACCTGTGGACAGACGAGTAGCCCCTCAAACCCACCCGAGACTCTCTACTTTGTGGGAATTTGGTAAAAATTTCACATAAGATCATTAGAGTGAAATATAAATTAAAAACACCAAACAAAAAGATAGCTACCTGAAATATGTGCAGCATAAGATCAAACAGCAGCATTAGCAGTTGTTTTGGCAATCGTTGTAGTGTCAAAGATTTCAATCCAGTAGCCATCAGGATCCTTGATGAATGCTATGTCCTTAATTTTTCCTGAAAAGTGAGACGGAACAGAAAATTTGAATCAAATAAATTAAGAAAAATTCTGGAAATAATTCAAGAAAGTAAATTACAACTAATATATATAGTTCAAATAAATATAATTAAATAACTTCCATTTTAACTTCTGATGGTCTATTTTAAATCTTCCTCTCTGCCCAAAAATAAGAGCCCTTGTCAGGATAGGCACATGTTCCATGTTGGTTGAAGCAAACAATTTTTTAATCATTGTCCCTAATTACTGTCTTGTAAGAAAATATTTAAGTGCTATCACCTTAATTTTCCAAGTTCTGGGATCATAATTAACAACTGTGCTTCAAAAGGCTACTTGTCATTTTCACACTTGAATTTACTAATATTATCATCTTTGCCAATATGGTTTAGATATCATGTGTTCACCTCATGAACATGAATGAACAAATTGGCAACTTTTACATAGACCCCATCAGAAAACTCAAAGTTTAAGAAAGATCTGCCCTTAGGATAGGATGACAAAACTAAGAGAATAAAACTGCTTTTTCCTTGAATAGAACAAGGGAACAAACTGTGAGTTCGGTTATAAAACACAAAAGGCATATTTATCCTTGTTTACAAGATAAAGAGATAACATTAAGGAAACAATTCTAAAACTTATACAACAGTTCTTAATTGAAAAGAAAACTCCATATTCAGAAGTTCTTATAGTTTCTGGTTTCCCCTTCTGAATTTGGTAATTCATGCCAGAAATGGATGCGCAAAATACATTTTTTAAATATTTAAGGTTAAATAAGAGCTTTTGATGGATGATAACACATAGTACAAAATAACAAAGTTGTGCATTGAGAAGTATAAATTAAAATAAAGAAAAATTAAAATACAGCACACATCTATACAGAAAAAATAAAACATTGTTTCTTAAATTAAAAAAGGATAAAGTTACCATCCTCAGGTTTCTTAACAAACTCCACTCCTAAACTTTCAAATCTCTTGCATGCCTTGTGTACATCATCAACAGTGATACCTATGTGTCCTGCATGTTGGTCTTCCAAATATTAGAAAGGACCAAGCATCCCATATAATGAAACATCCCTTTACATTAAGATCATCTTAGTCCATAAATCAAAAGAACATGAAGAGAACCACATGCATCTCATATGTAGTAGCAGTTCCCTACAATAGACAGTAAGCTACCAAAAGAAAAAGGTAGAAAAATTAAAAGAGAGAAAAAAAACAATAGGACTCTCGTGTTACAAACAAGGAGTGAAACCAAGGGTGTATTAAGACAAATTTTTGTAATTCCTCCAAAAAGAAAAAAGGATACTATTTATTCAGAAAACTGGTTGAACGAAGGGTAGGAATGTTAGAGTAGGATGCCCAACGCCATAATTGGATTGGCTGTATTGTACTCTTTTTCTTTTGTAAAGACAATATTATTAAAAATCATATTAATAAAAAAATATTTTCTTTATCTGATATCATGCATCTTTTATTTTTGCACATTAAATAAAGTCCTTAAACCAAATTTAACTTCGGGACATGGTCGTGCATATGATATCGATCATGGAACATGCCTCTAAAGCTTTGATTTTAAATAAGTTTCGAGTCGACAGTTTTTTGAGATAGGACATCAAATAGTTCAGTAAGACTCGCACATATGATGCATACTCATGAGATGAGAATATCGCACTCTATTGGCATTAGCGTAGAGACGCAAATGCACGTATATGAGTGCTTGTTAGAAAACAAGTATACCGAATATGGCCCACAAGAAATTTTTAGTTGGAAGTTTTGCCTGTTGAAATAAGAATTTACATGTTGCAATAGTACACGGCTAGTTCTCGGACTTGAGACACGATGGTAGCCTTGTGTGCATCCTGTAACACTTTGATATATCTTCTGATTGTTTGACAATCACAAAAAGGATATGTTGGGTGTTGCACTGGTGTGCATGGAGGTTTGTCAGTAGCCAAACATAAAATTAGACACTTGTCTTTTTAAACAAGAGAATCTCCTGTGTTTTCATAGTTCGTAATTCAAAAATCTTGATCAAGGCAGGATGAATCATGATTCATCAAAAATCATTAGAACTTGAAATAGGATTACAGTTATTGAATCATTTAGGATTTCAACTTATAATTCATACCCTAAATTCAATCGGGAGATTAGCTATCGAAAGGATCATACGTGTATGGTACTCGCAACTGAAATAGGTTTACTCATTATTTCATCTAAGATTAGTTTGTCATGATTACTTGTTAGGTGTTTTCATAGATAGTGAGGTTCTTGGTATTAAGGAGTTAATTCCAAAGCGGATTAATTAATTAGATTAATTAATTGAAATAATTATTATTTATAAGTTACAAATGTTACAAGTCCACTACTAGCTTAACAGTGAACCTAATAGGGTCACATCTTTATGGAAAGTAACATTTTTAATTTTAGGATTTATCCAATGATTGAAAATTAATTAATTAATATTGATTGATTAATTAATCAAGAGTTCTATTTAATTTAATGGTTAAATTAAATTATTCAATTAAGTAATTGAATTATTTAATTGGACTTAATTTGATTAGGAAGCCTAAATGGAGTAAATTAAATTAATCAATTAGATTGATTAAATTGGGATTAAATCAATTAGATTGATTAGTGGATTTTTAAGTCCACGCCCAAAAATTAATGTGGATCACTTGATAAGCCCACTAAAATATGAAGAGAATAAATTAAATAAATATAACTTATTTATTAACATATTTATAAATAAATTAATTATTTATAATTAATATCAAGAATGTATGTAGACGAGTTTGATGATTAATGTAGTCTCAAATAAGTCCACATACATAGAAGACAGAAAAATAGAAGAGTTGTTGGAACATTTGGAATCCTTTCAAGATAAAACTTTGAAATAGTTCAAAATTGACAAACTTTCCAAGAGTTGGAGAATGAGCAAAATTTCAACCCCTATAAATAGGGATGGCCGAAAATTAGCAAGGTATAAATCAAAAAAATTACTTTGTTCAGTCTTCTATTTTTCTCTCCAAAGAAAATAAAAGAAAGAAAAAGAAAAGTGTTTTCTTGAAATCTTGTTTTTTCTTATTATTAAGAACAAAGCTAGTTTCTTAATATTTTCTTTATATTCAAGTTTCAAGAACTTAAAGAATCAATCTTTATTGTTTTTGAAAATTTGTTTTTAATCCATCAATTGGATCAAAAAGACAAAATTTACTCCGGATCTAAATTAGTAAACAATTAAAAGGATACTAGCAAATGTTTTTAATTGATGTTGTTTTTTTATATTGTGAACCTGATAGAGGAGAGACACTTGGATTCCTGTAAGTTTTGAAAGTCTAAGATAAGCAATTGATTGCTTCATTTCCTACAACAACGGGAGTGCGAGAAAGGTATAATCTGAATTTAATATTTGTTTATATTTTCATTTGAATAAATGCGATCGTTAGAATCGCTTTCGAACCGAGGGGATATATATATTTATGTTTGATAAAAAATTTAATTTTCCGTTGCGTATGCCACTGCGATTATAGCGAACCCAACAAGGACATCCTACTCACTCATCTCACAATCCTGTCAGTTAAAATTCATGGAAAAATTGTGAATGAATGTATCTTCTTACTTTAGTAAGAATGAAGCAAAAGGCATAGATAAGCAGTGCATATACCACGAAACAAACATATAAAGTGCAAAGCAGAGTCCTTAATAATATTGATTGAACTCACAGCGCAAGACACAAGCAATATACTTGTTCCAGCTCTCAAAAGTAGAAAAAATGGAGCTGATGAGATTTAAGAATACTGTGTGATACAGCAGATCCAGAAAAATATGCATAATTCATTACAACAATCAAAGCATAAGATCTGCTGCACTAAAGGCCAGGAAACAACAATAGGAATTTATGCATGGCTGTGTTCATGCATGCATGTATTATTAAGCGAACAACAGAAAGTAGAAAAATATGTATTTAACAAACCCAAAACTGTTCCCAACACTGTTGATGTTGAACACAATCAGACAGAAAGACTCGACACATAGTGTTTCACTTTCAAGCGCCTTACTATGATATAATTAAGTATTTGAAGGTCTTGTGCTTATAACTATCTATTTGCCCTCATTTTATATGAGGTGAAAAGTGTATATGTTGTCCCAAAAGATTGAGTACCAAGCTTATGTGCATACATATACATATGTGAAGTCGATAACAGGACAACATGGGTGTATGAACATTTTAAAGTTTACAGTAGGCATTCACTCAAAATTATCCAAGCAAAATAGTTTAAATGGGTATGAATGCAGTAGAGCTGCACACTTTTCAGGGAAAATTAATGGTATCAGGATTAGATCTGACCACGGTTCGAGAAAATTCCGACCCTTAACATTAACTTTAACCATCAAGGTCGGTTACGGTCCCGGTTCCGAAACCGCCATGCCAGTTACGGTTACGGTTCCGACCCTTACATTTTTTTTATTATTTTTTAAAATTTTTTGAACTTAAAATTTTAAAAAATATTATTATTTTTTGAATTTAATGAAAAAAATAACTTACATTTGAAAAAAAAAAAAACCTAAAATATAAGCTTATGGTAAAAAACAACAGTAGCTAAATTAATTTTTAGAATTTCTAAAAAATATTTTTCTCATTTACACTGCATTAATAAAGCACAATTTACTAAATTTTGATTTTCGAAATTAATATTATCATATAAAATCGATGCAACATTACAACAATTTAATAATATTAAATGAGAAGTTGGGGTATAAACACTAGATAATTATAAAATAGCATCATTAAATATTTTTAAAAAATTACAAATTTACTTATTATTAAGATAATTGTAAAGTAGCATCATTAGATAATTTTTTATACTTTACTTATTATTAAAATAAAATGTAGAATGCTTAAATATAGAACTTGATTTGTAACTTGCCATATTTGAAACTAATTAATTAAATTTAAAGGGGACACAACATTAATTAAATTAATTTTCAGAAACAAGACAAGCAATTTGATGGGAAAAGAATGAAAAAACAAATCATGAGACTTATTTATGCATTTATTCAAAATTATAAATATATGGCTTATTAGCTTAATTGGTTAGAGTGCTTGTTAATAACCTAGAGGTCACAAGTTCCAAACTTGTATGACACATTTTCATATTATTATTTTGGTTAAAAATAAAAAAAAATAAAAATGGGTTGGGTCCAGCACCCATAACCGGCTCGTGAAGTCACGGGCCGATTATGGGTTACGACCCGTGAACCATGGTCAACGGGTCAGTCCAGGTCCGGTTTGAACCCGGCCCGTGGTCGGGTCTGATCAGGATCATATCTGAAGAAACAAATGGGGCAAAAGAGAAGCATGGTCAAGTTAAATGTTTCACATACCAAAACCACGAGGTTCTGAGTTCCCATTGTGATAACCCTTGAAATCAGGATCAGTTTCAGTACCCCAGTTGCTGTGACAAACTATGATAGTTAGGTATCATGAGAGATTTGTGAGCAAGAATGCTTCTCTTACAATGTTTTACGTAAAAAGAAGCTAGCTCTTACTGTGTAAGCTCAAGTACAGCTTTCTGACCAAAAGTCCAAGCCGTGCGCGCAATAGGATCACTGGGAGCTGATGATGTGTCCTAGCCACCCATAAATGGATAGCTTTAGAGGTCTAGCATGATTACCATCTACGCATACCGACATGCATATAGCCGAACATGCATAAATAAACATATAAACAAAACCTATGAAAACTAGGTCAACAGAAGCAGAAAAACTAGAAAGGTCCAGCATAACATGATATATAATTTTTTTGTATTTATTTGATAATCTCACCTCATATCCCAAAAAGTATAAGGTAAACTTCAGCTCTGAAAAATCCAACCTTTTAAGCAACCTGTAATTATCAAGAAAATTGAGTTAAATTTATTCGACAATGATTCCAAAAGGTAGGACATAGAAATTGCAAACATACATCCAGTTTCAAATCATGAAAGCAAAGGGTAAAAATCATTTTATTACTTGCGGTTTGGCTGACCACTGAAAATGGCACTACGTGGTATGAAATTATCAAAATTGGTCCGCAAAGGATGGAATTAATCCATCCACCATTAGTACAAATAGTAACTTGTAACATAATGTTTGATTTCATTTTCAAACTTCATTTTCATTCTCAATTAATTCTCCCAAAATAAAATCAAGCATATATCATGCTCTCCTCTAATACATCACATTTTACAATATATTCTCCCAAAACACCCAAGAAAATCCAAATGTTCTGTTAGTAATTTTTCAATTGGCAAAAGGATAAATTAGCAGCATCGAATTCATACTTGAGATTAAATAAAAACAATTTATTGCACTATAATTTTTCTCCTACTACAATCATCACACCCTTTCGAAAACAAAGAAATCAAGCAAAGTGCCATACCAGGTAGGCTTAAAATAATTGAGATGGAGTGATATAATAGGAGGTGGAAGGAAGTGAATATGGTGATTATGGGGATGTAGCTGCTTGCGGGGTGTGGAGATGTTACCTTCTTTTAGCTGTATAAGCCAGAATTTGTGTTTGCATTTGAATAAACGATTACATTTCTCTGTTTACCAGGATATTTCCATTATTCCATGTGTATTGGGATGAATTATGTGGTTTTATCTAACTATATGCGTATATAAACCGACAGCGTTACATCATGATTAGCTTTAAAGTTAAACTAACTCTAACTAGAATACAAATAATAAATAAACCGAAAGCTACAAGACTCATATAATACAATTATTGTAATGCACAAAGTGTAGTCGTTAACCTAACTTCTTCAATAGGTGATTACCTTAATAAACCTTTATGAAACTGGACCAATATAATCCTTGCATAATCATTATCTTTTGTTCATCATCTCGTTATTGTTCTTGTTTTGCAAATTGAGGCCAAGAAAATCCAGACACAGAATTTGGAAATGCAGTTTGGCATAAGATCCTGGTGAGGTTCAAAAGCAAGTCGTAAGAGATTACTTCTAAAACCCATATTTTTATTCTTTTTTTTATTTCCTTTTCCCTCAAAATGGAGAATAAGGGGCTATATTGTCCTTATACAAAACCGAATTTGTATAGAATGCATATTCTTCAAATTATAGACACCCAATCATACCAATTTAAATATTTTTCTATAACTTCATGACTAAGAATTGACAATAATGGACTTATGTAAAACCTCAAGCACCAATAGTTGATAGTATCTTAATTCAGAAAGAGAACATTTTTCATATATTAGGGAAGTGGGGGTCTTGATGCATATAATCATGAAATTAGATCAATCTAACAAAAATTAACCTATATTTCAACATATATATATTATTTGTGTGTGTGTGTATCTACTATGTCTTGAAACTCATATTGATATTTCCTCTTCCACTATTTGCACTAAGAATGTCAAGTGCTCCCCAGACTATGAAGATATATATCAAGTTAATAAAATCGTAAATCAAAAGCAGGATAATGCAAAAATAAGTCTGAAACCAAAACTAGAATCATATAAAATTAAAAACTCGATATCATCAAAATTCCAGTTATATGTAGCAATTGCAGGTAATTATTGCAATCAAGATTGCATATTAAAACCTCCAAATAGGATTGCCAAACAAAAGCATTAGAACTATATAAGCATGTTAAAGAAGAGAATCAGAAGAAGTGAAGAGTTTTTTTATATCTAAGTATCCAACTTGATAATTAAATCCATATCATTCTGCAAAATATTAAGCAGGAGAAAATAGGATCCATTTTTTCTGAAGAAAGTTAGGAACACTTACGACATGCCCATTATCCTAGAGTAGAAATCAAGACTGACTTTGGGGTCCTTTACCCGAAGCATCTGAATGCAGAAATACAAATGTATCAGCACAAAAGTTCTATATGATTATGTCAGTCAGTCAATGTGGGACCACAAGGAAGGAGCAAATATATACATACACATTATTTCCAGCTAAAAAGAAATTACATTCCAAGTACTATTTGGTTCCAATAACAGTGATTTGAGTTTAAACACATTAAATAATACACTTGCCTATGTGAGTGCACAACAATGTGGAAATTTGAATTCTGCAGCCAAAACAAATTGGGGACAGTGCTGGTGCCAATCAGAATAACATTTTAGCAACAAAGATTAATGGGCTATTTGAAAGCTCACAGTTTGCTGCAAGAAATAGCCTTTGGTAGCCTCATCCAGAGAAGTGTGGAGTCCCGGGTTGTTGTCGGCTGACTCTTTGGATGCCATCACAGTAGTCTTGGATATAAATTTACTGGGCTGACTAAAAACCTGCAAAAATTACATAAAAAAGAGCTCAAAATTGATTTGTACAATAAGGGATACAATAAGGTGGTGTTTTATTTTTCATTTGGACCTTAGGTTTGAGAGTGAAGAGTGTGGGCAGTGGAGATAAAAGGGGCGGCCTATGAAAGGTGGAGGGAAGGCGGGAGAAGGCGGCGGTGAGTGAAGAAGAAGCCATAGCATATGATTTTGGAGAGAGAACGAGGGAGGAGAGGCAGGAGCAGAGGGCTATACCCGGAGAAGACGACGCTGAAGATATTGGACCACCACAGTTTCTGCTTTTGCAGTTTGTACTATGAAAATGCCAGTACAGTAGCGTTTCTCAATCAGTTTTCTGGTTCCAGAACGCGGACGGTTTGGACATTCTATCGTGCAATAATAAATCTACTGCACTTGAATCCACTCACTCCACTTCATTTGCTCAAACTCAACCCTATTTGATGGATAATAATTAATAAGTATTTTATATAATAAATAATTAAATAAATATTAATTATCTAAATACTCAATAAATAATATATTTGAAGTAGGTGTGTAGTGTGTTAATCATCTTAAACCATCCAAAAATTATCAATTTTAATTTTAATTATTCAATAATAGTTTCGTAATATTGAAACTCATCAATTTTGACTCTAATATCAATAATTATGATTCACTTTATTTATCATCCAACTATTTTGTGTGTGTGTATATATATATTGAAAAATATATACATATATTCGCCACGTACAATATATTTGTTTATTTGGCTTTTTTATGATAATTAAAAAATTAATATTAGAAACTATGATAAGTTATATATATATTAATAATACCTTTTTCTCATTTATCAGTGTTTTTATTAGTATTACTTATTTGAACGACAAGAAAGAATGAGTTTTTTTTTTATTTCAAATTATGCTTGAGGTGCAATTATTAATAAGTTGATGAGTTGTGATAAAATATAATTATAAATTATTAACCTATCATCCGACCGCTAAATAAACCAAACACAAGCAATCCAAATAATTTAATAATTTTATCATTCCACACATATTAGATCGGATTGAGTTTTTATTATAAAATCATTCAAACCCAACATCGTACACCCTACTTAGAAATATGTTTCATATTCTTCCACAAATGTAAGATCAAAACAAGGCCCAACTGGAAGATTATAAAGATTGGGCTGCCCATTGGTAAAGTAGTCCAGGATTTATCTATTTCTTGGAATGGGCTGATCCACTTAATTGCTCCCACTTGATGATCTTTTTTTAACATGTTAATTACACTTCCTTATGAAGTAGTTGAATTATTAATATTTTTTCTTCCTCATTTATAATTATAAAAACATTCCATTTAAATCTATCAGATTTTTCCAATTGTAAGCTTTGGGCGGAAAATAATAAAATCAACAAAAAAAAATTGGTGAACTTCCTATTTTGTCCTTTAACTCAACTCTCTTTATATTTATTGACCAAGATTCCTTTGATAAGATTTGAAATTTAAAGGGGATATAGATGTAATAATATTTACATGAAAGGTGGGCAACAAAATGAAATGCTATTTCAAAATATAAGTGTTGGATGTTAAAAAAATTGCTTGAGGCTTTAAACTTAGCCCCCTCCGAAAGATATAGTATATTAACAATTATTCTTGCATTGTCAATGAATAATAATTTGTTCAAAAAAAAAAAATTATTGTTTTATGATTGAAATATGAAAAGGAAAGGTGTCTTCAAAAAATAGCTAAACTTAATTTTATATATAGCAATAATAATATCTCTATTTTTCTTTTTCTTTTTTTATTTTCTCTCTCCTCATTTATTTTTTTCTTTTTTAGCCATGACTTCTCTTCTTTTTCTAGAAGATGGGAATGGGGAAGTGATGGAGGGAGAAACAGATAGAGAGAGGAGAGGAGGAATGGATAATAATGGAGGAAAAGACAAGGAGAGATTCGATTTAGGATTTTATTGAATTATCTCTTTAAATTCAATAAAAATAATAAAAATTGAGATTGAATCTAAAAACTTAATTCCAAAATACAAACACTTTGGGGAAAACTGGGGAGGGGGCAAAAATGATATTTATATGTAAAATATATTAATTCTTTTGTAGATATATTACAAAGATAATCCCTTCAACTGTAAAAGTATTACCAAAAGGCCATTCAAAATACAAAAATTACCACAAAATAGAATGATCATTTAATAAACTAATAATTATACAAGTTTTGTAATTTTTAAATTGAAGGCAAAATTATCAATTCATAACATGTGTTTGGGTATTCTAAAAGATGGAAAAGAGGATTTGGTGGGGGAAAATTAATCCGACTAGATTTTGGTAACGCTCTTATTCGAATTTAGGATGTGTAATAATTAATTAAATTCGTGTTCAATTCAATATATTCAATTGTTAATAAACTTATTTACAATCCTAAACCAAACGAAACTATTTTTTTTTCTCATGAGCACGATTTAAAATTTAATTACCAAAAAGAAATATGAGACCATGGTCATGCTCTTCTTTTATTATTATTTTTTTAATGGTTTTGTTTAGTTTGAATTCTTCAATGTTTGACATGAAAATTCACAACCCAAACAAATAATTATCGAAGACAAATTAACTTTCTTCCATAAACAGTTCTAACATTATCATGGTGTATTGACCAAGTCAAATTCAAATCTCTCTCGAGAGTTCTCATACATAAATCTTATTATTTTTCAACTTTGGAATGTTCCTTTATTTTATGAGAAAAAATGACGCTTGTCTAATGTAATTATGGTAATGAATGATTCGCTCGTAATAACAAATTAATTATTTTATTTTATAAAAAATAAGACGTCTAATTGCATTATAAGAACCAAACTTATTTAGAGCAAAAAATATTTTTTTTAATTTTATCGTCTAAGTGACTCATATTTAAACACGTCTTTGTTTTATTGTAAATTGCTTGCATCATTGTGATGTTGTGGGTCCGTGATGTTGTGGGTCCGACGAACACGTTATCATTTTTGAATCTTTCGTTGTAATTTAATATTTTAATTTATAAATTTATATATTAAATATATATAATTTATGTTAAATATATATTTAATAATATATTTTGTATATTTAATATGTATTTATAATATAAAATATAAAATTAAAATGAAAAATCCCGACTATTCCTTATACCTTATCTCCAATTATCAGCATATAGTTATCCACCCACAACTTTATTGATAATTTTCCTTCTAACGTGTTAAAAATGATATCTCATCCATTGGCGCTACATGTTACGAGTCCTACCACGAGCCGAAATTGCTTACTTTGACCAACTTATTTGGAAAAGGACAATTCAAAAGTTGCAACAAATCTTTGATTAAATTATTAAATTTGTTTAAAATTTAAAATTTATATATGACATTTTTTCAATATGAATAGCAATGGACGAATTTGATTAAATTTAAAATTTATTTAATTAAAAAAAATTAGGATCAAATTAACTCAAACTCATACCTCACCAGTTAAACTCACAAAACTAGTTAAATCTATTTTATTATTTTAAAAATATTAAAAAATATATTTTTTTAAAACTAATACAATAACTTTTTTAAAAATATCATATAAATATATATAATAAATTTTAAAAAAATAAATTAAACACAATGTTTTTGGATCCAACTGAATTTAATAATATAAATTTAAAATTCATTCCAAATTTAGACTAATTTAATAGTTTATAGTTAATATAATTAGTAATTAATTAATTATCGTATAATAAAATTTTGTTAATGAACTGCCCAAACAACCTTTAGTTTATTTTTTTTTAATGAAAGTGTAACTTAATATTGCGTTTTCTCTCGTAATTATAATTTTAGTAATAATCATAAAGTTAATAATCATATGGTTAATTTTTTGGATAATAATTATAATACTGAATATATATATTATAGAAATTTAAAAAAATATAAAAAATACTAAAAATGACCACTAGTGTCACAAGTATATCAGTGGCGTTGTCGTTTACCTCGACGTCTACCTTTAGTAACAGCAACAGCATCAGCATCATATGATAGATTTTGGGTCGGATCATCAATATATATATTATAGTTTAAATTAAAGTTCTGCCGACCTAATGAAGTTGTGGAGTTCGATTCTCCACGATCATGATATATGTTATTTACATGTGGAAATACAACAGGCGAGACAATAAACTCTTTACGTCCACAATCATATTCTGTACTAATTTAATAGTTTATTATAAATAGAATACGATTCTAAACGTTGAGAGTTTATTGTCTCGCTTGTTGCATTTTCACGTTTAGACAGTGGGTATCATGATCATGGAGAGTTGACCTTCACAACTTCATCAAATTGGCCGAACTTCAATTTAAACTATAGTACATATGTTAATGATTCGACCCAAAATCAATCACATGATACTAATACTGTTGTTGTTGTTGAGGGTGGACGTCGAGAAAGACGATAGCGTCACCGATATACTTGTGGCACTGGTGGCCATTTTCAATATTTTTTATTATTTTTGTATTTTTTTAAATTTCTATAATGTATATATTCAATATTGTAAATATTATCCAAAAAAATTAATCGTGTGATTATTAACTCTATAATTATTACTAAAATTATAATTATAAAAAAAAGCGCAATGCTTTCATTAAAATAAAATAAAAATAATTAAAAACATAATTAAAAGCTACACGATAATTAATTAATGAAAAGTTACACGATAATTAAAAGTTACGCTTTTAATTGTGCATCTCTCTTTACGGTTTCACACAATTTGTTAACAATCTCTCGTTATACGATAATTAATTAATTATTAATTATATTTATAATAAATTGTGGAATTAGCCTCCAAATTTATTTATAATGACAGTAAAAGTCCACCCAATTGAATTGACGAGCCATCCCTACTCATCATGTCTTTTAGTGAACTGGACAACTAGAGTGAGAGCAATTTTAAGTCTAAGTTTAGTATCTAATTTCTTTAATCTTTAGTAACACATTCTATTGACTAGTGTCCATTATGTGGACTTTAAAAAATAAAAATTAAAACAGGAAATCCACTAATAATCAATTGATCAAGTCATGGGATACAAATTCTAAAGCTAAGACAGGAATATTGACCAAAAGGTCACTTCATCTACATATTCCATGTGGCCAAAACCAGTAACTTGAGGCAATTTTCCAGCTTTTGTTAGGGCAAATATACTAATTTCCACTCATAAATTGATATTTGCATTCTATTTTAATATTTTTCTAGGCAATTATCCAAATATCAGTTGTTTTGAAATATCGTTATTTTGCATTTTTTATAATATATATATAATGAAATAGTACCAACTATAAGATTTAATTTTGTAATTATGATTTAGTTCTATTGCCTTGTATAAACCGAAACAACATATCCTTCATTCATCAGGACAAATTAATTTATTTTAAATGTATTACTGCTAAATAATATATTAAAGCAACAATAATATTATTGAGTGTCAATATGTCATTTGTCAAATCTTCAAAATAAGATTTATCTAAAATTATATAAGTAAAAGAGCATGCTCTAAATGTCAAATGAAAACTAAGTCATAAAAATAAATCACAATGACTTCGTGCTATCAAATTGAGAAAATTAAAAAGTATATTACGAAATTAAAATTATACTTATTTATTCTAAAATAAAAAATCAAATTAAAAAAAATGAAATATTTACAATCAAATGAAAGGCTAAAAGTGTAAATGAGAGATTGAGAGATTATCGTCTCCTATTATAAGATGATTTGCTTGGAGAACTCAAACTTATTCAACACTTCTAAGATTAAATTTTAGTATCTCGTTTAATATCAAAACTATCAAAGAGGAATCATACACCATAAATTCGTTGCTCGCTAATTTATCATCAAATATATGAATAAAAAAATATGATATTTAAAGGAATATTATAGACAATTCATTAATTTATCAAGAAAATAAAAAATAAAAAAAAGGTAAAATCGGAAAAATACTTTTGTATTTGATTGATCCCAACCCACACCTTAAGTGGAAGAAGAAGTATTTTCATTCAATATTTCCACCACAAATGAGAATAAGGATAATTGAAGGGTATATTTAACATAAAAATTTACAACAAAATTCTCTTGTTTCCTAATGGACAACCTTGTCAATTGCTTAAGGGCAAAGTTAAAATAGAGTACAAATATCATTTTGTGAAGTGCCAATATCAATTCTCATTCTGTATTTTAACATCATTATGGTGTATTTGGGTTTGAAACTTCAATTTATAGTTTCAAGATTAGAGATTCTTGATACCGAATTTGATTCAATGTTTTTTCCTTTTTCACTTTTTTTAGCAACATCCTAGGTCCAAGCGCAAGGAGAAAGAGTTCTTGAAATTTTAGATAATAGATTGAGTATAATCTAATATATATATATATATACTTAAAAAAGAATTTGATATTGACTATTTCATAGATGGTAATTTTTCTAAACAAAATACTTAGGCATTGATTGTTTATGAAATGATTTTAAAGAAATCCATGTCATGACATATTTTCCACAAGTTAGTGTTTGTTTGGGTATCTCTCAAAAAAAATTCCACAACATATTTTTCAATTTTCAAAAAATATATAATTCATCCAAACATATGTTCACAACAAAATACATGTGACATCAACTATGATCATTACAATTTTATTTTTTATATACATATAGTTTTAAAGAAGACTTCATTTGTTAGGTCTAATTACATTGTGATATGTACGTAAACAAGCACAATTTCTTGTTTGGTTGAAAAAAATGAGCTCATAAAAATATCTCGGTTCGATAAGTATTGAAAATCCATTTTTGATAATGAATCACACCTCCAAAGAAAAGTTCTAACTTGTATTAAGTTATAAATGAACTAAATTATACACAGCTTCAAACAGAGCCTAAGCTCTATTAATGTAGCGCCTAAACTCTATATTTCGGATCAACTGGATCCTAAATTAGACCTTAGGTTCTATAAATAAATGCAGCACCTAGACACTACTTTTGACAAAATTTAAATACTATATTACGGCATATGTAGAGTCTATACTCTAATTTCGGCACCTAAGTGCTCTTTGGTTAACCTGATTGACTTATAAATGAGACACTGTAAAAGTTAAAAAATAAAATAGTATTTTAAATATTATTTACTTTATCCAAATTATTAATATGATCAATCGAATAGTATGTTATGAATTTCACATAGTTTATAACATATTGAAAACTTATAAATCAAATAAGGTGGTGATACATGAGCTAGGAAAATACATTCTAGATATCAAGCCTTATTCTATCAAGGCTAGCAAACGAGTCAAAAACTATCTACTTTCAAACGCATTTTAAAAAATAAAGATATGTTAAATTACACTTTTCCCCCTCGTCCAAACATTTTTTCAAAATTCTATTATCCTTTTGTTAAAATTATTTTATCTCATTTTTACTCAGAAATGAATTTTTTGAAATAAGGTGACAAACAATCACTCCCTTGTATTCCCATATTTGACCAACTCAAATTCACATCTCACTCGAGAGTCTTTGTACATACATAATTATTATTGTCCAAATGGCCCTTGAATTTCTCTTAATTTTGGCAGGGCTAAACAATTAATTTCATTGTATTTTGGTTCTAGAATATGAGTCGAGTCAAGTCAAGTCGAGATTTTTTAAGAAATTTGTTTAATGTCATTATCCCTGAAATATGAGGATTGAAGATGAATTACTAGTATATTTGTGATATAATTGCTAATCATGAATCATTATGCACCACAAGTTTATCAAACGTATCGCACTTCTAAACCATTTCAAAGTGAGGTTTCATCAATTGCCACTACTTGTAAAAGGGCCTATACTACTCAAAATTGTTACTTGGTCCACCTTGTTTGAAAAGGACATTGCAAAGCTTGCAATAAATCTTAGATTAAATTAATGAATTTGGGCTCCTTTCCAAAGCTTGCAATAATTTTTTGATTAAATTAGTGAATTTGGGCTCCTTTTCCATGCTACCAAACACACCTCTTGATCGTGGTTTATGACCCCAATTAAATTTGAAAAAGTAGCTTAAAGATTATTATTTATATATTTGAAAAATATGTTCATTTTCAATTCAATTTGTTTTTCAGATATTCATTTTATACAAAATAGTAATTTCCTTACTATTGTTTATGTTTCAATCAATATTTTCATAATTGAATCGAATTGAATTGTTCGATTGAAAATTGATGATCGAAGTGGTTTGATATACTGTAAAAAATCAAAATGTAGGTTAAATCGGTCAAAACCAATCAAAACATTCAAGAACGACCACAATGAATTTTGTATATTTTTTTAAAAAGTTTAAACTTGACATTTAGTTATATATATATATGTGGTTATTTAAATTTTCAACTTTATTAGATGTATTTTATAGTTGGTTATTTATTTATTTTTATCTTTAAAATATAATACATATTAATTAATCTATTACATTACTATTTTACATAATATAATAAAAAAATATAGTTAATTTTCATTTGACCGATTGGATCGGTGATTGAACTGTTAAACAACTGACAGACAACAAAATTGATTTGATCTCCAATGTAGTTATGAAAACACCAATTTCAACTCAACTATATTTTTTAGTGTTATAGCCTGAAAGTTTAATACATGAAAATTAATAAGAAATTAATATAATAATTTAATTAAAAAATTAAATAATTTAATTTGTACTATAACTAGCAAAGCAATTATTTTGGAATAATACTAATAATATCTAAAAGAATTTTCAACACCAATTGAAGTGGAGTATTAAAGAATTGAAAGTCTTTGTTTAAACTTAATTGCCATTTGCATGAAATGGGTAAACATCACTGTCTATCCAGCTATTTCATTTAATGTTAATTATTTTCAATTACTTATACCTAATTGCCCCTTGTTCTTCCTAGTTTCTTCAACCTAAAAAAAACATCAAAAGGTCAAAAATGACTATAGACATGTTAAAACAAATTAATGTTGGAATACTCGTTTTTTTAATTTTTGTTACCTTACCTTAGTATTATCTATTTTGTTAGTTCCCACCAAACTTGTGGGGAAATTTGGCACCACCTCCTTGTAGGTCTTCGTCCTTATCGCATGCTTTCTGAATTTAATTTTTGGTAAATATATCGCATCTTATAGTATTATATAATTAAATAAATTTGACAACACCGTCGTGTCAATACACGTGAAAAAAAATGAGTGAATTTAAAAGAAATGAATTAAATTATCATATTTCAAAATGCCTAGGTTTCTTTCTAATTAATGTTTCAAAAATCAGATTAGATCGATAGATTCGATCGGTTCAATCATGTATGGATAATCGGTCCGATCTGTCTTGGGTGTAAAAAATAAAAAAATTAATTAAATAAATTAAAATAGATCGAATTGACCAAAAACCAAAAAATAAGTCAGATCAATCAATTTTTTTTTTAATTCTTAATTTTTAGGTTTTTTGTTATTTAACAAAGTTTAAATTTGATATTTGATTATACACATGCGGTTATTTGAATTTTAAATTTTGTTAAATGTATATTTACTTGGTTATTTATTTATTTTTATCTTATACGTAACAATTAGTTTATTATGTTATCATTTTGTATAATATAACAAAAAAATATTATAATTTTCATTAGATCGGTTGGATCGACGCTTGAACTGATCCGATTAATTAAACTATTGATTTATAGTAAGATCAATTTCGTCATTGATCCGATTATAAAATAATATTTCTAAGAATATTTATTTATCTTATATGGGAAGAAATTTTATGTATACTTTTCAGGAAAAATGGAAATCTAAGACCATTTTTAGTAATATGACTAAACAGGTATAAACTTATGTTTGTAGGTGTGAATAAATGCATACTTTCAAATAAAAAATTGTAATTGTATGTCAAATACCTATTAAAAATATGGGAGATATGCATTTTTTGTTCCATATGTCTTCACTGAAAAGCTAAACTTGAAGAAAGCTAGGCGACAAAAAGCAAAACCTAGTGGTTCTAAGGTTATTTTTATGAATCCATTTCTCTTATTTGGTCATTTCTCTTCTGGATTTTTGTTAAAGAGCTTCCTTCTATCATTTTTTATTTTTTTGAAAAATTAGGAGTAAATATAGGTGGTTGGAAAAGTTTGACCTGAAAAATAATTAAAAAATAATAATCGAAATAAGAGTTCTATTCTTTTTATTTAAAAATTAAAAAGTTGGACTCTTTTTATTGAAGCTCGTATTGATGGGACAAACATATTTATCATTTGGTACAATTAGATCTGACTAAATATTTAAGTATTTTATAAAAAAACTTTTTATTTTGTATATATAAATATATCTAGTGTGGGGCTTATATAAATCCAAACCAAAACCCAAACCTAAATCATGCAGTGAGTCAATGTGTAAGAAAAACTATGCTTCATGAATATAATTATGAATCTTTATTATAAGAATAGGATAAGGATGTTTTGACATTTCAATTAGATTTTAATAGAATTTATCACTAAAAATTATTAAAGGACAGATATTTACCAAAAATTCAACTAAAGAAAAGATGAAATGCCAAAAGTTCAACGGTATGTTTGCTTTCATTCCCAATCATCCATTTTTTCCCCTGATGATCGATATGTGTTTGCTACTTTTATTTTGGGAATAATATTTTTATTCTATCAAAATACCTATAATTTATTATAATATTTAAATAATTATATATCCTAACAAGACATTATTGTTAGGACATTATCTATCACATACGTTACATTATTATTATTTTTTTTTTTAGAAAACATTCAAACGCATAGGTGATCTTCACATATTTCTCAATTTCATTATTAAATTATAGCAAACACTGCCCAAATATCGGGAAGGTGAATGCAAATTAGCCCGTGGTCCCAGTGGACGAGTATTTCTCCTTGTGTACTTAATCATCCACAACTGCACTTGACAGAAACCCTGAGAAACAATCCCGAGGACCCGATAACAGGAAAAACAAGAGCATGGAGAAATCGGGCTATGGCCGTGATGGTATTTACAGATCATTGAGGCCGCCATTTTTTCTCCCCAAAGATCCCAACCTTTCTATGGTTTCTTTTCTCTTCAGAAACGCTTCATCTTTTGCTGATAAACGAGCCCTTATAGATTCACATACTGGAGAAACCTTAACTTTCACCCAGTTCAAATCCATGGTTTCAAAAGTCTCCCATGGCTTACTCCAACTGGGCATCAAGAAAAAGGATGTCGTCCTCATTTTCTCTCCCAACTCAATCCAGTTTCCACTCTGTTTCTTTGGGGTCATTGCCATAGGAGCCATCGCCACCACTGTCAACCCTATGTATACCGTCTCAGAGTTATCTAAACAGGTCCAAGATTCTACGGCTAAGCTTATCATTACTGTTGAAGATTTGTTACCAAAGGTTAAAGATTTCGGTCTGCCAGTTATTCTTTTGAGCACTGAAAAAAAATCGGTTTTGCCAATTGGGAGAATTCCTTCAATCACTTTATTTTCTGAGCTTGTGAATAATGAGGGGTCTGTGAATTTAGATAGTAATCTTAGTGGAATTAAACAAGATGATACTGCTGCATTGTTGTACTCATCGGGCACCACGGGTGCGAGCAAGGGCGTAATACTTAGTCATAGGAATTTTATTGCTGCGTCGTTGATGCTCACTGCTGATCAAGAATTGGCGGGTGAAATGCACAATGTGTTTCTCTGTGTTTTGCCTATGTTTCATGTGTTTGGTCTTGCGGTGATCAATTTCGCACAGCTGCAGCGTGGCAATGCCGTTGTTTCCATGTCGAAGTTCGATTTGGAAATGATTTTGAAGACGGTGGAGAAGTATGGGATCACGCATATGTGGGTTGTGCCGCCAATAATACTGGGCTTGGCTAAAAATACTATGGTCAAGAAGTATAATCTGTCATCCTTGAAGCAGATTGGATCGGGGGCTGCCCCTCTCGGGAGGGAATTGATGCAGGAATGTGCAAAGAATTTCCCTCAGGCTGTTGTTTGTCAGGTAATTCTCTATGATCACTTGAATTATAAGTCTAATGTCCTTGTATTATGTATCTAATTTGCTGGTAGCATAGATGTCTAGACGTACGACATTTAAGATGTGAGTATTTTTCGTATTAATAATGTATTATCATGTTTGGTGCTTATACAATGTTAGTTAACTATCGCTAAGAGTGAAAAACAGCTTGATTGTTCAGCTCAACTGAGTTATTGAACTGCCTTGATGTGATTAAATACATAACAGAACTTTTTTGGTTGACCGGAAGTAATTAATGTGAATGCAGAGCATAAATGAATAAAATAATTCTTTTCGCCGGCAATCTTTAAACCTGGGAGACGTAACTAAGCATAGAGTTCCTTCCCCTTAGAAACTGATATTCTAGGGGGTGGATTTAGCGACCCTGTGACAAAGTGGAATCAGAGTACGACCCTACCAGTGCTAGGGACCCATGTGTGTGAGTGCCAAAGGCTGGCCAACCCGAGGGGGCCCACACCGTCCGAGGCGCACATATGGAACATTTTTTTTAATAACTTGGTGAAATTCTATTCTGGCAAACTTTTTAATTGTTTTAACAACCAGTGATTTTATTTAGAAATGAACAGAAGCCAAACTTGAAATTATGATTTTTGAGCAGAGTACATAGGTCCTGTGCTTCAAGCAAATCCATCTTAAAATTGTTAAAGAATAACAGAAATCCATGTTTTTTTTGTCTAAGTTATGTATATTATAAGAAAATAATAGAACTTGCACTTATATTATTTTTTTCTGAGGAATCTGAATTTTGAGGGGACCTTATGGGATCTTGATAACTAGAGTACTTCAAAAAATGAGCAAGTTTCTGATAATTTATCGTCTTATGCTGCAAATATGTACGTGAGGTTTGAACAATAAAAATTTGTTGCATATAAGATGTGATTTATTATTGCTAGAACTCACTGCAGAGAATGCTTGTTGGCAATTTCAATTTGAGCTGATTCTTGAATTGACAACATGAAGCTTTTGATTGATGCACTTTAATTTCATGTGCTATTTGGGGTTGTGTTCTGACCCGAAAGTCTTCTGATTTCAGGGTTATGGAATGACTGAAACCTGTGGGATTGTCTCTATTGAGAATCCATATGCGGGGCCTCGACATTCTGGTTCCACTGGAATGCTTGTTCCAGGAGTGGAGTGTCAAATAGTTAGTGTTGATAAATTGAAGCCTCTTCCTCCTGGCCAGTTGGGGGAAATATGGGTGCGAGGACCCAATATGATGCAAGGTATTATGCCAATTTTACTGTAGATACATGCACATCTGTCCTGAAACGTTCTTCAATTAAAAAAGAATGTCATGTTCGTCACACCCGTGTCTAGCAGATGATTAGTTAATAAATGACAAAATTAGATGGTAAATTCTCCAATTATAAATTTCGATAGTAAATGTTCTCATATGAATTTATTATTTTGCATCCCTATGAACAGAAAAATTTAGGCAGATGGTGCGAAAACCTCTGAGATGGGATTAGTGCTAATCTTCGTTGTTGGTGAAGTTTGACACCAAATTCATGGATACCTTTGTAGCAGCAAACTTTTATCTCTGATATACCTTTGAGATTAATTTTTCCACTTGTTATGTCTTTTGGTTTTAAGAGGCAGTTCATGAGTGACAAGGTGCCACGCTATTCCATATAAAATATGAAATCCATTTCAAAAAACTGATCAATGCTTTCATTTCTTTGATGAGATAGGTTGTTGTAATTTTCTGGAGAAAGATTTTGACATAAAATTGTGAGTGCTATTGTTGTATCTAAACTTAATCTTACAAAATTCACAAGAAGTGTAAAATGCTCTGAACTTTTTTTCAATTCCAAAGACTTTTTGCAGAATATTGTGACTCTAACAGTGGAGCTTTCTTCCAATATATGACATAACTCAAGCATATAATCCAAATTACGTACATTCTGGATCTTATTTTCTTAAGGCCTGGTTAATAGCTCATTTTCTCAGGATGTGCATTTTCCTTTTTTTGGTTGGGGTGGGGGAGTGGGGTAAGTGAGTTATTAATTCCATATGCTTGTTATGGATAGATATATAAAGATGAGTTGATAATCAAAGCAAAAATGGGTATTCTGGCTGTTCCATTAAGGCTGTCGTCATATTGTCCTCACCTTTTTAAGAGTGCATTTTCAGTGCTGTATTATTGTATCCATGGAGGTGCAATCCATGTTTAAATCTTTATTTTATTGTTTTGCACTTCTTCTTCAGGTTATTTTAACAATCCACTGGCCACGAAGCTTACAATAGATAAACAGGGATGGGTGCATACTGGAGATCTTGGTTACTTCGATGATGGGGGTCAGCTATATGTTGTTGACCGTATCAAAGAGCTCATCAAGTACAAAGGTTTTCAGGTAGTTACTCTTTATGAATGATGTGTGAGATAGTTTCCTCCACTATGAAATTCGTACCAATTAAGAAATGCATATATGACAACACATCGATGCTTTGATTTCTGTCTGGGTGTACTCTTTGGTCAGCTTTTAATCCATGTTGTAGGCACTTTTTGGCTAACGATGTAACCTATTGTGTTATGATTTTTTGGAATTTTGTTAGCATTGTCGTTGATCATTCTCTATGTTTAAAGAATATTGTCTTATGTCCCCTAGTTTGATGACCAAATTGGACCTGAATATAAATTCATTTTGTATTGCTGTGTAACTCTTATGTTGATTGTGGGATTTTAATAACTCAAGATTTGGATTGCTACGATGCCTGCAGTGTTATATAAGGACCAAGTGTTGAATTATTAATGTACCACGTCTATGTTAGATGAATGTAGTGGTTATAAAATGTTAAGATGGATGATCCATCAAGCAAGAATTGGAAGAGCAAGAAATGAGTGTCTGAGCTGGTTAATAAGTAGCTTCTGTAAAGATAAATAGTGAGAGAATAGATTGAGATGGTAGCCACATTTATTTTAAGGCCACAATATGTATCCATTGAAGTCCTGGAGTTCTTCTGAATCTCTGGATGTTACTCTTGGACTTTTATGAATGGCAGATAGCATGTAACTAGCTCATAGTGAAGGTCATGGATAATGGTAGATATTTTAGTCAACCTCAGCTTAATTGACCTCTCCTATGAATCTCTCTGTCCTTCCAGTTTATCCCTTCAGGTGATTTGGCAGCTGCCACTTTCCTAAATCTATAGCTGCGAGATGTGTACATTGTGCTTTATGGAAATAGGAAGGCTTAGGTTATGTTCAACTTAATAATCAGAGCTGATATAGTTATAAGGTTGAGTTTTCCATATTCTTACATGGAAGGATTTTGATTGGATCATGATTTAGCATTCTCGTTCTTGAGTATTGCTCTTTAGCCAACTGTGAGTTAAGAGAAAATTGTGTTGGCCTGTTCCTTTTGCTTGGTCAAAATTATTATTATATTGGATACGTACTTTTTTTAGCTATGGACTCCATTTTGGAGTTTTTTTAAGTTTCACCTTTTTAATGGGCCTCTTGTTATTCTCGATTTCCTGTCATTAGTAAATGCATATTGATCTTCTCAATTTTCCTAGTTCACATATTTGTTTTACATTTATTCAAATTTTTCCGAGTAAAAGTAGTTGGATCATGGTTTAGCCAAAATTTAGCATCTTCATAGGGGCGCCCAGCAAAGCACACTTTGAGTGCTAGACCTGATGCACCCCTTCACAGATTGTGATGTTATATGTTAGTTATCAGGTCACACATACTAGACAGAACAAATACCTAAAATTAGACGTACTTCAGTTATTGAATGTCAATGTTGAAAGCACACTGATTTTTGTGTTATTCTTGATAGTGTTTTACTTTCCTTTCTTGCTAGGTTGCTCCAGCAGAGCTTGAAGGGCTGCTTGTCTCTCACCCTGAGATATCAGATGCTGTTGTCATACCGTAAGTCACCTGCTTAAATTCCTACTAGTGTTTTCCAGGAGACTTCCAAACGGTGACAGATCTTTTGTTTTATTAATTGCATAAGGTGTTGATATTCTCCTTTTAGGTTTCCTGATGCTGAAGCTGGTGAAGTCCCGATTGCTTATGTTGTCCGTGCCCCTAATAGCTCACTGACTGAAGAAGATATCAAGAAGTTTATCGCAGATCAGGTATGAGGCCGTTTTTGAGATTTCAAATAGCAGGCATGGTTGAAGTTGGGTATATGTTGTAGTAAAGGTCCACGAGATTACCTAGTCACAGTATCTTAATTTTAATCAGAATACCGAAAATCTTCATGAGTCTTGACCAGGGGTGGTGCACTGACCTATAAAATTGGTTATTTTGTCATCACTTTAGCTACCACTGAACTGAAACCTTTTTTGTAAAGCAGCAACCAAGTGGAAAAAACAGATGAGTTATTTTAAGAGAATGTCTTCACTGTTACTCGAAGAAGCATTTGGAGATTAGGGCTTGAAGAGGGTCCCCAGATATATGTTCCTTTATTTGAAGGCCAATGGGGTGAAATGTACCTATGAAATCTCTTCTCAATAACCAACAAAATGTGCCCTCACTTTATGATCAGAGGGGATCAGAGGGGAAAAAGCCTTAGTATTATCGATGTTTAACTTTTTGTCATAGGCTTTCTTGTTGTGCAATTTCTGTATCGTCTATGTTACATTGGACCGAATAACTTCATTCTCCTTTTATTAAAGAGCTAATAATCCATCCAATTCTATATTTCAGGTCGCGCCCTTTAAAAGATTGAGGAGAGTTACATTCGTAAACAGCGTCCCAAAATCAGCATCAGGCAAAATACTCAGAAGAGAACTTATCGACAAGGTCCGATCAAAATTATAACTTTACACGTTCGACTGTGTCTTATCACTATCCAGTTTGGCTATGCTCCTGTAATTTTTCAGTATGCAGTACTATCTAAAACTGGTAATCTTGTAGTGATACTGTTGTATTGGAGCGGCATGTAGTTCTAATTAAGCTGTTGCTTCTCTTATTTGGTATTGTAATAAATAAAATTTTTCTGAATTCTTATTGATGACTAAATGAGAATTCCAAATGTGGAATTGAGCTCTGTGATCAAGAACAAGTGATCCCAACTCAATCAAGAATTTACTCCCTGACTCTCAGTCCAACCATATATTGGCCGATGAGAAACCTTAAGCTTTTTAAGGTAAATTAGAATCAGACTAACTTATAGACTAGATTTAGGGGTAGCAAGACCTTAAAGCACTGTATTTAACAGCTTATTACTCCAATTCTCCACGGACTTGTCCACATGGATCAATTTGTCTTTGAAGCTTCAAAAACTCCAAATTGGCCTTCACAAAGAAGAAAATGAAACAAATATTATCAACCTGATAGGGATTGAGCCAATGGGCTGGCGGGCGCAGTCGCCTCGCCAAGTCCATAAAATCTTTTGAATTACTATAAAGTTTTCATTATTAAATTTTAAAATTATTTCTCCACCCTTCCCCGGTCTGAATTTTCTGGCTCCATCCCGACTCCTATAAATTCAAAGTTGCTCAAACTACCTGCAGTAGCCTGCTTTTGTTTAAGGTAAATGAACCAGATCAACTACAGAAACTCGGATGCTGCTAAAAAAAAATGTAGAGAAACTCAGAATAACAGAAATTCTATATGCAGAAACGGCACACAATTTGCAACTGTCGGCAATGAGCCATGTTCTTCTTCATCGTATCAATAAAAATTGACACTCAACATCATTTGATTTATGAGAATCCATATCCGAATTACATAATGGAAAATAAAGCTTTAATTATATATGTCTCTTCGAGGAGAAGGGGTTGTATCTCCAAACTATCAACAAGAAAGAACACCACGCCGACTTAGTCCAGTGAGAATAGCAAGCTCAAGACGGCCTATACCTATACCTTATAAAATCTAATACAAGTGAACTGATACATACATGCAAAGTTAAAAATTCCGGTGAGGATAAATGGTGATCCATAATTACAAGTACGAAAGAAGTAGTTTAGGTGAAAGAATTAGGACAAGTTTGAAGGGTTGGATAGGTGCATCCTTGTTTTTGGTCTTAAACTTAATTTCCATAATTTTCCTCGATCTTCACACTAGGATGCATGCATCAAACACATGCATAAATATAGCTGCTTTCATGGGTAACTGACTGCATTTGTTACTTCCAAATTGAATAGTCATGGCTAAATCATCTATAGTTTTCTAACAATGTTATGCCTGCTTGCCAGTTAGATATAGCTTTTGCAACCATAAATTAACATTAGTTAGATTACTAATACTGTTAACTAGGAAGAAAATTAGTATATGCATGATGCAAATTTTGTAAACATTTATGTTCTATGATCGAGGATTTCACCAAGCTAGTACATTTTTGGTATTTTTCTCCAGCAAGATGAATACCTTGGCATCAAGTCGATTTCCATAGTCATAGCATGGAAAGCTCGTTTCTTTCATTTTGTTTAGGGCTTGAACTTTGAAGTCGAGCTCCAGACAACTAATCTTAAATATTACATAGAATGAAGGGAACTGGAGTCACAAGTTTTATTTGGTAATGAATAGAAATTTTCTTACAAGTAACAAGGCATCATTCATGACAGTTTTCTAGTTCACTTCACCTCAGAATCCACCAAAAGGCAAATTCATTCTCCCAACCTACTAACATTGCCACTACCACGACACATTTAACATGCTGGGATTCAAAACAGCTGCTCTCTAGATACTCAAACCAACAGAACCACCAATATAATATACTGATAAAAATCTGTACGTATATACATATATATGAATTGTACTATATGTATATTCATTATGCAAGCCTACATTAACATATGATATCCATATCTGTTTTCAATACTGGCTCATCATCAATGTTGTGAACTCAAGTCCAGTTAAAATCAACGTTTAGTTTGTAATTGTTTTTGGATATTAAGATTGCATTGAGTGGTACCAAAGAAGATGAAGGATGGTTGGTGGGATAGGTCATGGAACGGTAAAGATAGGGGGAGGATGGATTTGAGGAATAGGAAGTTGAAGGAGCATTTGCCAATCCTGTTGATTCAGAAACCAAACATATGAACCAAAAATCAATGACTAATCTGTATACTTACCAAACAAAACCAGATAAACTACTCAGCTTGGGAGGCAATGCTGCTACTCTTTTTCTATTAATGTACTTGAGCCATTCTCTTTTTTACAATGTTTGGCACATTGAGCTTCAGTGTGCGCACCAATTTCACCCTGCTGCCATGCTCCTCTTCTTCCTCAAAATACATCTATATTTGATCCAATAGTTCCTGCACATATTGAGCTTTCACCTACCATGTAATCTACAATAGTCCACACGTTACAAGAATGAGGGAACGGCGCCCTTAGAAAATTTAATACATAAAAGTAATGTTATCCATGACAGATTAGGAAACACGAAAGGTAATTTAAATGGTGCTATAGGGCCTATACAACGATTTTGGTTAAGTGCTCCAATATATACATTCAAATGTAAGTACACATTTGTAAAAGGGAGTTTCTTCGTTTCTTATCTTTTCATATGCTTGTTATGCAAGATTTCTGTAGATTATAACTTTCATGGGGATTATATGATATTGAACTTAGATAACTCTGACTATATTTTATCTTAGCAATTAGTCCCTTGTAAACCCAAATCTAGAAGAAATGAAAGAAAGTATCTTGCTGTTGATAAACTTAAATACATCCCACATTCAAGTTGGCCAAAGGCACTATTTTCCTCGGAGGATGTCAAGAAAGGAGACTAATGTCGGAAATAAATTGAAATTTTAACTATCTAAATTTTTTCTAAGATATTTAGTCAAAGATAACATTAAGAGTGTAGGCATTTTCAAGATACTGACTAGGCATTAATGGAGTCTTTATAGGGATTTAAAAGTATATAGCAGTACAATTTGTCTTGGATCTTTTAAAATTGAGCCAAGAACCTTGAAACTGAGCCACCAAATCCACTTCCAATTTTCTGTTTTAATTTAATTTTATCTTATATTTCATTTCACATGTACACGCCAAGTATAAGTATATGTGATTCACACTAAATATATATATACTTGATATGTATTTTTAATGTGAAAAACAAGATAAAATGTCGATTGAAACAGAGGATCCGAAGGGATTAAAATGACTAGTTAATCATGTGAAATCACCAGATTATGATGAAATTTGCACATTGACTTACTTAAATTACAAAAGAGATATGCATCAAATTACACCCCTAAATTCTCCAGCAATGTAATGGTGAAGACGTAGTAGTGGAGTTTAATCTACTTAAAAGAAAACGTCATAGTGCAGTTTATTCTACTTAAAAGAAACCAATTTTACGAACTTCAAGATCTTTATGATCTTTGTAGTAACAACAAAATTCATAATATATCTCAAGAATGTGAAGCAAATTCCACTGAGCTAGTTTTAGCCGATATCATCCGAAGGAGAAACACAAATAATTTCCCAAATTTGTTAGAAAAGCGATAAGCCACATTGTTTATCAGAAAGCTCTACATCAATATTGCCTATATGCTACATACAAGACTCTACAAATACATCAAAAGCCATGTTTCATTGCTTCTAAATCTCCATCATTGTCCTAAACAAATAAAAGGGTTGCTCTAGGGTTCAATTATTTAATCTAGTTCTATAAAGATAGAAACAGATTAAAGATTGCGAATAGGTAATAATAGAAATATGCTGTGTTCGGATATAGTTAGGGAAAGCAACCCTTGCAACACACACACACACACACACACACAGAGGAAGGATAGGGCAATTGCATATATACCTTCATATATGAGCTCCATGTCTGCAGCTGCAGTGTACATTTCTTGAAGGTGTCAAGTATATGTACCAAGTATGTCTCTTTTCCAAGATTCTTTGGCTTCCATGTTGGTAGTATAAAATAGAAGTGTGTGTGTGTGTGTATGTGTGTGTGTGTGTGTGTGTGTGAGAGAGAGAGAGAGAGAGAGAGAGAGAGAGAGGAAAAGTTGGCATATGCTAACTGGGAAGCACATATGTAAAAACCAGCAAAGTTGTGGAGATTTTTCCAAAAAGTGGCTTTCACCTACATATGCATCTGCACCTCCTTTGATTCCTTTCTCATCAGTGTGTGTGTGTGTGTGTGTGTGTGTGTTTGTGTGTAACAGCAATGTCTTATCTTTACCTAAAATGTTTTTTTTTTCAGCTAATTGTTCACACTTTCTATTGTGTGAAAGCCAAATACTGGAAATCTTTACAAAAATACATGGAAGAAAACAAAGGATTAAGGATGAAGAAGGTGCAGGTGCAAATGCAGGTAAAGGCAGCATCTTTGGCTTCCATGTTTAATTCCACTCAGCTCCAGGTTCAGATTAGCTGTTCCCTGACAAGCTCCCAAACAGTAGGGCACTTTTCTGCTCAACTGGGGTGTGGGTTTGTGTATATGAAGACTTTGCGAGTCACGAGGGCCAAAAAGGCCAACAGTTAATTTTTTGACTTAATTTTTCTTGACTTTTTAGATGATGAATTTTTCTTGACTTTTTTAGATGAAGAAATTTTATTGAATTGATAATAGAGAATTTTTCCAATTAATTTGTATCAATGATGGTTTTAATTTTAATAAATTAAATAAAATATTTTCTTGAACTTTTAGATGTATAAATTATAGTGGAAGCAATTTTAATCTTTAAAGATGAATGAACTAAATAAAATAAATAATCAAAATATCAAAACAGCAGCAATTTTATTCTTTTATTAAAGATTTTTGTATTGTTTGATGTGATGTGAGGGCCAATTTTATCCAATATAACAACAGAAAAACAGCAGCAAATTGTGGCAGAAGCACAAGTACGTGTACATGGAGGCCACGTGCTGGTAAGCACCACATCACGTGGGGGTTTGGTACGGCTGCTAATCAGGAACTGCCACGTAGACACTGCATTCCCCTGATCAAGAGGGTAACCTCGTGGGCCTGTACTTTGGTTTTTTCTTAGGTTTGGGAGATTCATTTTACTTCTGTTCAGGGGCCCAACCAAAAAGTTAGCCGAAGATAGAAAATTTTGCAGGGCTGGTCGATTGACAATAAACATGCCTGAATGCTAATTGGCTCCCACCACAAAAGTATGCTTTTGTACAGAGTCCTTGTTCATCATGAACCACTTTGGTTTTATTTTCTAATTTATCTGAAAATATTTTTGTTAGATTTTTGTGTGTAAAAGTAAATATATATTTGAATTAATTATAATATTTTATATGAAAAGACATGAAAATTTAAAAATAAAATTTGATAGGTGTACGAAAAGATATAAAATATTAGTATGTTTAAAAATAAAAAATTCAAAATAAAAATAAATGATAACATAAATGAATTTTTGGTGAAATAGGTAAAACAAATTTATTTTCAAAATTTCAAATAGTATAAAATTGAAAAAACTCTATTTAAAAATGATAACAAACGAGCCTACTTAATATATTTTTTTATAATTAGCATCCGTTTATGTTTAGACGAGAATTTTGACGTGAATTAATGTTTATTATAACTCACCAAGAATGAGTATATGTAATTTTAAAAACTTTTACAATGAATACATTTGGTGTCATTTGAGTTGAGACAATTGACATGAATTTTATGGTAATTTTTTATAGTCATTTTGTTATCTATAATTAAATTATACATAATAGTTTTCATCGTTTAAGATTGATCAACTAGAGAGAATGAGTGAATATCACCGTTCATCCCTCATAATTCATTAATTTTGGATGGATGATACTATTCCACCCAATCCATCCAAAATTATCATTGAAAAATATTTTTCTCATTTTTTCTTTTGCTTTTTCTTAACGATAATAATTGAACTTAATTTTATTATGAGCGTAGTCTAATTGCACGAGACCTTGAACATAGCAAGTATATTTATAAAATTTGGTTATTATTCATGAGAGATTATTACAATTATTGATTTTGATTTTAAAAAAAAAAACCCTAAACATATTGATTTGTTTAACTCAACTCTCAATGTTATTTCTTCACTCTATATATGCATGCATGTGAAGGTATATAAATGCATTATAAGTGTAGGAATTAATATTTGGAGTGTATGATAACATTATTTTTATAGGTTTTCACCTGTTTTATATTTGTTTTTGTTTTTTACTTTCACTCAATGGTGAGAATTTTCTTGATCACTAGGGCTATTAGTTCTTGCCATTCATCCAAGTTTTTCAAGAAAATTTAAAATTATTGACAGGTTCATAGGTAAAATAATCTTTTCATGAATATGAGAGATTGATAATTTTTGGCAGACATTTTAATTTATACTTGTCCTTTTACCATAAAAGGAAGGTGAGACAATAGTGAACCCAACAAGAAAGAACAAATTTGGACCATAATCTTACAAGAATGTGGGGCTTGATCCTATTATTATCTATTGAATAATTACAACATATATTAAAAGTTTAAGTTTCTAAAAATGATGTGTGTGTGTGTGTGTGTGTGTGTGTGTGTGTGTGTAATATGTCCCTTCCGTAAGACAACAGACATAATTGTTTTCATTATTGGGTGACGGAGACATTTGAAGACATGATCTCCTACTTTGCGTGACTTATAATATTATTATTAATATTATTATTTTTAATAATTCAAGTATTTTAATTTGTGTCAAATTATATCTTAAATCTTCAAGACCCTTAACCCTAGCCTCTCATAATATTATTAATTAGAAAGGTAGGCCAACTACCCAAAATATTTGATTTTAGAATTGTATCATACATTAATTGATTGTTGAGAAAGACACTAAATAAAATATATTCTTCCATTTGGTTTTGAAGGAAAATGTGAAGAAAAAAATTATACAAATAAAATAATGAGAGATATATATTATTTCATTCATGAATTTTGATTTCATTTAAGTACTAGGAGTATATAACATTGATATAAATATTTCTTTTGATTAAAAAAAAAAGAATGATATAACTTAGTTTTCAATGTGTTTGCTTATCATTTTTCTTTTCCTCATTAATTACAAGGCCAAACATTTTCTAGTTATTGTTTATTAGCAAACAAACTATTCGTTTTTGGGTTATTTCTTGCTTCGACGCTATGACTTTCCAAATTGGGCCCAACCTAATGGGCCGTTTATAGCCTCATGACGATTGGGCAGATTCTACACTAATGATTTGTCCAAGAAAAAATTCCACCATGTTATAGAATTTGGTGTAGATGGGCACTTTAATCCAATTCTTTTGATGACACATTATTGACTGTAAATTATTGACGAAAATTAGGTTGAGAGATGTGGAGTGCTCCAGATATATCCATAAGTTTTGGATTTTGAGGTAAGTGTTTTTTGGTGTTTTTTTTATATTTAATTTATTTTCTTGTAATATTAGATCATTTTAATTGTGTATTATTTTAAAATTTTCAACACATTTTGAAATTAAATAATTATGATGAAACTTTATGGTTTTTAAGGATAATGAGGTCTTTCCAGAAAATAAGTTAAGCGTATAAAATGAAATTATATTATTTTAAGTAATATTTAATTAGTCAGAATTTTCAATAGGGACATGATGGGAAAATTCATAAATTGGCTATTGCACATTATACTAACACTATTATTTGTTTTTATTAATGAAACTTTTGTATGGTTCATACATTTTTTTGTTGTTTATCTATTTTTTTTATATAATCTAGATATTCAAGTCTATCTCATCCACTAGGCTTGGTCTGACTAATATTAGGGGAGAACGATTTTTCTCACTGGTTCGCCCTCCAAGTAAATACGATGACATATTATATACAGTTGAAGTTTGACATTCGCTGTAGCCAATCCTCCCAAAAAACCCTCCTTCACGTTACGCGATAATGACCCCCGAATGCGTGGTTCATGCTTCTTAAATGTATGAAAGATGCATATATACTATGATAATAACTATAATATTTCAAAAAATGCACATACCATATGTTTCTATCCCATTACAATATGCATATTAGTCTTTTAAATATTATATCCGATAGTGTGTAATGAATAAAAATTTTATCATATATTTACACATATTGACACACACACACACACATATATATATATATATATAATATTTTGAGATGCATACTACTATACACTTTTAAACCTATGCATACTCTCTTAATGCAAATAAAGCCATATTCCAAAGCAAAGCTCAACGATCAAATTCGTTTCTTGTTTATTTATGTTTTCTAAATTAAGCTCTATTAGAATTGCTTTTCTTCGAATTTCCCCATCTTCCATGCTGCCTTAATATTTGAGGACAACAAGAATTTACCCCAGAAAAACACTTAATTGTATGTATTAAGCATGGCATCAAATCAAAAACAAACATCTGATATGAATTAACGTGGAGGGTGTTTTTTCTCCTTAATATTTGTGCTTTTATTTCGCTTACACAAACGGATAAAAAATCAGTGAATTTATTCGATCTAGTGACGGTTGTATTGCATCATACTTTGTGATATATATATATATATATATATATAACTGTCACACACCACAAATTTTATCTTGAAAAAAATCTTTTTTCCCCGAAAAATCGACTAGCCTTATATTTTCAAGAAATAGATAAACCAAGCACACACCTCAAATATGGCATGGAGCATTTAGAATTCTAAAGAATATATCTTTTTTCTTTAGTGCAAAAGGGATAGAATATGTATATAATATATATGATTTTGTGGGATCCACAATTAATAATTTATTAATTAAATATTTTAATAGAATAAATTTTGAACGATGGATCACAAATTAATAATATAATTAATAATAAAATATATTAACAAAAATAGTGGGTAGTTGTGCGTTCTATATTAATAATGTAGATGATAATAAAAACATAATATAAGACTTAGTAGATAATTGTGAGTTTCATATTAATAATATGAATGCTAATTAAAATATATTAATGATAATTAGTGTGTAGTTATTTGTTGCTGAAAAGACATGAGTTGATTGAGAGGGTAATGTTGATTAATATTTCATACGGATAGGTTTGAAAATAAGGGGAATAGTGGTGGAATATAGTTCGGAAGTATTTTGAGTGAAAAATGAGAAGATAAAATGAATGTTGTATTTTTAAAGTTAAAAAAAAAAAAACTTCCCCACCCCCCAAAAAAACAAAAGAAAACAAAACAAAACATGCGACTCCTATTTTGTCCAACAAGCAAACTAGTGATAAGAGAATGACTTTCCTTTCAAGTTTTAAAAATAAATGCAGGATAACAAATAATATCTATTTTTTAACATCAACTCCGAGGATTGGTCTCAAATTATGCTCTTTAGTTATAGTATTTTGGAGTTTTTCTTCTAATTATTATATAAATTTAATTTGACATATATTTATGATGTGATATATAAGACGAAATATGAAATTGTAACAAACTATGTGGATTGATTTATAGGAGTACGAGGATCTAATTACTTCTCGTCTCATATTTAATGCTAAAAGTACATAATTTTGCCGAATATCCTTAAAGCTCCAAAGACCAAAAAAAAACCCTCAATATTATTATGGCATTATCATCGCTAAACTTGACATTTACTCTGACAAATTTTCCACTAATCATAGAACATATCTAACGAACCTTTATGCTTCTTTTACATAAACGGAAGACAACCACGGAAAATACAACTCTAATGAAGAAAGAAACGTTAAACACCAACATATTTCCTTGCAACTATAAAATCTTGTTGTGCCGTTTTACCCTGAAATCAGAACTTCTTGTGCATAAATTCACTCAAAAATGACTTCCCTCACTATCTACCTCTTGTTATGCCTTTACTTAGTCAAAAATGTGTTTGGAAAACCTAATGGTTTGACACTTGAACTATTCACCCAAGATTCTCCCAACTTGAACTATATCACCCCTCATTGAATTTATCTTCTAACCCACAACTTTTACAGCAAAAAAATGTTGTAAGACCACAACTTCAACGCCAAGATGATTGCCTTTTTTTGGTTAAAATTGGGATTGGAACATTCCAAAGGAGAACACCATACGAAGAATACTTGTTGCACATTCATACAAGCAGCCCTTTATCGTGGCTTCAATGTGAAGGCTGCAAGAAATGTTTCAAACAACCAAAAAAGCCTTTCCCCAAAAACAGCTCCAAATCATTCCATCCCATTCTTTCCTCAGACAAGCTTTGCTTAACCAACCAAAGTAATGGAAAACATTGCTCCTATAAAATTCGTTACGACAATAACTCCTACACCTCAGGCATTCTCGCAAAAGAAACTTTCTATCTTTGTGCACCAAACAAAAGGTGCACAAAATTCGACAACCTAGTTTTCGGTTGTGGGATGGATCAGAATCAAATTGTGTATGGTAAAAAATCAACTGAAAATAAAATTGTTGGGAGTTTTAGGTCTGGGATGGGGTCCCCTCTCTTTTGTGAGCCAAATTGAATCCATTAGCGATGGCAAATTTTCACATTGCTTTCCATCAAGTAAAGTTGGGAGATGTGAAAAATTTAAGACATTTTTAAGATTTGGTGCAGATGCAGTCTCCCCAAAAACAAAATCAGATGAGCACAAAGTTACATCGGATTGTGGGCAGCCCATTTTACTATGTAGAATTGGATGGGATTAGCTTAAATAAGCAAAGATTAAATATAAATGCAAGTGTTTTTCGAGTCAAAAATAATCAAGGAGGAGTGATTATGAATTCTGGGTTTATGTTCACTCAACTTTTTAGGCCTGCATATGATGTCTTGGAGACAGAACTGGATTCCTATTTTTCGAAATTTAAGCACATCAAGGGAATTCACGAACAAGGAGCAACAAGTACCAACAATAACTTTCCATTTCAAAGGGTCGTCGTCGCGTGCTAATCTTGTTATCACACCTGATGCATTGTTCACCGTATTTTCATATCAAACTGTTTGTTTGGGAATATATCCGAACGACAAAATGACAGTCATTGGAGCACACCAACAGATAAATCATTGGTTCACGTTTGATACTAAGAGCAATCAGCATTCCTTTTATCAAGAGAATTGTTGTAAAAATGGTTTGAGTGAACTTTAAGGTTGTTTCATGAAGTAATAAAAGATGGAAGTATTTTGAAATTGATGCATGTATAGAGGATGTTATAAACTATCAACAAATTAGTCTAAGAGTATCGTGACCATTCACTAATATGTGTTGATATGTTATTTGCTTTATTTAAGTATCAACGAGTAAAATTTAGTCTGAAAATTCAAAAAATTGGTATATATTAATCCACTCGTTCCAAATTATGTCACTATTAGGCCATGACCATGGTTTTCGACGCCCAAAAAATAAAATTGGGAAAATTAAAGATTTATGTATACCACGTTGTAGACTCGAAAAATATATTAGTAGGTAGCAATTTCAATATGATGACCTCCAAAAAAATAGTTCCCAGTTTAAGCTCCTGCCTTAATTTTATGGCTCTCGTGAAAAATTTAATAACTTTATTTTAAGGATTTCTGAACAAGGCTTTACACAAGCAATAAAGTCAAAGTTCCAAAATTTTGGAGGTAATGAGTTTGATTCACACCAAATGCGTGGGTATTAATCTTCTGTTATAGTAATTTTTTTTATATTAAATGTAGTAAAATTTGTCAGAAATTATTAATTGTACTTAATTAATCTTTAATATGATATGATGATGTAATGAATAATGTTGATGTAATGAATAATGCAACGCTCGTTTAGGCCATCTTCAACATTGTATCAAATTTGATATAAGTTTTACACCAAATATGATATTTTGGTGTAATTTGGTCAAAATTATCTCTAATCATTACACCAAATTTTATATCAAATGAAAATTTTATTTTATTTTTTTTATTTTTCAATTATCACTTATTTATTTTTTTATAAATTTTTTTAATTATTTATATTTTATTACTACTAAATAAAAAATTACATATAATTAATATTATATTTATTGATTATATTACAAAAATAAGCATTATAATTAATATCACAATAAATAAAAATACTACATTACACACTATGTAGAACAAAAAAACTTTCACAAAACAAATATAAAAACTAATATATTTTAGTTATTTAATTTTGAAAATTAGTATATTTATCCCACAAATGATCAATTAATGCATTCGGAGTTGGCGCTTCCATCCAATATCGCAATCGGTGCATCAATATCGCGTTTATCCTCGATTATTATATTGTGCATAATAATGCACGTAGTCATTATATCATGTAATATATATTTTTTAAAAAACGCACCGATTCTGCCACAATTGCAAACCGTGATTGCAAAACTCCAAATGAACGTTCTATGTCTTTTTTGTATCATTCTTGTTTCATTGAAAATAATTTTATTTTTGGACCACGCGGATTATGAATTATTTTATGTAGTATTTTATTTTTTAAATTTGAGTTTTTAATATTTATGTTGTATTTTACTTTTGAATTTTATGCATGTAATGTTATTTTAATGTATTTATTTATTATTGTTAATTATTATAATTTATCGTAAATGTTAATTATTTATTAATTATGATAATTAATCACTATAAATGTTATTAAAAAATAATAAGAAAATTAAAATTGAATAAATAAAATTAAATTATAAATTAATTAAATATATAATATATGATACAAATTGAATTAAAATTGAAACTAGAAGAATTTTGAGGGTAAAGTAGGAATATATACTTTACACCAAATTTGGTGCAAATGAATAGTATTATACCAAATTTGGTATAATATTATTCATTTACATCAAATTTAGTGTAACATTTGGTATTCCATTGGAGATGAAATTACACCAAATTTGATATTTTTGTGTAAATTTTGATGTGTGATTGGAGATGACCTTAAAAAAATAAAATAATATATACACATAGAGAGAGATTTATAGCTGACAAGACCATAATTTTGAGCCACCCGGACTCAACCCAGTTTAAAAATTCAAATCTTTTCTTACTTATAAATTTGTAAAATTTAAAAAAAAAAAAAGGAAGTGATTTTTTAAAATAATAATATGTTCGGCTTAACTCGATTCTTTTAATCAAGAAAAAAATAAAAGAAAAATGTATACAATTCTTCAATAAATTAAAGAAATAGCAAAACGAAAAAAATTCTGAAAATGGCATAACAAAAAAATATTTTCGAGAAGGTGGAGCCAAGTATCTCCCTCATTTTTCATATATAATTTGTAAAAATCTCATACTGCATATGCACCAAATTCAATGTTTTTTTTAATGTAAATTAATGTCTTATAATTTAAAATGATAATTTTTCTTTTCTAAAAAATTCTCACACTTAAATTGATAGCGTGGCATCATCAATTCGCATACTTCAATATCTGATGTTGAATTTGGAAAATATTTAAAATTCTTATTTTGTGATAAAATTTGTCTCAATTTAAAATGAAATATTCAAATTAAGAATTCTGGAACAGGAGTACTAAAGACCGAATATATTTTGGAGAAAGTTTATTTTTTATCCCTTACTCAAAATCAACCAAACATTATCCATCAGAAGTCAATCGTGTCTTGTGTATGGCACTTTTCTTGCAAAGATTAAAAAGCAAACGGATAAAGAATCAGTCCAAATAAAATTTATTCGATCTAATGACCATTGTGTTACTTCCTATTTATATATATATATATTGTTTATTTTTATTTTTATTTTTTATGTTTACCTATACATGCATGTGTGTATTTTGAAGAAATGGATAAAGCAACTGCAAACTTTACAGGAACATCTGGAATAAAAGAATGTTTTCTTTACCAAAAAGAAAAGTCTACATGACTAAGAGACTCCATTAGGATTTCATTATGGAATTAATGACCAATGTTTAGGGCTGTGGATAGTTCGGTACCGATTGAAAGTACCAAACTGAATTAAAAAATTTGAAAAATTGAATTAAAAATTTTTTATTCGATATTCATTATGTATTTTTTAAAATTTTTTGTATTGGTTCAATATCGATATTTAATATATGATTATTATTCAATTGCAGGCTTCCAAGATATGGTGGTGTATGAGAAGAAGAAATTGGTTGATGAGGCAACATGACTTCTTATTTTCCACTTCAAGGTGGATAATAATTGGGAGGTGGGTTGCTGTCTCTAATATAACAAGTTATTATGTGTGTCGGGTTTATTCCAACGAAAATCTTCTGACATTCAAATAAAAATGAAAAAAAGAACTCGAAAAATAAATATCTAAATATTTTATAAATAATGAATTACGTATTTTGTGCAAATAGATGTAAGGGGTATTTATAATAAATCTTGATGAACTCAAGTACATCAAACCCGTATGAATAGTTTATTTTAAATTAAATCCCTTATAATTGGACCAAGAAAAAGGTATCATAGCCATCAACAATCTAGCAGATAAATTTGAGAAAAAACTAGGAAAACTTGTCAAAATAATCTACATGAAAATTGAAGTCGCTGGCATTGGCAGCGGCTCCTGTCTTAATCCGTTCAAAATGATTGAGTCGTAAAGAGTGTTAGTGAGATATTAAAAATAATATTTATTAAATCCATATATTCCAATCTAATTATTATTTCGTCAGACTTTCTAGTTCCATTCTCCTTTAAATCAAAACCAATTTATATGCCAAAGTTACAAACCAGAATACATGGGTTAATAATCAGTAGGGTCCTAACTTATAAGTTGCACTATCTTCCTTCTGTCTTGAATCCTCGGTGCCAATTTCACAAGTCGCTATGCAAAAAGCACCTATATTATCTGATAGAATCTTTTATTATTGATTGTATTTTTAATGAATTACATTAATTATTGTTATATATAAATTTTATACATGACGAATAATTAATATAATATATTCATAATTTTCAATAGTATATTTTGTGTAATTGCATCCTAAATTGTCCAGTCCACTAATCCCTATGGACGAAGCTTCCTTGTAACACCCTCCCGCCCGGCCCAAACAACCGCCCAACCCAAGCCCACTTTTGCTGCAATTGCTCGACGTGTGCACATATAAAACCCATCATCATCACAGACACGTTTTCAAATTCCCACGATAATTCACAAACAAGAACTACCCTTCTTTCCTCTATTTTATCTCTATAAATAGAGGTTAAACACTCGGTTTTCCACTTTGATATCCAAATTTTATACTAGGAGGAACCCTGAAAAATCAAGATTGAGTGTTCACAATGGGCGAGGTAATCAAAGTCACCCGCGTCTCTTTAGCAGTGTATCTTTTGCCCTTTGATTGTGATATTTGTTACTGATTTTCTTGGGATGTCGCAGAAGAACAAGAAAAACACTGGAGAGCAGCAGAAGGAGGGAGCGGAGAACGGGAAGAAAGAGAATGGAGGAGGCAAGAACAATGTCACCGTGGTGTTGAAGGCTGACTTGCATTGTGAAGGATGCGTTTCCAAAGTCTTAAAGTGCATTCGCTCCTTTGATGGTAAAAAAATTGATTCTCTGCTAATCTTGTTTTTATATTACGTAGATTTATTATTTTTAAGTTCAAAACACAACATTTTTTTCTTTTTTTTGGTTTTATTTTTCTGGGAATCCTCTGTTTTCTATGTGCTCTGTTTCACGGCAAAAAGAAGTGAGTGATAAACGATTTCGTTGCATGAACAGGTGTGGATACAGCTACTATTGGCGACGGGCAGAAGATTACGGTGGTGGGGAAAGTGGATCCGATGAAGCTCCGGGAAAGGGTGGAGCAAAAAACCCACAAGAAAGTTGAACTGATTTCGCCGCAACCCAAAAAGGACGACAACAAGAATGGAGACGCTAAAGTGAAAGCAAAAGGCAAAGAGAACAGTGGCGGCGACAATGCAAAACAAGAGAAGAAGAAAGAATCCAAAGACAAAAGCTCAAAGAATAAATTTGATGAGAAAAAATCCAAGGAAAAGGAGGTACTGTTTTTTGATCAAATCAAACTCCCTTTTTTATTTGTTTATGTATATATCCTTTGTTTTTTTTCTTTGCTTCTTTCTACTGCAGCCAAAAATAACCACTGCTACTACTACTACTGTGCTGTGTTCCTTATTGTGCGCCTTTATCTAAGGTGTTGTCCTTGCATTAATGGCTGATTCTGTTGAATTCTGAATATCCCTGATGCGTTTTTGTCTTTTCCTTTGCACGGCCCCCGCGCACGTTAGTTTTGTTGCTGAGTGCGGAAGGGGAACTGAGAGGATCCTTGTTTTTTTTCCCTCTCGTGTATTTTAGATGCGCGGCCAGCGCATGTTAGCACCCAGCAGTTGTTGTTTAGCGCATTTGTTGCTGCGGTTTTGAATTTTGATAGTTTTGACGTTTGATAGTTTTGACGTTTCTTTCCATTAAATTTGCGAACTCCCCACGTTTGCCGATTCTAGTCACCTCAACTGCGCCACGTAGGATCCGTGCATTTTAGCAAAATTCGTTGCTTTCTCCATTTAATCCAAAATTAATAATAATCCAATTTATGTTTTTGCAGCTTCCTGTTACGACTGCGGTGTTGAAGGTGCATTTACACTGTGAGGGCTGCATCCAGAAAATCTACAAACTCGTCACCAAGACGAAGGGTGAGATTTTCTTTTCTCAAAAAACCCCTTTTTTCTTCCGTTAGGGAAATTGTTTTTAACGGCGTATGATGTGGTTATTCAACGGCGTTTGCAGGGTACCAGGATATGAAGATTGACAAGCAGAAGGAACTCGTGACGGTGACCGGCGCCATGGACATGAAGGCGTTAGCTGGGGTGCTCAAGAAGCATCTGAAGAAGGAAGTGGAAATTGTGCCCCCTAAGAAGGAAGTTGAGAAGAAAGAGACTGGTGGGGGTGAAAAGGGGAAGGGTGGCGGTGACAAGAAGAAGAGTGGCGGTGGCGGCGGCGGCGGAGGAGGAGGAGGAGGAGGGGATGGTGGCGAGATGGCTGCCGGCGGCGGGAAGATGGAAGGGAACACAGCCCAGTTCCAAGTTGGATACCCGTACCCGTATATGTACGGGCCGGGTGTTGCCGTTGATCAGTTTCACTACAACCCGTATGCATTCGGGGCCTACCATGCGCCCCAGATGTTTAGCGATGAGAATCCCAACGCCTGTAGTGTTATGTGAGAGGGAGGGAGTGGCTAATTGTAAATAAAAATAGAGAGGGGTAGTTAGGTCTTTTTCAGAGGATGATTAAATATGGTTTGTTTTTGTTCTAGTAATAGTCCAATTAAATAATTAGTTTAAGGTTTCTACAGGACTTTCCTTTTGATTAGTTGTTCTTCACCACTAGCATGTCAATCTGGTGAAGTTTGGTTTGTCAAAATTCAAGATCCGTTACGATTTTTTAAAGATCTGAATTCATTTCGTTCTTCTCGCATCCAAGACCCGTTGAATTCGTTTATAATTTTAAAAATATTAAAAAAATATTTTTTAAAAAAATCAATCACTAATTTTTTTAAAAAATATATTTTTTAAAATATAATATTATATAAATAAATATATATTAAAATAAAAAATTAAAAAATTAAAAGGAGCGAGTTCGAGGGCAAATTTAAAAATTAAAAATCAAAACCTGCATCTTTTCAAACCTATCCTAAGTGGGGCCGGTCTAGGTAGATCCGGATCCAATTTGAACCCATTATCATTCCTATTCACCACCGTATGAAATGAAGTTGGCTGAAAAAAGATCGAAAGAATTTCATGACGGGCATATAATTTTGGAATCTTTTCCCAAAATTCTTTTCTTCATATTCAATTTATTTTAATCTAAAATACAACCTAAACAAAATCAAATCAAGGGTTATCAAGTGGACCAATCACAGAGAAAATAAAAATTTATTTGGTTCGTGATTTGTTTAATTTCATGCTAACCAAGTCACTTCATTCTTCTCAAGTTACCATGAAGGTTGCTCGAATCTTGCTTGCCCTAAACTGATTACTTTCTTTATGTGGGTGTTTGATTAGCAAATTTAATTAACAAAAATCATATTTTGATGTACACTTGGAAACAACTTTAAACACTTCATTCTTACATTTAAAAGGCCCCAAAATAATGTGCTAATTACATAAAGACAAAATCTGTGAGGAAGGTGAAGAGTCTTACCTCCCACTTTCCTGGATAATGTTTTTGTCTATTTGTTTGGCAGATGGTCTATTACTATTATCAACTTTTTGGCTTGTTAGTGGGAGTTGTAAAAGCCTCTCTGTACAAACCCACTTTCATTTTTCCCCACTCTGCTGTCCCCTTTATACTGCTGCAATCAACATTATAATTACTGCAAAATGTACCTCCCTCTCTCTATAATTGAATTAAACATTTGGATTTAAAATTTTAAGATTAAAGGATGTTTGGTTAAATTTATTTAAAATATCTTATAAATTTTTATATGATAAATTTTATTTTAAAAATAAATTATTGAAATATTTTGATAAAATAAATTCATGAATCTTTTAAAATGTTAATAATGATAATTTTGTAATTAAAATTATCAAAGTTAAATGAGTTTGTTAAAATAAGAGGTTTTTTTTTTTTTTGTAGGAACTTATATGGTTTCAAACAATTTTTTTTTTAATCTTATAAACTCTTTCGAAAAAAAATATCAAATATTTTTTAATAATTTATATGATTTTAAACCACTTATAAGATATTTTAAAAATTTTTATAAAATCAACCAAACACCCTCTTAAAAGAAAAAGAATATAATCTTAAAAAACCAACACTATGTTTGGTCTCATTTTCATTCTTATATTTTCCTTCTCCATATATTTTGCCTCTTATACTTTTTGGATATGATATTTTCATTTTCAAAAATATCAATCATTCATTATAATATTTAAAAATCACGTATCCTACTATACACACACTAAATCAATAAAAAATATTGATAAAATATCTATCGTTAAAAATATATCAAATTAATCATTACAAAACAATATCAATAAAATATTTATCTTAAAAATGTATCTCAAAATGTATTACATTATTTTTTCTAACAAAATATTTAAACACATTTTTTATTTTCTACACTTTTCATAATTTTATTATTAGAATACATTTTTTCATAATAATCTCTTCAAAATGGCAGGAAATGGAACAAAAAAGATTCTCTGTCATAATTATGGAGTGTCTTGATTTGCCCTTCTTCCCAGCCATGATCAACTAAAATAGTTAACCATAGTGATAAAGTCCCTTTTTTTACTGATGGCAATGGTGGCCCCTATTGAATCTTATTGCATTAACCCCTTTTACACACGTCGTAGAAAGATTTGCAGTGTTAAAAGATGTGCTTATATTTATGCACATCATGTATTGTGAACTTATGGCAAGGTGCATGTTACATCAACACCCCCACCCCCCACCCACACACACACACAGGCCATGCATACAGGAAAACTTTAATAAATCAAATATGGGATTATAATCGAATTCTGATTAATTCGACCTTGTTAGTCAACCATGGCAGTGACGTGCGACTGTTTAATGAAAATTAATTATATTTTTTTAATTAAATTATATAAAATAGTAATATAATAAATTAATTTTATATATTATATTATAAAGATAAGAAAAGATAATAATCAATTAAAAAATAGATTTAATAAAATTCAAAACTCAAATAATCGCATATGTATATAACCAAATACTAAATTTAATTTTTTTTTAACAAAAATACAAAAAAAAATAATTTTGACCAATTTTTAATTAGTTCAATCTACCTGCGTTCCATTTTTTTTTAATCAATCCGACTAGACCAACTACGGATTTGCGGTCAAATCGATCAAAATAGCAGGTTCGATTCAATTATGAAAACATTGATTTACCTTTGTTGTCTAATTGATTCATACTATAAAAAAATTACTAAGTGTGAAATAAGTAGAAGTATATTTGTATAATTGTTTAGATTCAAGTAAATTAGGTGTGAAGTAGAATTTTCCCATAAACATATTAGTATTGTGTCAGGCAAAAATAGAGAGGAATCAGACTTATCATTATGTAACAATTTCTTTGATTACTTCCGAAGAGAATGGACAAAATCAATAAGACAAATCTAAATTACTTAATAAAAACAATTAACAATACCGCAACAATTCAAATAATCAAAATCAAATTTCATCAGTACTATAGTGTGAGATAAATTGGTAACCCAACTTATTGATTAAAATCAAAACATGCACCGATATCTAAAATTTCTAATAATGGGTTTCAATTAGAAAATCATAATTCAAAACATGATTAAATTACTTTCAAGTAAAAGTTATTACTTAAACAAATGATTAAATTACCTGGAAAGTAAAAAAGTATAAAGCGTGATTACATGAAAAGATGAGAAAGGCCCCTAGGAGGATGACAACGTATTTGTCAAAATATAAAAATCGCTCAATCAAAATTTTTAAGGATGTAATACTCGTTTTTGTTCTGAATTCGTTGGATTTGAATTTGATCTGTTATACTCGTTAAATTTATTTTATAATTTTAAAAATTTTAAAATAACACCCGTAACTTTTTTTTTTAAAAAGTGTATTTTCTAAAATATAATATTATATAAATACATATAATAAAAAATAAATAAATAAATGAATGGAGCTAATTTAGGGGGACAACTTTGAAGATAAAATATTAAAACCTGTTTTGGATCTATTTATAAGTTTTAAAAATCCGCTTGAAATAACACTAGCTCGGATTTAGATACGTCCCATTGTTTTCTCTATCCTATGCTCTAATAGAAGAAACGTGGTAGTTATTTCTGTTACTTAGAAAATGTTCAAACTTATACGTTTTGTTGATTTTTGTTAACTATTTTTTTTGTTTTTCAAATTCAGATCTCTCTATGTTATCCTTCTGGCTTAAGTATGAAATTTAGGAACTCACGGATTTTGAAGTCAATATTAAATAGCTTCATATATTAATATCTTTTAATACTTATATGGTTCATATATAGTGTAATAAATATTTATATCGAGTCCAAATTTCAATACTTTTACTCAGTCTCTGCTTGATTTTATATTAAATTCGACTCGAAAAATATCAAGTCCACGAGCTTTCTCAAATGCGATTTAAAGGGCTTCAATTCCATCATAGCAGCTTCATGTTAACATTCCAATCACCAACTCCAAGTGCGACCCAAATACAAACTATGTAGAGAGCGTGTTTTTTGTTTAATAATTGAACACTTTGGAAGGGTACATCCGATTGGCTTCCAAATCCATGTGGTGGTGGGCTTCTTTTCATTTAGTCGTGATGATTACAGGTAGAACCCATATGGGGTTTTGAGTAACATTGATCGTCAGAAAAAAGCATCAATTTTCTTTTAGGTCTCATTTTATTAATTTGACTACCTATTTTCACTTTTGGTTATTTTTACTTTATTTTGAAATTACTTTTAAGTTCAATATAAATATGAAAGATACAAATTGTTTTTAATATTCAAATGTAATTTTCCAGAATAAATTGAATAAAATAGTACTCAAATTTCAGTTCTACTTGTGTATGTTTTCCCCTTGATGTAGCAGCTGAGAAGCATTGCTCAAATTATTACAACTATGAAGGAGGAGAACTTAAGCCTGATAGAAATCATCGTGCAACTGGTTATTTACGTTATCACTGTAACCTTGCTCTGATGGTTGACAGGGTAAGGGAACATTGCACAAAGTGGTTTCTACTAGAATAAACAGTCTATGGGGCAAAGCAATAATCAACATCTCAGTTTTAACCACTTTTTTTGCAGTTCTTTTCCTTAAGTTTACAACCTACACTTCCATAGTTCCAGCTCCACTGGTAAGCAGAATGTCTTATTCATTAAGGATGAGAAAGAAAAACACTAGGATATGGCTTTTGGGATAGACATCTCTCATAAAACTACATTTACAAGTGTAGAGTTTAGACATCGATGGGGGAAAAACATAGTATCTCAACATTCCATTTTGATCACGATGAAAAGAGTTTCCTGTATTAGAACTCGTGGATACCTGAGTGAAGTGCGATGTTTCAAAATGAGATAATGGGTCAACCTCTGGAATTCATATAGTCATCTCCTTGCCGATATCTATAGCTGGAGTCAGGAGCAACATTGTCCTCATCTTCAAGAATTAGTTGGATTCCATTGCTCTTCAGGGCATTTACAACAGCCCAGACCTTTGTTCTCGATTTCTTGAAACCTTTCTTCTCGATTTCCTTGTTCACATCAACATGGATACCTCTTCCCTGGCCCTGTTCTAGACCCTCCACTCTGAGTCTCATTGCCAGCACTTCTCCCACAACTGCTGCTGCCTTTGCGTTGCAAGAACGACCGCATTCAAGTGTACTTTTGAGAGAATGTTCAACTGTTGAAGCAGTTGCAACTATTCGTCCATTATTTCTATCTACCACATTTGCTGTGATATACTTCAATGATATGAACAGTCTCAGCACATATCTCTTCAGCACTGTCATCCCTTTGAATATTCAATCAATACCAAAGAAAACAATAACATAACATCATGACTTCCAGCAATGTATGAAGTATATAAACACATCTCTATATAAAGCATTCATAGATAAGAGATATTCGCTGATGCGCACAACTAAATAGAAAGCATATCAAGAGAACAAAACCACAAGAAATTCTTTAGAAGCAGCCCTGTCAAATGGTAGGGTTTTACCCTACCCACGCCCATTCCCAAAGAATACCCAATGTAAATGTGCTATACCCAACCCGGTTAGAGATCCGTTGGGTCTTTGAACCAAGTCCAATTTACCCAACCCAATTCTTCGATTCGGGTCTTGACCCAACCAATATTTTGGGGGATGGGTGGGTTCTGTAAGTATCCAAAGCATTGTTTCAATTTAAGTTCTAGCCAAAAAATATTCAAAGACAAATGCAAGACAATGAAATAACACAAAGGGATAGCTTCAATCTAATTTGCTAACAATGATTAATGAATCCATGTCAAGTTATTCCTTTTGCTTTCAATTTGCATTTGTAAGCGTGCAAAATATAACAGCATGCCCAGTTCCAGCTTCACTAATGCAGCCTACCCCTCTTCTCAAAAAGACCATCTTTTTTCAGAAAGTAAATTAAACCCATCCAAATTCCAACACCAACAACTTCAAATCCCAGATTACAGTGACTATCCTACTAGCGCCAACTCCCTCCCAATTACAACTTTCTATGTTTAAACAAATATATATATACACACACTAAAAAAGACTAAAAAGCAAATGAAATCCAAAAAAAATGAAAACTCACAGACAAAACGAAAAATAAAGAGAGAGAAAGAAATGTAAAGTATAAATGGGGATTTTGAAGATATCTTGTAATTTATATGAAGCTACGGTGGAAGGATGGTGGCGGCGCAGATGCTCGGCTGCAAGGAGAGAGAAACATCCGGTGCCTTGGTTTCGTGTGTATACCAAAAAAGGAAAGGAGAATGGGATGGAGATGGCAGCCGCTATCTACTGCGGAGAGCAAGCAGCAGGGAACGAGATAGAAAGAGGAGAGAGACGGTGGAGAATGGGTTTAGACCTGAATATGTGATATTTCTATGGGTTTGAGAAGGGTAAAAACCTACCCATTAACAGAGGCCTAGAAGAATTTGAAACCATATACAATGAAAATCCCGAATATCTTTGCTAAGAATGATACATCTTCCTGCAGATAAAGACTCGTTAATTTTAATAAAAACTGAGTTTCAGCATCATTAGCTTTACTGGCATGGCAATTTGGTAGCAAAGAACTCGACATTCATCAACCAATCTAAATAATTAAATATTCAGGCCACAAAAATTATAGAAAATAATCATGAAAAGAAAAATTATACATACAAAGCTATATTCAAGTCCCTAATCTCCTTATCATTTCTTCTTAAAAATTCTTGCTGCTAGAAAAATTACATAAAAATAAGAGCAAGGTGTGAATCATATATGTGCACAAAGCCAAAAGGGTGTGATTGATGGAAAATATGAGGAAAACTTTTTAGAAAATAATGAACAATATTCCAAAAGCCCATTAAAAAAAGAAGAAAAGAAAAAGTCCTTTAGATTAAGCAAACAAACAGCCCAAAATGAACCTCTCCAACCACTCCGAACAAAAAAATTGCACAAACTTAGATGCTATTCTTTCATGAACCATACCAACATAACTACTGATTAAGCCTAATTTCTGATCACAATTAAAATTGGCATGGTTACCAAAAAAAGAAGGAAAAAAAAGGAAAGAAACGGTAAAAATCCAATTTATATCAAGAACCTTTTCCATGACGTTGGCGGAAGGATTCGACTCACCGCAAGTTGCAGTGCCGGCGGCTGATGAAGCTTTTGGCGACAGACTTGAACTCCGAAAATGATAGAGTTTTAGCTTGAGGAAAGTGGAATATGTAGAAGAGAGACGGCCCATTGTTATTGAAAAGGCCCAACGGGATATGTTTCACATTAAAATGGATCAAGTTCGACCCATAAATAAAACCAGTACTTTCTTTCTTGGAAAACAGGAAGGCCTAATACTTTTCTTGGGCTCTTTCGCTTGAAACCAATAGACTTTGTTTATTTTCGGTGTTTTGGAAAAACATTTTAGATAGTAAAATTGAAAAATGTTAGGAAAATGATAATATATTTGAATATTTTATTAGAAATATATAATATGATATATTTTAGAAGATATTTTTAATTGTAAATGTATTATGATCAGAGACAAATTTTCAATTGTACATATTTTGTTAATAATATTTCGTTGTAGTTAATGGGATATTGTAGGATATAATCAAATATTTTCAAAAAATAACAGCAAACAAGGCCATAAATATTGAACCTCAATATTAGTCAAAAAAAAAAGGTAAATTTTATATTGTATTACTAATCAAAACCCAGAAAAAGTGTACCTCTAATCAAGCCCAAAATCGTAACACTAAATTGTAGCCATTTTGTATTTTAAAATCCTTTTCTTGCTCTAAAAAAATAACGCTTCAAAGTTTGACTGCAAATTTAATCCGGCTTTTGCCACAAAAAATGCATGGTTTTACGTTTAATTTAATGGGAAAGATGAATTGTGTTGCATCTCTCAAATTTTTACATGAAATTGAAACTATTAAGATATTACTTGAATTTTTTATTTTTTTATTTTATTTTATTTTTCAAATTTGAATCCTGAAACATATGTCAGAAATTGAACTCTAACCTCGTCTATATGAGTGAAACTAAGGTACCATTACTATTAGTAGTATTGGTTTAAGATATTATTTGAATTTTTTCTTCTTCTTTTTTCTTAAAGAGGATATTGGTAAGTGACTCCAATTTATGACTAGTTAGATCGCAGTTGTAAAATACTTATCAACAAAATATATTATGTCTTTTGAAATATTACTTGTATAATATTAAAATAACTGAAAAAATAGGATTTTGATTTTGACGTTATCTATTAAGAGTATAATTCAAAATTTTACCATTTTTGCTGATAAAATTTGAGGTTCATTGTTATGCTTCTTGAAAAAATGGGTCATTGGATAAATAATCAGATCAAAAAAAGGTTATAAAAAAAATTATTTGGTGTATTTCGTTGGAGATTGTTGATTTTGCATGCTTTTGTTACTTGTTTTGATTAATTATCATTCTTTCGAAAATGTGGTGGGGTCATTTTGGTCATTCTTTCCCATTTTTATAATTATTTTACGAAAAGTTAAGCAGCAGGTGTCATGCTTGAAATTGTTTACATATTTGGAATATGGATGTCAAATACCAAGAAGTGAAAAGAGCAGGTGTCATGATTGATCCCAGACATCAAAGGGCTTCTCCAAAAAATGAAGGTGCCGTGGAAATAAGGTAACTCATCTTCTAAGGGTTAGGTTTTCTAAACTTGTCAAGCTTGCCTATGATGTCTTAGATAAAGAACTGGATTCCATTTTTTCCAATATTAGCAACCAAGAAAGAATTTGTTATAGGGTATTAGGGGTGTGCAACGGGTTGGGTTCTCGATTTTTTGAATTTTCAGGTCGGATACCTGATTTGTTGGGTAGCAAAATATGTTTTAAAATAAGTTACAAATTTTAGGCTTTGTTCAGTTTTTTTCCCGGTTGTTTTGAAGAAAGTATTTTGAAAGAATACATTTTGGTAGTGGAATTGAAAAATGTATAGAAAATAAAATTATATTTGGATGTTTTATTAGAAATAAATGATGTAATATATTTTGGATGATATCTTTTATTATATATGTTTTGTTAATATTATTTGTTATAGTTAGTAGGAGACATTTTTAACTATAAATATTTTATTAATATTGTTATGTTATAATTAATGGTGGTATAATATGATATATGGTAGCAAAAATTGTAATGGATGATTGATATTTTTTTAGAATGAAAATACCACTTCTATAATAATTAAGTGGCAAGCGCATTTCTATTTTCGGAGAAGAAAAACGATAAAATGAAAATGAAACCAAACAAAGCTTTACTTTTTTTAAAAAGAACTTATATGATCCTAACATCTTAAAATTTTATAAATTCATTTTTTTAAAAATTTAGCAAATTTTTTTTGATATCTTATAAAATATTTTAAAGAAATTATAAGACAAAAATAAACTATAATTTTTTCAATTTCATCTAAAACTTCATGTTTAGTCAAGCAGCTTTAATAAAAATGGGATAAATGGAGTGTTTTTAATTGTAGAGTTAATAACATGCACTTTTTTAATATTATCAATGTGATAATCCAAGTGGTCTATCCATTATGTCTTACTTGTCTATCCATTATTTCTCACAAGGATCTTAATGGTTTAAACCAAGTTGCATTAGTAGCGAGCCAATCACTCACCGACTAGGTGTTTTGATGAGAATATGATCATAAATTTGTTTTTTTGGGCAAGTAACTATGCTTAATACGAGAATTCCACTGCAACATGAGACTCCTATAATTATTGTGGTGATTTGGCTCTACTCTGCATTGTTAATCATCAAAAAATGAAAAAATAAAATAAAAAATACACATTTTAATAGATGAGTTAGTAACATAGTAATAGAACGGTTTGGAACCTTTAATTTGATCTCTCTTTTGTACTTTCTCCCTTTTGTTGGTCCTTTTCTTGTCTTTGTCATTGTCTTTTCTTTTGTTTTCTTCTTCTTTTTTTTTTTTTCTACTATTGTCCATAAAGAAAATATGATTATTTTTATGGGCAAAATTGTTTTTCACAACAGGGGAGTGTTCCTATATAGTCCTATACTTTATGGACTTAACAAATTTAATCACATAATTAAAAAAAAAAATCATGTATATTTAATCATTTTTTTTTTCAACTTACTTTAAAATGAATGGAAAAAGACGTGTGCAGTGCATGCGGCTGTTACTTCAAACAGGAAAGATATGCATGTGCTCGGCACATGCTACACTTAGGATGAAAATTTGATATAAAAAAAAAAAAATTAAATTGTCATCATGGGAAAAATGGTTTGGCTTAAAACATTTTGGAAAATGAAAATCTGGACATAATTATCACATTATAATCAAACGAAGTAATATTCAATGATTAGTTAAATAATTAAATTAACACTAGAATTTCACTAATAAATGATTAATGAAGCACAAGTATTAATACGCATCAATTAAAAATATGATTATTTTGTAATAATAAATTAATTTCGACATTGATTAACAAGAGAGACATGTAATAATAAAATAGTTAATTAACTATTAATAATCAGTAACTAAGAATATTTGTTATTAAAATTTCATATGAACAATTGAAAATACTTACAATTTCCTTACATATTCTGAATTTATGAAAAATTACTCGTATTTTTAATTGAATTATTCAATACACGTATTAGAAAACAATTTATCTTTCAATCTGACAATTTTTTTTTTATTTCATTTTTATAAGACAAAGAGTGGAAGAGAGTTGGTGCTTGCAGTCTTTGAAACCTTTGAAAAGGGGATGCCGTAGTGTGCCACATGAGGTTGAGAGACATGTTTGAATTATTGCTAATCAAATTTCAACCGACCACATCAAATATCTAAAAATAGGCACCACGCGTTTGAATAGCAGTCACATAATAAATTATTTTCCTTAGTTTTTGTAAACTCAAACATTTAATCTTGGTCTCCATTCTGTCCTAAATAGACAAATAGTTGGTTCTGGGACCCTTATAATCTTTTTAATATCTATATATTTTCACTAATTCATAAAAAAATCGAATTGGTATGATATTTTCTAGAAGTACTCGCGATGTCTTTCTAGTCGCGGGTCTCTTTATTAGTTTCTATGTGTGATGCAATAACGTGACATAAAGACTCTTTATTTTTAAGTAGAATTTATTTTATTTTTTTTGAAAAATTTTATTTTACAAAATAAGCCTAAACTAAAATTGAATTAAATGAAGTAAAGTTTGTTGAAGTAGTATAATTGTACCATAAAGAAGAATAAATAAGAATGAGATAAGTTGGATGAATATTTAAACTTTCTATTATATATACATATATAAATATATAAAAGGTCGTTTGAGAGTTTTTATAACTTAATAAATTTATAAATTTGTGGAATTTTAAAAATAATTTAATGCTATGGAACTGGGCCAATGGCCCATGATTATGGAGATGGCCCGAAGCCCATTACTTTTGTGCTAATGGTATTTTCGTTGTCGAATTGGAGCACGCAAGCTCCTCCCAGCCCGTCAAAGCATCACCGTTGAATTTCATCCAACACCTTTAATTCGCCGCCACGCGTCCCCCTCCCTCCCCAACTCAGCCCTATATATTTCTCCGTTGCCCAACCCAAACCCTCATTCTCGGACTCTTCTTGAAAACCGACGCACTGCCGCACAAGCATTGTCCGAGAAAAAAAGGAAGGCGGACGAAACCCTAGATCTCCCTTATATTTTCCTTGCGGTGAAAACAGCAATACTCTCGAGATTTCAAGGTAAGCTTCACGAATTTGCTTTTTCTTACGTCCTGTTCTCGTTTTGTGTTTCGGATTTTCAGTTTCATATGATGTGGGATTGTATTTCGGTTTGACAGATGGTGTCCGATGCGAGTAAGAAGAAGGCGGCTCAGAAGAAGGCTGCGGCGGCTGCCAAAAGAGGAGGCAAGGCTGCGGCGGCTGCCGCCTCATCTAAGGCTTCTGCTGCTGAGAACGGTAGTAAAGTTGATAGTTTGGCCAGTGGGGTCGGGGATCTTCAGATATCTGATCGGACATGTACGGGAGTTCTCTGCTCGCATCCTCTGTCCAGAGATATTCGGGTGGGCTCCTCGATCCGTTCTTTTAGGGTTTAATTATGTTAGGCAAATTTCCGCGAACATATGCTCTTCAGTAAATCTGTATCACAGACTTTATGAAAAGAAGATATAGTGCTTGATTATGAAATTGCTGTAAAGGACAATTTACTGTTGAATCTGCCTATGATTTAGTTAGTTGTGCATTCATTTTGCCATTGTATGAATGTATGTTTTTCTCCGGATCTGAATTGGAAAAGACATGCGCTGTTTATTCGTGTTTATATGGTCGATGTTCTGTCCTTTTTTTCCTGCCCTTCTTGGTTTCATGTTATGGATCAGATAAAGTTGGAATGATGTCAATAAGTGTCATTACCTTGTTGGGGAGCTTGCAGTAATTCCTTTTCTGTAGTTCTTGTCTTGTTCTTTGAGTCTCTTATATTGTTAATTCTGCCATGAGATTAAGGGTTCTTACACTATCAAATCCATAGAATTTATGACATTGTTGCAAAGTCTAAACTTCTAGGAATACAAACTGTCAAGGTTTGCATATATCCATGTGAATGCTGGGTTAAAACATGTGTAGTAAATTTTGGCCTTCATGGTATTATATACTTCATTGGATAGCATTGTGTGCTAATGTGGCATGCTTACTATATATGGTTGAACTTATCAAATATTTGTGATATTGTTTTTTCTTCCACAATCGTTTTGGGCCTGTGCTTATTGATGGGTTTTTAACTGTCAATTTTTGATGTGGACATGAATTAGTGAACTTGGAATGTGCATGCGCAATTTCTATTTTATTTTTTTACTTTGAAACTTTTGATATATCATTAATGCAAGTCTGTCATGAGTATTAATATACATCTTTTAGTACCAGCCAATGGGAATGGTGGACGTGTGTATTTCAGCACTTACCTGCTGTACTCGCTCAATATTTGTGAATTTTGTAGAATAACATTTGTGTAGAACCCTAATTAGTTTAAATACTAGCATATATCAATTGAGAAGATGCTTGATATAAGTTAAGCCATAGTAAGTGAATGATTTGCTATTTTTCTTCTCATTTGACCACATAATAGATATGGCTTGTCTGTTGATTTTAAAATATTTTATGGAGAAGCGTCTCATGTTTAGTTTATTGTTGCTAGCTTGGTGCACTTAGATGAGCGCTTTGTGTATCCAATAACATCAACCTTGTTTGGGGCGCTCTGTAGTAGGTAATAATGTGTATAATCTGTCTTTTCTCTGTGCAATCATTATAACTAGTTCCACACTTGTATTTTTGTTATCTTGAATGTAAATTGATAAATGGATGGTTTATGGTTTTTCGCAGATAGAATCTCTTTCACTCACTTTTCATGGCCATGATCTAATAGTTGACTCTGAACTGGAACTCAATTATGGCAGGTATGTGGGGACTCCATGACTTTATAGTTCTTTTATCATATAATGTGTTGCATAATTTTTTATGCCTTCTCTTTTCAGACGTTATGGTTTGCTTGGGTTAAATGGCTGCGGAAAGTCTACTCTTCTTGCTGCAATAGGTTGCCGAGAGCTTCCAATTCCAGAGCACATGGATATTTATCACCTTACGAGGGAAATCGAAGCTTCTGACATGTCTTCACTTGAGGCTGTTATAAGTTGTGATGAGGAGAGGCTGCAATTGGAGAAAGAAGCTGAAGCATTGGCTGCACAGGTACAAGGATATATGACTAAAGAACAGTAGTGTGTCCTATAGAAGGGAGCATCTTACAAAATACTTGTGTGTTTTATGTGGTTGTAGGATGATGGTGGTGGAGAACAACTTGATCGCATTTATGAACGCTTGGAAGCAATGGATGCATCAACTGCTGAGAAGCGAGCTGCTGAGATCTTATTTGGTCTTGGCTTTAACAAGACAATGCAAGAAAAGAAAACACGAGACTTTTCTGGTGGCTGGAGGATGAGGATTGCTTTAGCAAGAGCTCTTTTCATGAACCCAACCATATTGTTGCTTGATGAACCTACAAATCATCTTGGTAAAGCTTGCTTGACATATTAGTTTTTAACAATTCATTGTGGAACGTGTACCGTGATGGTTGATGTGAAATTCACTTGGTTGGTTTAAATAGCAGAAACTATTAACAGTGTGCTTATTGTGGCTTGATGTGCCTATAAATCATGCCTATACACTTGTCCTGAAGAAAGGATGGCCTCCTGGTCTGAGTGGTTTTCATTTATTTTTTATATCGTTAAATAGTGTATATCTGTCATGGTGCTTTGCTTATTTGCACTGGAAACCTTGCTGATGCTATATGACCACTATGATGCTTTCAAGTTTGCTCTTTTTGCGGACCAGTTTTGAATTGCTATCCTGGTTTTTGCAGAACATTGCCTGAATGTTATTTATACTATTAATAAAATAAGTTAAGAAGCTGCAATATGGGCCTGGAATCATGAGTTTTGATGTATTGATTGTCAAAATGAAGAAATTGGATGAATCTGTTTTTGGCATGTTCATTAAATATTTTATAGTACTATACCTCTTACTATTCATTTTTATCAAATTACAGACTTGGAGGCTTGTGTCTGGTTAGAGGAGACATTGAAAAAGTTCGATCGAATTCTTGTGGTGGTTTCACATTCCCAGGATTTTCTGAATGGAGTCTGCACCAACATTATTCATATGCAAAGTAAGAAGTTAAAGCTCTACACCGGTAATTATGACCAATATGTTCAAACCCGCGCCGAACTTGAAGAGAACCAGATGAAACAATACAAGTGGGAGCAGGAGCAGATAGCTTCGATGAAGGAATACATTGCACGCTTTGGACATGGATCTGCTAAGCTTGCTCGTCAGGCCCAGAGTAAGGAAAAAACTCTGGCAAAGATGGAGCGAGGTGGGCTCACAGAGAAGGTGGCCAGAGATCAGGTCCTTGTTTTCCGATTTCATGACGTGGGAAAGCTCCCTCCTCCTGTTCTTCAGTTCGTGGAAGTGACATTTGGCTACACTCCTGATAATCTCATCTATAAGAACCTTGATTTTGGTGTAGACCTTGATTCTAGAGTAGCCCTGGTGGGTCCCAATGGTGCTGGGAAAAGTACCCTGCTGAAGCTGATGACGGGGGATTTGGTTCCTCTGGATGGCATGGTTCGGCGTCACAACCACTTGAAGATTGCACAGTTCCATCAGCATTTGACTGAGAAACTTGACCTGGAAATGTCAGCTCTGCAGTTTATGTTGAAAGAGTACCCTGGAAATGAGGAAGAGAGGATGAGAGCTGCAGTAGGAAAGTTTGGGCTTAGCGGCAAAGCTCAAGTGATGCCTATGAAAAATTTGTCAGATGGACAAAGAAGTCGTGTGATCTTTGCATGGCTAGCTTGGAGGCAACCACACATGCTACTGTTGGATGAGCCCACTAACCATTTGGATATTGAGACAATTGACTCTCTTGCTGAGGCATTAAATGAATGGGATGGCGGCTTGGTTCTTGTAAGCCATGATTTTAGGCTAATAAACCAGGTGGCCCATGAGATATGGGTGTGTGAGAATCAGGCTGTGACTCGGTGGGAAGGCGACATCATGGACTTCAAGGTGCACTTGAAGTCAAAGGCTGGTTTGTCCAATTGAACCAGATACAATATCAGTTTAGAGCCACGGCTAATTTTCCTGGCCAAAGCTTTGATGCACTGGGCCAGAAGATCTTCTAATGTTCTATTCAGTGGATTATGGTGAAAGTTGAGGAGTGGAGGTGACTCTGGTTAGTTGTTGTGAGCTTGTTGCTTCAAGTCCCTCGGTGAGATAAGTAGAACCGAAGCCTGACTTAGCTTTTATATGGATGTTGCTATATTCTTACCTACTACCCTTGGTCACAGCCAGTGGACGAGAGGGCAGTCCTCCATTAATATTATTATCTCTATTTGCATATTCTATATATATTTGATGATGTACTTGAATATTTTGATTGTCTTGGAACCATTGTCTTATCTAGTATTTCAATATTCAATATGAAATGGACTTCAAAAGGAGTGAGAATGTATATCTACTTATTCTCGTCTACGTTATGCTCTTGTTTGATCTGCTTGGTGTCTGAAAAGCCCATATGTATTCTTTGATATATGAGAATGTGCTTTTTATGGTTTCCGTTGCTAGATTATATTGAGGACAGCGGCAAAACTTGTATGCAGTTGGAGAAAATGAATCGATACAACTCTCGACTCTGTCCACCCAAGCCGTTTGAGGTTTGAAGGGAGGATGAAGAGGGGTGATGAAGCTCTTTTTCTCTGTTGATATGTCTCCCTGTTATTTATTTACCTTGGTTTAGGCCTTGTCTGTCTCGTCAAAATCTTGGAACCTGATTTTTTCCTTCCATTTCCCTTCTCGAGAAGGGATCAGGTGTGAAATTCTCCTTTTGCGAAACATAACCGTTTCTTTTCTTTACGGATACAACGTGGCCATGTCTCTTGGGCCTTTTTGCATCCAATTCTACTCTCCATGTTCTGAATTCAATGTTGCTATTTCCGTTCCATGGTATTTACATGCAATGCCTCATTTATTATAATGAATATTTATTTATTAAAATAACGTCTCATTTACAGTAGTAATGCAGCATGACTAGTTTTCCACTACCACTATCAAGAATTAACTCTGAAAAATCTCTTGAAACTTTTAGTTTTTCTAATTTCAACTAAAATTTTGTTGCAGTTCAAAATATAAACAATGAATATTGGAAAGGTCATGAAATGAGTAATGATGTTTTCTATTATTTCAAACTCCAGTACTCTAAAGTCTGCAATGCTGTCGACCAGGAAAAGTCGTGGTGGGATGTAATGTCCTAAGCTATCCATATTTTGATACTTGTTCATGTTAGATTTTAATTTTTTTTCTATTTTGTGGTATGCAAACCAACCCATGCAAAGCAGCGCGACCCTCGTACATGAGGCGGCAGAAACTCATCCAGAATGGCAAGAGACTATAGAAGGCTTGCTGGTGCTGGGTTGGAGCTGTGCTATGACTTCTCCTGTAGAATTTTGGCTTCAATGTGAAGGCATAGTGCAAGAGCTGGATGACGGACATCAGGAGCTTCCCACATGCTTTTTATACTTATAATGCACGCTTTGAATAGGTTGTCATTCTTAGTTGCTGACAGCATGTAACATCACCTCTTAAGAATTAAGTGTAAACTACAATCAACAAAAAGAGATTTGAATATCACTTTTCCAAATGACAATTCTAATAATCTTATAGAGCACAATAGATTCACTTTGAAGTGTGAACATGACAATAATTACAACTAAATATTACTACCATAAGTACAAACAAAACAAGTAATAAATTGTATATATTTTTTTATTTTCACATTTTTTTAGTAGAGTTTCTGAAATTTTGAGCTTTTTAATATTGAATTTGGCCTTACAATAGTTACATCTTTTTTCTTTATAGTTCAATCTAAGAGCATTGTGACGGTTCCCAATCCCAAATTATTCTGACATTTTTAAACCTACAAAATTAAACAAAAGAAATAAAGTTAGAAAAAACTATAATTTATACAAATATATACCTATAAATTTCAACTAATCAACAATATTTTCTTCAAAATTCAATAGACCATAACCCACTATTAATGTCACAGCAACTAATCAACAATCCTTTCTTCAAAATTCAATAGATCATAACCCACAATTAATCTCACAGCAACTAATCAACAATCCTTTTAAAATCTAATAAACCATAATCCACAACTAATTTCATACTTAACCCACATAAATAAGCTCATCAAACTAATCTGTAATTTAAATAGAAACAAGCCCCAACAACATTCACCTAAGCCAACACAGCCAACCCCACCCAACCAACTGCCTCTGGCTCAAACTACAAGTCCAGCCCAAATCCTTTATTCAAGTCGAGATAGTTGATGGCGCAAAGTTTTTAGAGTGAAATTTGAGAGAGCCGCCGCCGGTGACCATGAGGGAGAGGCGCCACCGAATTGCAAAGGGAGGGTGACATGGCCGCCGCAGCATTGCAAAGAATGGGTGACAGGTACAATTTGTAAAATAATTTATAATTGTAAATGATAATTTATTTTTTTTATAATTAAGTTAAAGCTCAATAATAATTTTTTTAATTCACCCTATTAATCAATTAATATGCTACTCCTAGCAAGAAAGAAAAAAAGAATAATTCAATTAAAAGCTAATAAAGTACAAAGAACACAAATTGTTAGTAAGAGTAGTACTCTCTAAATACATGCGTGAAAATCATGATCTAGCAATGACAGTATAACTAAATGATCGATACAGAGCACTACTCTTATTATTATTATTACTATTTACTACTACATATGACTGTTTCACCTAAAATGAACATTAAATTTGACAAAAATTAACAATTGTGCATGTCCATTAACATACATATAATATTAGCAGCTCTTGACCATGGTCTTATTGTATGAACCCCACTTATCAGCAGCACCACCACCTGTAACCCTAGAACCCCTTTCCTCCGCCCATTGCTCCGCCAGTATCCACTCGAGCTCGCTTGGCCGGCACGGAACCGTCAGCGCTCCCTCATCATCAAAGCCATGCTCTTCCGCCGCTTGTTCCAGTAGCCTCAAGAACGACGGACGCGTTAGAGAACTCAATGGCACGATGAATCTCTTCAACACATCATCGTCCACCGCAATCACGGCAAAATGGCCCTCCTTCACGTCGTCCGGCACGGCTATTTCGTCGACGTCGGAGGAAGATTTTTTGCCTAGAGTTAGACTCTTTTGTAGCCTTTTCACCACTATTTTGAGGTTTACAATTAATACCAACATTCTTTTTCTTGCCAATTGTTCTGGTTTTTGCCATGCTCTTTTGTTTTTTGTTGGAAGAAAAGGATTAATGGAAAAGGGATTTTAATAAAAAATTGTGTTTGTTCTGAGCAACACACAATGCTTTAGTCTTCATGTTAGGTCTGATATATAGTGTACCAGGATAGAAAGATAAAAGCCCTAGAGTCAGTACAAGGGGAAAAAAAAATATTAGTGACAGTATAAAATTTCTTACTTAGTACATATATTAAGTAACATAAATTAAATGACAAGAATTTTTACTTTATTAAAAAAAATATTTCTCTCAAGTTTAATAGTGATAAAGATTATATTTAAATTGTGACCATAAATAATACATGTTGAGAATCAAAAAATTATCATAAATGCCAACACGAATAATTTAAATACTATACATATATTACTATATATCAATATTGATGATTTGAACACGGAGTTTTTATCACTATTAAACTTGTGAGAGTTGTTATTGTGGCAAGATTAATTAGTTATTATTATTTAATATATATTATTAGTGATAATTAATTTTTATATTGTCACTTATTTTTTATCTTAATATTTATTAACTTGTCGTTTCAGGCCGGCCTTCCATCGAACAAAAGATTATTCTAGTTTGCGTGTAATAAATTTGTTGAGTTTCAGTTGGGGGACTCTCATCAAATAATGAGGTCAAGAATTCAGGATCGTTGAACATAAGCCCTAATTATGATTAAATGATCATTGAGAAGTCGCTTGTCTTAGTTCAGATGATTAAAACACAAGTTAGGTACTTACTTATATACCTTTTATTTGAAAAAATCAATATACCTTGTCAGATCCAATTGATCTCGAGCTAAATTAGAAGATCCACAGCACTAATACATGTTAGGTTTGATGGGATGTCCTTCATCTATAATCCTCTAATGTTTAAGTTAAGATGTCGTACTCTCATCAGCTCACTCGTCCCATTAGTTGCATATATTAACGGTTGAGCTCTAATCAACTCAATTCGGAGTTCGAATCGATCAGACTCCACATTAAAACGATAAGAATCTCCAAATAATTTTAGCATTTTGATGACTTATGAGGAGTAAAATTGTAATTTTGATATTTTATACATCATACAGTATCTTATATAATTATATAAGAGATACTGTATGGTTGATCTGTACTTGCAACATCGAACACCAACAAGGAATGTTGATTAAGTGTAATACATTTTTGTGACACTTAAATAATATATTAAAGGCAAGAAGTAATTTCTCTACATATATACTTAAAGCACAAAATGCATGGTAGTGAGGCGCTAATGTCATGTAATAATTCAATTTTGGCTAATAGAAAGTTAAACTTAAAAATAACTTCTTGAATTCAGGATTGCTATTTGAACTTAGATGTGTGACTTGAAGAAGTACATCAATATTTTATGTTAGAAATTTATATTAAGATATCACAATATTATAATTTTGTGTACATCTTTACTATTTGAATTCAAACCTATTGACAAAAGTGTCCATTCTCTTTTCCTTTTCTACTTGACATATATGGAGCACTTCTTTTAGAGTTAAATTCAGTTTGCATCGTGAAGTATGACACCTTCATCAATTACCCCCAAATAAAAAAATCTTCACTTAACCCCCCATCTATTAAAGAATTAGTTAACTTCGATATAAATGAACAAAAATACCCTAAACTTTAGGAAAAATATTTGTTAAGAAAATGAATAATAATTTTGTCATAAAAAAAAAAAATATATAGTGTGACACATGGGGCAAAAGCAAAAAGTTCATAATTTTATTTTAATACAACGAGTATTAAATACCCCCAATTTATTTGTATTCAAATATATGAGCAACAACTTCGATAGTGGTACTTATACAATTAAGCCTAAAATGAATAATTTTTTGTTTGCTTAATTTATATTAATTCATGGTTAATTTGTTTAACTAAGTTAGTGAATAAAATCTGGGGTGAAATTGATTGATATATTATATTATAAAGGGGGTAAATGACTTTTATCCTATTATTAGTACTCAACGTTATTGTTGTCAATTTGTACTCAATTCAATGGACTTTATAATGAGCGTTTTCATAATAGAATTGGGATCAAATTACTTTTGATGTTGGTCACCAATTTAATTAGTTGAGCCAATTTGATCGTATATTAAAAATTAGTTATATTTTTTTTATTATAACATATAATATGATAACATAATGAACTAATTAAGTAATTGTTATGTATTAAATTTCAAATATAAAAAAGAAGATAAATAATTAATCAAAAAAATACATCTAACAAAATTCAAAATTTAAATAACCGTATATATATATAATCAAATACCATGTTTAAGTTTTATAAAAAGAAAAATATCTGTTGGTTTTTGATCAGTTCTATCCGATTTTTAATAATTTTTATTCGATTTTGATTGATTTGATTGATTCTTAGTTCTTTATATTTAAATTGATCGAATTTGAAATAGTTGGTTGGATCCGTTTGAAAATATGGGGGGTGGTAAATGGAAGTGTTTTTTTAATTAAGAGAATAATGAGTAAGATACTTCAGAAGTACAAACTATATTTAACCCTTCTTTTTTACTAGTGTGTATGTATAGATGGGATGGGGAATTATACTTAGAATTTTTTAGAACATTGGTGTACAATGCTTTGAATACTAACCGCATATTTAAGTATGTCTGTCGGCCACTCGAAATCAACAGTTCCTAATACAAGAACTTTCCACCAAACAAGACCTAGAATCTTCTCAAGAAAACATCCAGGAAATTGTCCTTCCACTCAAGCTTTCTACGCCATATCCAGGAAATTAATATGGTTCAGAAAATTAAGGGAAATTTTATTACTTCTAGAAATTTTTACTAAGGCTACGTTTGAATTTATTTTAGATATTTTGGAGAAACGTATTTTGAGAGAAAAGTGTATTGGAGAAAGAAATTTAAAAATTAAAGTAATATTTGATTTTATTTTAGAAGATACATTTTTTATTATATATGTCTTGTTTTGTAAGTTATAGGAAAAAGAAAATACTTTCTCGAAACAAATCTAAACATGGTATAATTGTATTTTTGTTTTTGATAAAAACTTGTTGTAAACGAAGTGGTCGTTTCTGTATAAATTGTAAAAAATTCTTATCTGGACTAAATTTAGTACTTCAGACCAATTAATCTCATAACAAGTATTACATTTGTCATATGATTAGCAATAATCATGTTTCGAGCAGAAATTACTAAACTCACCCCAAGTGGTTCATTACCTAGGGATCCTAATCTAGAATTAAGGTGACCAAAATTTGTCTGGAAAGTGTATCTAAATCTTAGAAGATTTTTATGCAAATTAGATTTAATAAATCCCAACTAATTATATAAAATTACAATAAAATTTTATTTATATGTACATCAATCACATAATAAGTATAAAAGATATATCGATTCTATATCTTATTTTACTTATTCAATTTACTCTTTCTATGAGTTTCAATTATTTAAACTGCGTGTGAAGAACTTCACTATGTAATTTTACATGCCCCCAATCGAATTTCAACTAACCTCAACTCTACCTAGTGTACGATGCTCATTTGCTTCATACTTATTATTCATTTTTGTTTGTCAGAATGTATATCCCATCAATTATCTGTTGTAAAGGATATATTTTATGTTATAATTTAATTTAAATAGTATCTAAGTGATATAAAATGATACCGTCAAACGTTTTACAAATGTTTTTTTTCTAATATTGTTGTTCCAGAAATTATGGTACAAACCCTATACATAACAAACTGAACTAGTTAATGTTATCGTATTTGATTTTAGTCTCGAACCATTTTAGGTAATTTTGGCCACGACTTTTTGAGAAAAAAATTGTACTATATTTATATGTAAGACGTACTTAGGATTATTCCCCATATGTTATCACATATTTTTCTAGCTCGGTACCTCAAGGCATTGGATCCTGACAATTCGAGGTGCAATAACATCAGCCCAAAATCTCCACATCAATACAAGTAGTTTAAAAAATATATGTACAAATATATTTATGTGGGGTACACTAAAAAAAAAACATTAATGATACAATATTAAGCAATAATATAAATTATTTTACTAATGATATGTATCAAATGATAATAAATAATAAATGTTAGCTTTCATAAGTTTAATAATAATAAAAATTAGTGCATAAGTTCAATCTGTTAATAATTATGTTAATAATTAGAAATACATAATAACAACAAAAATTGTCAATGTAAGTTGTGATAAGATTTTTGTCGTTACTAATTGTCACCAGTAACAACTTATATTAAATACTATTTTTGTTAGTATTAAACTTATGAAAATCATTGTTGTGATAAAAATAAAATAAAAATTCTTATCACTTATCGTCTGTAACTAGCGATAACTTTCGCATCACCAATATTATTTTTTCTTTAGTGGTATTAATTGATATATACATCTATAGTGTCTTTGTTTTTTTTTTTTTTTTTAACACTCAATTACATTTAAAATATTCTATTTTGACTTATTTTTTCAAAAAGAAAATGAAATGGAACCCAACTATCTATACTATTTTCATTTTTTGCTCACTAAAATCTTATATCCAAACACTCCATAAAAGGATGCCTTTGCTGTTAAGAAGAAAGTTTTAAAAGAGCCTTTCATTTATGCTCAAAAACCAGTTGTTCTAATCCATTTTTCTTCACTTTAAACATTCAATATATATCAGCCAATTCTCAACTAACCGACCCTCATCCCAAGTTTTTTGTCTGCAACCTGTCAAATAATACTGAGAAAGAAGTGTAAAATACCTTTGGCACATGAAATTGTTCTTCTTTATTCAACTCTTCGAGCAATTAATTCTATTCTTACTCCAACAGATGGAGAGGGCCGCAGATAGTTATAAAGGCCTGCACTTTTATATGAGCTGGAAAGGCAAAAGTGCAAAAAAGTTGATGATCCAATAAATGTGAAATGACAACAAATTTCCACTTAGAAATAACCAGAGTCTCCAATCAGAAATAGACATCAAGATTCAAGAATCCGAATGTTTTATGTAATATTTTCTGGGACAACCTTGTTTTCTTGAATTCTTCTTTCCACTATACAAAATTATGTAAAATGGTCCACATCGTACCAGTAGTACTATGAAGTGTTTTTTTTTAAGTGATTTTCAATTTTTGACAGAAAAATAATATTTTGGAGTATTTAGAAATATCAATTTACCAAAAAACTATTTATACCCTCGACTAAAAGAGGAGAAACAAAACACACACAAAAAAAAAAAAAAACCCAAAATTTAGAAAGGACAAAAATGACCTTCTCATTATATCATCCTTTTGAAATTGTGCCAAAATTTACAAATACCCCCTCTGGGCATTTTATTTTAATTTAACAAATCCAAGCAAAATTTATTTTAATTTGGGTCACATATCATCAATTTCTGTAAAGTTGAGGGGGTGATTGTAAGACAAAGATAAACTACAACAAGAATTTTCATAATTATGAAACTAAGAGGGCAGGAGTCGGTAATTATTCATAGTAATGGAGGAGGGAGTGTAATTATCCCTAACTTGTAATACACCATATCCTGATTTTAATTTCTTGAATTTTCCTCAAGTTTAGGTACTTTAAAGTCAATAGACAGAGTCCTAATAATTAATAAGCAAAAACTCTGTGCGCCGTCCAAATAATATCATCCTTTTGAAGTACCTGGTTCACATGAGACTCCAGCAAACTCCAGCAATGGCAGCCACCAAAAACCTGTACCACGGCGCATGCTTTCACGTTTAATACACAGAGTACGATAGCACGATGGCCACTTCAATGTTTTTATCAGCATGTGAAATATATTTGCGTATGAATCTTTCCACAGTGCGTCGGCAACAAAGTACAACATCGGCAGCTTAGGAAATGGTTCCTCGTTGGAGTTGGAAGTATTGGGAAACAGGCTGAATTGGAATGTCTGAAAAATTATAAAGTTCATAAACCACTGATACACTTTAAACTAAAAGAGCAGGAATTCCACGAGGCAGACATCGTCTGAAACTGGATGATTAAACAGTGACATTCAGAAGATCTAAGTGATAAACTGTTATCAGATGATGTTAATATTGACGAGTGTAAACGAATCGGGTCCAACATATTATTTTTTTTTATTTTTTATTAAGTTTTAAAAATTATATTTTAGATTGTTTTGATAGTTATTCGATTCGAGTTTGAATGAGCTATTAATCAAATCGAATACGAATCGAACTCGAATAACTTAATTTATATATATATATATATTTATTTTTTTCACTAATCGATTCAAACTCGAATTGAATTTCAAATTTTATCGAATAAAAAATATATTCAAACTTAATTTATTAAATTAACGTATCGAACTCAAATAAACTTTAACCATCAATCTCAAATTAACTATCGAATAACTTAATTTTTCAACCGTGTACATTGTCTCTAATCCCTATATTTGAAAATTGCTTTTTAAATCCCACAATATGACAATATAGAAATTAAAATTTAGATAAAATTTTATATGTGACAAATAATTAATATAATATAATGAAGAATGCAATAAAATTTATAATAAAATATTGTCCATCTAGAAACCTTGGCTGAGAATGAATGATACTACATATCAATAACCAAAAATCTTTCAACCTCAATGTACCTAGAATATAAGGGCAGGAACTAAAATTGATAAATTATACAATGACCATTTTATTTTTGTAGTATGTTTAATATTAAATTATTATATGTGAATGATAAAAAATTGAATTCATATGAACTTTATAATATGTTAATTAAATTAACAATAAGCTTTTTAATTTTTAAGAAGATAAAAAAATCTCAAAAATTCTAATTGATAAATTGTATCAATTAGAAAAACACAAAAGAAAATATTTGTACTAATAACCCGATTTTCTATGTTGTTAATCTAGCCGAAGGTAATTTGGTTTAAAAGTCATTATATTATAACGGTCTTAATATAAAAGTTAATGGTTGGGTTTCTACGTATGAAAATTTAGTAGAATGAATTTTTTGGATTGACAAATATTTTCATATGTTTTTTTATATAAAAATTTATTTAAGGTATTTTTAGTAATTTTTCCTACACTTATAATCAAAACCATGCTGATATCAATTTTTTTAGTAAATACTCGTAATATATGTTGGATAATAAAAACTACTTGTCGTTTTCCTTAAGAATTCTTAACTTAATAAAAAATTCATGCTTTTTATTTGAAACACTCAATACATGTATAATGTCTATTTCTCATTACGCTAGACCAGTTGCAATTTACTTTGATAAATAGAAATCAACAGTTTACATTGAAGTTATTTATATTTATTAATTGAATATTATCAAATTGAAATTAAAAATCTTAAATGCTTATAAAATGGTTAATTGTTTTTACGTTGTTATGTCCACATTGTGTATAATTTATCAATTCAATTATGCAGTGACATATACAATTAACTTTTAATAATTTAAAAATGAGTGCTGTACATATAAAAGCAATCAAAGAATTTCTCATAAAAAAATGAGCCAGAAAATATATATTAAGGAGCAAGAATTATATTTTCTTAAAAATAGTAAATAAAGAAATTTTTTATTATTTAAGGAGGACAAATTTTCAAAATTTAATAATTTTATATATAAAATCAATACTAACTTTAAAAAAGAAAATGGAATTGAAGGGGGCAACCACCCCCAAGCTCCCCCACTGCTAAATACACTTGATCACCACAAAAATTTATCAACATACATCTATTGCACAATTTTTACGCTCCCATGTTACTTTCTTTTGTTCAATTCCCAACAACCGTCTCCGAGACCCCAGGGCCGATGTAGAATCATCCAGGCAGTGAGGGCCAAATGCTTTTCCTATTCCATGGATTCTCACAATGTAGGCATTGCTTACAAGACACAGAGACATGTTCCAGAAAAGATCCACTCCTTCTTTACCTAAACAATCAATCTAAATGCTTTAACAAAACACAGAAAAAGAACTAAAAGATCATAAGTTTCTGATAGTTCCGACGTTTATCTAGGATTGTTTGTATTTTGATTACACCGGAACAAACAACGAAGAGAAAGGGTCTTTCTAATACGAAATTGTAGCAGAATAAAAACAAGAATGCGATAACCAACAGCCATAAGAAACAGTATCAGTAAATTTCCCCACTTGGAGTTGCTGTCAGCTGATATGTCGTATGCGTTTTGAAGTGCCTGGTAACCTGATATGGACCTTACCTGCCCAACAGCAAATGAAGTTCCAATATACTCATTCTCCAAGAGTCCCTGAAGCAAAAATGAACTTGTTCAGACTTCACAATAGTAGGTAACGTTAACTAAGCAGTTCTTGATATCACTGCATAAAAAGAACCGAGTACTTTTCATATAATTGAAAGGGGAAAGAGGAAAATTCTTATATACACCATGAGTGAAAACACCAAAAGGTTGAATCACGCCACACCAGCACTATGTAGATAAATCCCACTGCTAACATGGAGGGATCCACACCCGTTCGGTGTTTTCACACTGAGGGTATATAAAGAATTTTCCGAAAAGAGGTATGCCTTAACATAATGTGCCTGCTATAATGATTTGAAGCTTTAAGTTGGATTAGAAATTCTTCCATTCAAATTTGAATTGACTTAACAACAATATTTGGTTTTGCCCGAATTATATATCCAAACACAACACAGGTGAATCAGCAGGTGCTGCTTATAATATAGAATCAACTACCTGGATAGAATAAGTATGGAAAGCAATGTACGATACAGGATACATCCACACTGGCCTTGGCAAAGCACTTCGAATCCTAAAATACCCAGCCGAAAGCATCATTACCATCTGAAAGACAACATTAATATTGATTAGATTGAAGGTACACAATTTAAGTTGGAAAATAGTCCAAACAAGGAAAATCCATGGAAAATAATTCAAATGAAAGCATAATGCAGCTGAAGATTTGTAGAAGCATGCCGATTGCCGACCACTTCACCAATCCTCGTAAACAAAAACAAGCTGAGGCAAATATGAAAAAGCATGCTTTATATAGGTATGGATAAATTCAGCTCCACGGAGTAGGATGGAACTTACATGTATAGTTACCAACATTAAGATACTCCAGAAGATATTTTGGCAAATGGAAGCAATAAGCAGCACCAGTCCTTCATTAACTAGAAGGCACATAAAGAAATTCAGCGCGAAGTACATCAACAAGCTGAAATCATCGCGCAGCCCAACAAGGAAATAGAAGACCAAACTTGATGAGATGGAGAGAAGAAACAAGAATGGGATACTGGAGAAAAGTTGCCCAATTAGAAAGACTACTGTCCCAGAATGACGGTTTGCTTCTTCACAGGTGTATATCTGCATATAGAAGAGTAATTTTTCAAAATGATCCCAACTTGAGGTTGTACAACTACTTGGAGAAATATGCACGCAGATCGTAAAACAAAAGAGGTAAATGAACTCTTAACATTAATTTTTTTGCCCTGCTGGAAGGTAATCAGGAGGTAAGAGGAATTATCTCAAATATTACTCATGTGACTTACATTTAGCATGATAGGAATATCTGCAATAATTCATCTGATAATAGCGTATTTTATAAAATAGATGCAAATGCAAATGATATCAAAGCTACACTCAATATCCTAAACTTAACCTGGAGCCCTACAATAAAATTTGCACTAGATCCCTTTTGGATACCAATATTCGCTCCATAATCATGTACTAGCACTGACAATACCTCTGAGTGTATGAGCTACCTTAAGATAGGGGAAAAAAACCAAAATATAATTAGTGCTGCACATATTAAAGATGTCATGAGCACTTCAGGTGTATCCAACCCAAGTATTACAATTTATCTAGTCCCACTCACCAAGACACAAGCTGTACTATAGTCATAAATAAGCTAAAGTTTCATCTGATATAGCAAAATCAACACAGTTGTCTTTTAGAAGATTAATGAACACAGCCAGTTTATATAAGTCTGCAACCAAAAGTTTACAGGAACACAATATAGAGATCTCCATTACCTTGATTTCTTTCAGCTGTGCAGGGACACCAGCTATACTCAGAAGCGACGTAAATGATACAAATAAAAATACAGCTCCAACTCTTGTCTGCAATTTGAGATAAGCACCCAAAAAAACAAAATAAATGGTTATTATGTATGACATCTGTTATTTAAAAGGGGCAATAATAAGGTACTCAGAAGAGGCAGCGAAGATGAATCATATGAAAAAGAATAGATGAAATAGTGCAGGTGAAGATGGGATTGAGAATGATTAAATTCAACAGTCTTCAATGTATTATTTATTGAGAATGTTATAAAGATTCCATCCCAGTAGTTAGATTGCTTCAATCAATGTCACAATCTCTATTTTATGGATAAGGAAGAAAGCTTGTTAACAAAAATGCTTAAATTAATAACAAATTTTCTTTTTCTTTCTTCCAGGTATCTATGGAGGAGACAGTGCGACAAGTGTTCTCAATAAAAGTTTCCTCAAAGTATGAAACCATATATCTGAATGAATAGTTTTAATTCCTTCCAAAAATATCAATGAGTTATCCTTGAATTACGCACAACTGTGATTGACCTTATACATTCCTCGTTCTCACTTCTAAAAGTAGTGTACATAACTTCTAGCGTAGCCTACTATTCCTCATTGTGCTTGCACATTAACCTTAAAGTTGTAAGCAAAATAAATTTAACTATCGCACATCTTCCAGTATTAGCTACCACAATACATGGAAAACAAATCTCGGTGCTGTTCTCGGATGTATGAAGAACTACCACCATGATTTTGAGCAAACTAAGAAAGTTCAACCATCAAATTTATTGCTTGGGGCATACTGTGCCCTCGTAGCACAAATTTATAGTTGGCAAGTGGTGCATGTCTTAGTCATCTAGTTGTTGGATCATCACGCAGATGAGGTTGAAGGAACTTAATATAGAAAATTGAGATAGTGATTTTGTGTCTGTGCAAGAGTACTAGGCAGCCATCATAATCTATTGTATTTTTTTTTTCCATAAATGCCTTTTCTGGTCCATTTCACAAAAATCACCCCCACTATGAAACTGCATGCCTCTCATTTCTGTTGTTTAATGAGGAGAACCCACTAGCTACTTCCCTTTTCATCTCAATTTATTTTGCATATCTGCACCAATTTCAAAGGTAAATCTCCTAGTTTGACTTAATATGGGTTCTAACAAGAGTTGATAGTCTTAACCCCATGATGTAAAGACGAGTAAGAACGTTACATCTCCAATGGAAGTAGGAAAGACAATAAACATGGGCCATTGATTAGAATTTTCTATTGATAATTGACATATTTAAAGCATATGGAACAATTTGAGAATAAGATTTTAAGAATTATTATGAAGTATTCCTGAGAAGGAGAGAACACTCATTTAGAGCGACAGCGCTCCAGTAAAAAAAAAAAAAAAAAAAAAAAACTAAAATGACATCCTTGACAGATAAATCCTCTCAACACCAGAATCAACATAAAATTCGTTAGGAAGCACTGAGCAATTAAGCAATGTTAAACTTCTAGACAACAAAGGCAAGCAAAGAGTCCACACTGCACTGGAAAAAATGCTGATTTCAAATTTCAGCATGGGGACACAAATAATGCAGCTTCAAAAGATTCTACCTGTAACCACCCTTCTAATATTAGCAAATTGCCTACAAGGAACAATCATATGTAAATCTTGATTCAGTTTGTTCCTATTACAAAGTAAAGCACTGTCTGCCAGAAAAGTAATAGAAAAATCAAAAGACAGAAACCTTGAGTTCAGTGGCAGTTAGTGGTGACTTCCTTATTCCTATCCTGTGAGGAATTGACTACTAATTAAAAGTAGTGTTCTGTTGAAGGTCTAAATTAACATCATAGATCATAGCATCTAAATCAATAAATCTGGAGACGACAAAAGCGCAAATGATTCCATGCAGTTGAAAGTCCGTGACGTTGACATTCTTAAGAAACTAAACCACGATGGCAATAGTTCAACCAACAGGTAAAGGATGCAAAATAAGAAAGAAATGTTCCATCATTTTGAAAAATTTACAACACGCTTCAGAGAGAAAGTACTCAAAGGTAATGTAGTGCATCACATTGCACCCATTTCAAATAGGATGGAGAAACAACTGAGAATATTTGCTGCAATGATATAACTTACCCCAACCGATGATAAAGAATGCCCCAAACCAGAGAATACAGTACCGATACATAGTGCCAGGAACATGTAAAGAATTAACCGAAGCCAATAGTATTTCCACTCCCTCGACATAATCAACAATGATCTCCAAGTCAATACTGCAATTTTGGTAACACAGCTTGCCTTGCCTTTGCTTTTGAGAAATGGACCTTCCTGTAGCCATAATGAAACACCAATTAGGAACACAAGTAATTTGGAGCAAAAGGTTGTTTGCTCCCTAGGATCCAGTAGATGACTGGCTGCTAAGTGTCTGGAGAAACATTGAAACTTTGCCAAAGTACCAACATAAGTTTTGCTCGACCCAGTCCACCCATCTACAACCCCGTACTTCTGTTACCGGATTTTGTTCATGGGAGACAACCAATATACCAAATGAATTGGATTATCATCAGGTAATAACACACAATAGCAATTTTCAATTCCTCATATATATATATATATATATCAATTGTGTTAAATGTTCCTGTGATTGGTGAATTTCTCAGGTTAAGCTACATTCTAGTGAAGTTTTCACATATGTTTGATGAACAGATATAAATCTCTAGATATCCAGGAACTTTTTTTTCCTTTAATCAACATTTGGATGCAGGAAATCCAAATGACTAATCAAGGGCAAGCCTTTCAAGTAAATAGATATATAATTCACCTCCAATTAACAGATACTGAAATCTACCAGTGGTTTTTCATACTACTGTTTTCTATATTTTGTTCCTTTTTGTGTTTATTGGCTGGGAGAGGGAAAAAGAAATAAGCTCCCGCTCCTAGAGGGGCATATGTGATCTGGGAAATTATATCATTTTTTTCGGCATGGTTGATTAAGTTCATCTGCGATTTTTGGTGACTATTGGATGGGGAAACAATCCAGAAGAAAATCGTATGAATGTATAAATAAATTTCTTTTTACTGGCAACAGAATACAAAAAAATATAGAAAACCTGTAACCACAACAGGGAAAAAAAAAAAAAACAAAAAAAACAAAAAGCATTCAAGTTCAGCATGAGATGTACAAAGCAAGCATGTTAACATTAATAATGACTCCACCTTCTCGGTAAGCTTCAAAATCATAGTCTCAACAGCAGCAGCATCTGCAGATGATTTATATGTTGCTTCAAGAGTGCGTATTGCTACAGCAGTGTCCATATTAACTGATGAAAGTTCCCCATGGTCATCCTGTTATAATTATTGACTAATGATTACCAGCACCAACCAGAGTATAACATTGTGAAAAACATCTGCAAGTGATCTTTTAATCACCTTAATACACCTATAGGTACTAAAATTTAACTATTCTGCAGAAAATTACCGTAGCAAGGCAACTGCTAACATCTGCCTGATTGTTACATGCATAACTGATAACACAATTTCTTGAGATAGTTTATCCAGCTATAAGGTCAGGTATGAAAATATAGGGAAAATACCTGCCAGTTTTTGCACATTGCAATGATCCTATCAAAATCTGTATTTATTGCTCTCAGAAAGTGATCAGAAGGGCTTTGCATGATTGGGCAAGGAAATCCAGCATTTGAGAAATGCTACAGAAAACAAGAAATAGAATAAGTATTTCTTGATTCAAAGCTAAAAAAGAAGACGAATAAAAAATTTGTACCACTTAAGAAAAGCCAAATATTTTAGAGCATAACTTCACCAGGATCTCACTGACCAGTAAGCAGAATACAGATGATTTAAAACTAACATAGTGACATGGCAAACCACATTCTATCAAAAATCAATAAATTTGTGGGCAAGGTAATCAAATATTAATCTAGTAGGAGAATTATAGCCAATTTTAGTAAAATAGCTTCATGTTCAGGAGATTCATATCTTCAGACATATTACCTGCAAACAAGAAAGTGTTTCCCCGAAGAACAGTGTGTTCCCATTTGAAAGAAGACAAATTCTATCAAAAAGACCAAACACTTCCGTGCTGCTCTGGTAAATGGTGAAGATTAGACTGCAGCCCGTGCTTGCAAGCTTCTTCAGGGTAACCATCATTAGGAGTGCAGATACACTGAACATGAAAATAAATTTGTTAGTAGTTGGAAGCAGAGAAGACAGTTTTTTCATGAGGTATAAAGAAACAATTGCGTCACTTATTTAAGACATTGGACCAAGTACAGGTTCTTACTATCCCTCCTAACCAATACTCATAGTTGGTTAGAACTGGTGGAGAAGTAGAAGAAAAGGGAAATAACATCGTTAATTCTGTTGGATCAATTGATATAAGAAACCATTTTATAAAGACATTCATTCGACTATATAAATTCGCATTCTCAAGCTAGGATACTCAAGCAACTATGAATGGATCAAATGCACACATCTTAATCATAATAAACATATCCACAAATTTCCTTAATCAACAGTATGAAATAATCATTTTTTAAAAGAACTATTAGGCCTTTCTGTTACCACTTTGGGAGAATTGTCACATTGTTGATACTCTAAGCAACAGGTTAATAGAATAAAACTTCCTGTTGGCACTAAGATAAATAGTTACTTCTAACGAACTTATTCTTTCAAGGCTCAAGCTGATCTAATATTCTGTTATTTCACATGTTAAAAGAGCAAATAATTAGTGGATTTTTCTCATGTTTTAATCATCAAGAGGAATGCAAATGGGGAGAAAGTACAACCCTTATAGAACAACTCAATATCTTGGCTGCGTTGCCGAAGTCATGAATAAGGCACGTGCAGACTTAACCACTTGAAATCTTGTCATGGTAAACAAAACAGCTAGATGATCCCAAAAAGAGAACACAAGGGTTTTCTTCAACTTAGGATATCTAAAGACATAGCAAGGTTATTAAAGAATTTCATATTTAGCAACTACATACTTTCTCTTTTTGTTTCATCCAAACATGAATTATAGCACAAGGCTCATAATGGCACACATAGCAAGTCCACGGATAGTACACTAGCTTCATGAGTAAAAATTGAAAAGAACCTGTCAAGATGATAAAGAGGCTCATCAATAAATAAGATATGTGGTCTCATCACAAGCTCCCTGGCAATTGTGACCCGTCTTCTCTCACCACTGGGAAGACCCTTCATATAACAGTGCCCACCTATAAGCTTATTTGCATAATCCCCCAACGACATAGCAAGGATAGCATCCTCCACCGCACTCCTCTTCTGGAAAAGGAAGCCTGGAAGCTGAAGCAATGCTGAGTAGTAAAGGTACTCACGCACAGTCAAGGATCCAATAAGCGTGGTTTCTCTTTCAACAAATCCCTAATGCAACCGCAACACAATTCTCAATCGAAGTTTCAACAATATTATACAAACATAAAATAAAGAAGAAAGGGTTATGTATAATTGTCTACCCTTATAAATGTTGTATTGCAGCTGTACTTTGCCCCCACAGACCACACAACGAGTTGTGATAGACCATTAATCCCACACATTACATTGTTCAATCTTCACTTGCACAATTATTAGCCAAAGCAAATTCATGGACAATAATACCTTTCAAATCATAATTCAACTAGCAGGACTCTTGTATCACATCTGTGATCAGAACCAAAAAATGCATCTTCGAACTATGAGGCTTTCACGATTGCCACATCAACAGACACATCAAACTAACAAAATCAGTTTAACAACATCATGATATTTATCATGGAACAACCTAACCTATGCAACAGATTATTGTTTTCCATTTTCATTAAAATTACTCATGTCATTTTATATCATTTTGAGATGTTTCAAAGTTTCATGTAGCTTCTAAATCTAGTTTTCTCTAGGTAAGATAGTTTGAGCGTGAAAGGTTAAAAAACAAATAAGGACACTTTCACATACCAAAAGTCTAAGGTTTATTTCAACAATTGGACACCATCAATCCTTTGATCCATAACGATAAAGCCCAACAGTCAATTGGCCATTTACTAAATACACGCCTTTTTTTACCAGAAGAAATCGACATTGACTCGTGACTTTAATGTCTTCTTTTTTATGCAAATATACCAGAAACAGGAAACTCTAATATCTGTATTTGACCTTTTACCTTCAATAAATACGATGGATACAAATTACATGCCAGATCATAACTCCTTAAAGGAGCATCAGGAAAATATAGAAGTATACCTCTTGAAAATTGTCCCAAACTTGCATTTTGACCACAGTGTTGTATATTTGAATAGTTTTACATGTACTATATCATTCCCGTTTTGGTCGGAATATATCTACTAATTATTTGATTCCAGTTAGTGAAAGGGATCTTGAACTAAGAAATAGACCCAAGAAGCTAAAAAAGGTCTCAAGATATCTTCCAGATTCTTGGGGTTGTTGCTCTGAATGTTGGTCTCCCAGTGAGAAACCAATTGGTTCCGTAGTTTTAGAATTTTGCTGATCCCAAGTACTCCATATCAGTACAGTTATTCATATCCACATATTTTTTATAAGCTTCAGTTTCCAAACATACATGTGCATTCTCTTCGCTAATTGTTCATTCAAACAAGACATGCAATCGTGGACAGCAACTTAAGAAAAGCACGAACTCAAATTTCTCAAAACAAATACATAGTCAAGACAAGTGATACAATAAAAGCATTGGAAATATCATTAATTCAGATTTTAAGGACAAGTGGCATCGAAAGGAACTTACATATGCTCCATACGGCATGCATGATTTTACACCATTAACAAACACCTCTCCATAAATTCTAGCTGAATCAGGCAATCTTCCTGAATTAATGGAAAAAAAAACAAGAATATAAGATTTATTCATGAAGGTAAATCCATATGTTCTTGCAATAAGGCTAAATGAGTAAAAAGGCATTAAAAGAGACAAACCTGCAAGAGCTCTTAAGAGCGTAGATTTCCCCGACTTTGCGGGACCCATAATTACTGTCATCGTTCCTGGCAATGCATAGCCATTGGAACTCTTAACAACCTTGTCAGAGTACTTTCTTTTGCCCTTTATAGTGACAGTCAAATCCTTCCACACAATTGAGGCCCCTGCAATCTTTCTTGCAAAAATTGCACCCTCGGGCAAAGGAGGTGATGGCAGTGAGCCACTATTGAGCTTTGAAAGGGATGGGGAGACTGGAGTAGTAGCAGTATTAATGGAGTCAGCTCCTCCATCCTCCACCTTAACTTCAATATCTGTATCATCCCAGTCAGGTGAGTCCTCAAACGAAATAGGTTGCCTGAATGCGCCTGGTTTTCTTAAGTAGAAGAAATTGCTTGAAGGCACTCTACTTGCTGGGCTACTTGCCGAAGATGATGAGGACCTATAGTGATCTGATTGAGATTGTATTTCTTCCATCTTTCCAATCCTAAGTGCTTTTAAAGTTCCTCGTTTATCATCCACAAGCCAAGCAAAGTGAAATTAACACATCTTCAGTACACTTTCCAGTGCCAATTCTACTGAGAAACTTATCTTCAACCTTTCATCCGACCTCCAGCGACACTAGCTAGCTGAAACTGCTGCAACATACAATTAGAGTTAATAAGTGCATAAAAAGAAAGATTTTTTCAAGCAGTCTGATGATATAAGTAACACATTCAATGTTGAAATTACTGCATCATAAACATCAGCAAAAGATCTTCAAGAGAAAAGTGGTTCAAATGAAAGATTTCATGCTTTCTTTGCTTGCCACAAAGTCCAACCGCGTGTACGGAGACCTTTGAAGAAATTTTTTATATATCCAAAACCCAATAAATCAAGAACCTTCACTTCATAAACTTCTTCCAAACAGTTCTTGCATCAAATGAATATTCCAGCAACATGTGGCACATTTTTCATTTCCACGAGTAATATTAATAAAGCTCAAAACATTTTTTTAGTGAATTTAAACCAAGTTATCAACTTTCTCAAATTTCAGAACTCATTGCCCAAGAACCCACCTGGTCCCATAAATTTCACAAACAAACAAACCCAACCCCATGAATTAAAACTTAAAACAACATCTTAAGATACAAAAAGATTTAAATGCACAAAAAGAACAGCAGCAGAACTTCTGGAATACCTCAAATGCTCTTTAACTTGACAGACCTTGAAGAGGCTGTGAAGCTAGAGAGAGAAACGGTACTGAAGAAATGAGAGAGACCAAAGGCTGGATCTGGGCTTTGGGTTTTGCATAGGAATGGGAACTCTAGTGAGGGAATAATAATGGTGTAAAATAGAAAAGAGCAAAAAGAGACAAGAAACAGAGAGAAAGTGTGAGTGACACTTGATTTTGGAGTAATTAGCTATATTAAAATGGATTCGAAATTTTGAAAAATTGCCAAAAAAAACAAAAAGATTGAAAACTGATGAATCTTTTGACCCATTTTATTTTTTCTTGTTCTCTTTCATTTAATTTGCTTTATTCATTTTAAAGTTTTCAGAAAAAATAGTGTGAGGTACTAAAGTTTGTTTATCAATTCAATAAAGCATACTTTAAAAATTTACAACTAATCTATGTCTAATTGATAAATATACTTTAAAAATATCACAAAAACATGGCATATTCAACTTCTAATATTAAATTATATGCTATTTTAAGTTGTAATTATAAATCTTTAGTTATGGTTTTTTTCTTGAGATGGAGAAAATCCTAAGTTAGGCTATATAATGTTTTAGAGTAAATTACACGTTATTTCCCCCAATTATACATGAAATCAAATTTTATCATTAAATAATCTATGATAAAGAATAAATGTATAATAACGACGTGTATTTTTTTTCTGTAATAACATTACTGTAGTATCCTCATATTTGGAAAGAGTTGAAATATTTGGAGTACAATATGAATAAAAAAACACACACTCATATATATATATATAGATTTATATATGCAAATATTTATTATAAGATTTTTTTAAGGTAATTTTGTTTCTCTTTACAACTCTAATATCAGGTGATTATGTGGATGTGAAATTTCTCTTTTTGTAAGTAATTACTTTTGCTTTTTGTGGGGTCTCGTACTGGCTAAGTGTGTTACTGAAGTTAGAGAAAGGGGATGATTGGAAACAAAAGAAATTAATAAATTATAAATATTTTATAATAGATTGGAAGTGTTATACTAGGTACATTAATGAAGATGGATGGTTTTATTTGGAAAAAATATTATATTGCAAATGTTGTTACATATCCTATTTATTATCTTATCTTGTATTAATTGTGTTATGTATATGATTTACAAATAAAATTTTATATGTGATGAATAAATAATATAATATAATAAATAATACAATAAAATATATAATAAAAAATCCTATATGAATTTTCACTTTCTTTAATCTAATAATAATGGGTGGACCGTTACACTCGGTCCATCCAAGAATTCCACATAAAAGCCAGAAACAAAATGATGAGAAGCATTTTCCCTTTTAGATTTTCTAATGTGGGTATCCATGATTTGGAGCATGCAGCCAAATGCCAGCACAAAATGAGGATAAAATTATGTGGTTACAAAAGGGTTTTCTTCATTTTATCAATCCCTCAACTCTCTTGCTTTCTGTACCTTCTGAACACCACAGCAGTGTACAGTGGTATCATTCATGTATCCTAATGTTGTAGGATTATTTTATCCTTGTGCAGGACACATGCATCTTTTGCTGCAAGTGGTGCTTGTATTTTTCCTAGAACTGTACAAAACAATGTGGTTTTCATAATTGTAATGAAGTTTGCCTGTTTGTGTACTGATTATATAAATTTTATTGATCATGAGCATATGTGTGTCTTAACTTCGAAACTAAGGTTTGTTTTCTTGATTATATGACAAGTTTGAGCTACAAGATCGGCTTGAGGCAGCAGTTGACCCGTGGTTTAGCTGTCGCCTAGACATTTTTAAGGGGTTGGTCTAGGTTGTGTTTTCTTGTAAATCCCTGCATCGATAGTCTGTTTTTAACCAGATGGAAGGGGTCAATTAAATGAGGTGTATATATATACACATTTGTGTGTGTATATACATATATGTTCGCGCCCAATTTTTTATAAAAAAAATAATCAATAAAGAAGTTTTTTCTCTTCCTCTCTATGTATCAATTGATTATTTTAAATAAAATCTCCAAAATCATAACACGGCAATCACCAAACATGCTCCCAACAACATTAATCTTAAAAAATAATTTTAAATTATAAAATCATTAAGAAGAAATATCAATGATTCACATAAACTGATTATATGATGGATGTCTCGTTGTACGGGCATTAGTACAGACTTTAGTGTACATATGTGAGTATTTATAAGAAAAATAAGTTTATTGAATAATTAAATCAAAAAAATCCAAATTGCGAAATATTAGTTCTAGGAGTTTTCTAAAATTATGAATACACAGATTAGTCCATAAATTTAAGTCTCCACGATAATGATAATAGGTCATCTATATTTTTCACGATATTTGATTTTAAAAGTTTTTTAAACTGCTAGTTCCCCAACTTTCCTACTAGAATTTTTAATTTTGTTACTTTTTTTTAGGGTGGGAGATGGAGCATTTCATATCTAAGGGGAGGGGGATTGGAGGGGGAATTTACACCTGAGGGACCACCACACCTACAAATTAAGGGATTTTTGTGTTCTGAAAATTAAAGGATATATTCTAAGATGATTAATTAGTTAGAGTAAGTTTGATTATTTAATTAAGTTATAATACTTATGAGTTTATTATTAATTTAATTATGAACCTAAGATCACACACTAATTTAGATAAAATTACTTTTATTAAAGAAATTAATTCAAGTATTCGACTAATTTAATTAATTGATGAATTCAATTAATTGAACCTAAAAAAATTAATTGGATCAATTAAATAGATTTAATTTATTTTAAACTTGAGCCTAATGGATATGGGCTTGAAGAGATCAAGGCCTAAGAATTAGATGATAGAAAAATTCAAAAAATAGTCTATTTATATTATATATATGCATGGAAATTAAATGTTCCTTAACAGTTTTATTATTTTTAAATTTGAACAAATGCGTATTTTTATTTTGCACCTCTATTATTTAAAAAAAATTATATATATACTGGAGGCCCAAGCTCCTCTAGAGCTTTTAAAAATAAAAAATAAAAAATGAGATGTGCTGACACGTGTCGCCCATTTTATAAAATGCATATTTATGAAGCGTGCCTTTATTTAAAATATTAAAAATTATGATAATTGCAGTAAATGACTAATAAAATCCTAATTTTGATATAAATCATTAGAAAAGTGATTTTATTATGAAATTAATAATTAAAAAATATTTTTTTTTACTATAATTAGATAAACTTTCATAGGATCCTCTTATCAAAAGATATAGAAATATAATTAATGAACAATTATATATAGGATAGATATTTGAATAAAATGACTATTTGATTTGAATAACCGAATTATTCCTAGTATTTTCAGAATAAATGATAAAATAACTTTTCTAAATTTCAAAGACACCAAAGTCCAAACACAAGTACAAATATTATAGCAAACCTGTATTTTTAGTCCCATAAGCAGAGGAAGTGGCATTCTCATGACATCCAAGTATTCAAATGACAATTTTACAACATCACGTTTTAAAATATGTGCAATTTCACTCCACTCCACTATTAGACTTAGTACCTCTCCAATGGATCGTTATCCTGAAAGAATAAATTGATGTGCGAAGTATTGCCAAAATGATATACTACCTCTTTTATGAATCGTACTTTTGAATGAATAAATTATTGTGTAAGGTGTTGTTTGCGTCATAAATAAATATTAGAGGTGACGGGACGAAAATTTTCTAATGTTCAACTTAGATCTGGAATAGATAAAATCCAAAGATTTTAAGAGCAAATTAATATTTAATAATTTACGTACATTTTAATAATGAGAGTTGAAAGTATTTATAATTCTGGTCACATAATCTTTGTGGGCCTAAATCTTGCAACAGTATCACTCCCTGATAGACTTAATTCATATATTGGAGGCCCATTTAATTAATTAACTTACAAATTCCATGGTCCTAGCTCATTTGATGTATTTGGTCTCCTCCCATAGTTCGAATAAATATCTTAGGCTAAGTAAGTTGGCCATTTTTGAATTATGCCTCATTATAAGCCCTCACTCTCGAAATGACCTTGTGTAGGGAGGCAACTCAAAAGTAGGAGTCTGAAATTTGAAGAACAAAGCTTTTAAGAGATAAAAAATCCTTTCATTTGCACCTATCTTGGCATATCCTTCAAGGTTGAATTTTTGGGCTTACCACAACATTTCTCTCTCTAAAGCTCATGGGGTCACAGTGAACACTTCATTTTGCCTTCCACATTGCCTTGCATCAACATTTCTCTTCTTCAATTGTTTAGCTCTTCACACATTCATTTAAGCATTATGCCAAAAATTTTGAATTTTATTTGTTCTGATTTGAGTATTGGAGAATCTTTGGCGTACACACCTCCAACACTTCTAATGTTTATTTGTGATGCTTGCAACATTCCACATAACAATTTATTCATTTATGAGTACGATTCATCGAAAAGGTGCAATATCACTATTCAACGAAAAATTTGAATTTAGTCAAAATTTAATCAGCTATATATTGTGTTTTTCATGTTATATTCACATACATATGCGCGCGCGCGCACATATATATATATAGAGAGAGAGATTCTACAATTGGTGTTGGAGTCTTGTTTCAAATTTTAAATATGTGAGATAAATAAATAGAGAAAAAATATAAAGAAATTATGTGGTTAGGCCACTTAGTCTATGGTACCCAAAGGGCTAAATTAATTATTTGTTTTGATTATATATCACAGTGAATACGTATTTTTATAGTTGAGTTAGACATATGAAGAAATAAGAAAAAAAATCACTTAAAAATCAAATAAAAAATATCACAATAATTATGATATTGTAATTATATCAAAAAATCAACTTTTGATTTTGAACCTTCCTCTCAAAATGAACATGAATATCTTGATTAAAGAATGTTCATTCTCTATTGATTTGATATCACAACGAACACTTATTTATACAGACATGTAAAGAAATTAAAAAAGAGAGGAAGTCACTTCAAAATTAAAATAAAAAAAATATCATATTAATTAATTAAATATATATTGTTATGATCTGGTAATTATATCAAAAAATTAACTCTTGATTCTTAATATTTTTTGTCAAATTGAACATAGAGATCTGGATTGAAGTATATTCATTATTTCTTGATTTGATTTGATATTATAGGTGAATTAGATACGTGAAAAAATAAATAAAGAAAAAAAATCACTTCAAAATCAAATCAAAATTATCACCATAATTCATTAGATATATTGTTGTGATATTTTAATTATATTAAAGAATCAAATCTTGATTTTCAAAATTTCACGTCAAATCGAATATGAAAATTTTGATGAAAGTGTTTAACTTGAACTATGGAGGTCAAATTTTTCTTCAAATCTCCGATCAGCAGTAGGAGCATGGCACCACAGCCAATGTGTAATTGAAGAATAAATTGTAAGAAATAAATAAGTCACATGAAAAAAAGTGGAAGCAAAATGAGGACTAAAGTAAGATAGAAAGAGAATAAATATTAAATGCTCCTTCTCGTCTACGAACGAAAAGATGGTGGATAGGCCTAATATCTGCTATGATACCACGTCAAATTTTAAATATATTGACAAAAATGAAATGAGAAGTAAAACATAAAGGAATTATGTGGTTAGATCATTTGCCCTGTATCTATAATATAAAAACTGGTCAAAGGGCTAAATTATATTAATTTATCTCTTTATTTGATATTATAATAAATAATATTTATATAAGTGAATTAAACATGTAAAGAGAATTAAGAAAATAAGAAAATCATTCTGAAATGTAATAAAAAAATTTCACAATAATTAATTAAATAATATATTATTGCAATCTTATAATTATATCAAATAATCAATTATTGACTTAACATCTTCACCTTTGATTGGGAGTGAAATGGTGGGGTTCAAAGAGAACAAAGCTTGAGATCATATTTAAATGCTTTTTAATTTCATTATTGTATCAACTCTGTAATCCAACTCCAAACTAAGTGGCCACTAGTCTGTCCAAGCGTTTTTCAAATATTGGTTATCAATTCAATATGTGATTAAATCATGAATTTGTAAACAATTCAAATTCAAAATATTACAACCAAATTCTCCCCATTAGATTTCTTTATTAATTTTTGACTTATATATATAGGAAGTTATTAAACTATGGCCAACTTCTTGATAATTAATTATTAACACTTTTGGCCCTCACATATGAAAAATATGTTGATTTTATTTAAAATTAAAAAATAATCAATTTAAAAAATCAGTCTAGTTATGTGATTTTTCGGGATAAAGTTTAATTTTTTTAGCGTTCATTATCCTTAAATATATAAATAAAAAATATAGCAATGTAAAATTGCCACCTAATAATTGACTGTGTTAAGAATGCCAAGACAAAACATTGCAGTTGTATGGGACGGTTCGAGGCGGGTGGACAGGTTAGAAATTCGATATTCATTCTTTAAAGTTTTTAAGAATTCAAATTAGATTATTTTATAATTTTAAAATATTAAAAAAAATATTTTTTAATATACATCACTATTTTTTTAATTTTTTAAAAAACAATATTAAATAAATATATAAAATAAAAAATAAAAAATAAAAAATAAAAAATAAAACTAGACAGAATGGAAACGAGATGAATTTAATAATAAAAAATAAAATTTACTTCAAATTTATTTATAACTTTAAAAATGAGTCGGAACCATTGTCATTCTAAGTAGTGGTGATCATAAATTTTAAAAATCTGTCCAAATCGATCGAATTGTCTCGTATTGCACGGTTAATATTGATTTATTTAACAAAAATACTATTTAAAATTATTTTTCAATAAAATCACACATAGGGATTCGATTTAAAATTAATGAAAAAAATTATATATCACTCTAATTCTAAATTACATGAGTAGAAGGTTATGGTTTTATTTTCATGTTCAAATGATTTTTTTTATTAATATCTTAATTTTTTAGGATTTAATTATTTTTTTTATTGATAAAAAACCACTAAATCGTCCGCAACCGTTTAAAATCGTACTTTTATTTTATTTAATAAAATCACAATTTAAAATTATTTTTCAATAAAATCACACATAGGGATTCGATTTAAAATTAATAAAAAAAAATTATAAATCACTTTAATTATAAATTACATGAGTAGAAGGTTATGGTGTTATTTTAATGTTCAAAAGATTTGTTAATTTATACCTTAATTTTTTGTGGTTTAATTTTTTTTTATTGGTAACAAACCGTTAAATCGTCCGCAACCGCGCGCAATTGTTTAAAATCGTACTTTCATTTTATTTAACAAAATCATAATTTAAAATTATTTTTTAATAAAATCACATATAGGGATTCGATTTAAAATTAATGAAAAAAAATTATAAATTACTCTAATTTTAAATTACATGAGTAGAAGGTTATGGTGTTATTTTAATGTTCAAAAGATTTGTTAATTAATACCTTAATTTTTTAGGGTTTAATTACTTTTTTTATTGGTAAAAATTCGCTAAATCGTTCACAACCGCCCGCAATTATTTAAAATCGTATTTTCATTTTATTTAACAAAATCACAATTTAAAATTATTTTTCAATAAAATCACATGTAGTAATTTGATTTAAAATTAATGATTTTTTTTATAAATCACTCTAATTCTAAATTACATGAATAGAAGTTTATGGTGTTATTTTCATGTTCAAATGATTTTTTTTATTAATATCTTAATTTTTTGGGGTTTAATTATTTTTTTTTTAGTAAAAAAATATTAAATCGTTTAAAATCGTACTTTTATTTTATTTTATAAAATTATAATTTAAGATTATTTTTCAATAAAATCAAATATAGCAATTCGATTTAAAATTAATGAAAAAAAATTATAGATCACTCTAATTCTAAATTACATGAGTAGAAGGTTATGGTGTTATTTTCATGTTCAAATTATTTTTTTTATTGATATTTAAAATTTTTTGAGGTTTAATCATTTTTTTTATTGATAAAAAATTGCTAAATCGTCTGCAATCGCCCGCAATCGTTTAAAATCGTACTTTCATTTTATTTAATAAAATTTTAATTTAAAATTATTTTTTAATAAAATTATTCGTAACAATTCAATTTAAAATTAATAAAAAAATTATAAATTACTATAATTCTAAATTACATGAGTAGAAGGTAAAGGAAGGTTAGGGTGGTAAATTGATACACAAAGGTTAGGGTGGTAAATTCGATAAATACACATTATTGTTTCGTATACATACACAAACCCTCTATATCTACTCAATTCTTCCTCCTTATCACTGTTTGTTCCTCGCTTCTCCCAATACAAGAAACATCATCGTATTCTCCAATCCTCCATTCTCAGATCACCGACAACATGAGTCATCAAGCTGAATCCTCTGATTCGTAAGTATAACCTAACTAAATTCGACTTTCCTTCTAGGGATCGCTACTTATTTTTTTGTTTTCCGCCTAATTTTGGATGGATTAATTACCGGAAATCTGACGCGTTTTTCTTGTTTTGATCAGGAAAGGTGGCAAGAAGGACTTCTCGACGGCGATCTTGGAAAGGAAAAAGGCTGCGAATCGCCTGGTTGTTGATGAGGCGGTCAACGACGACAACTCCGTCGTCTCCCTCCACCCCGCCACCATGGAAAAGCTCCAGCTTTTCCGTGGAGACACTATTTTGATTAAGGTTCAAATTTTTTAGGTTCTTTACTTTTTAGTTTCGTGAATTCTTTTTTGTTTTTTGTTTTTTTATTTTTAAGTGGGCGGGGGTTAGGGTTTGTTTCTGTTCTTGATTTTTTTTAAAGGTCTTTATATGGGAAAAGTATAGGATGGATAGATTATTGGAAGAATTGATGCTGGACTTGCTTACTGATTGAGGCCTAAGTGCAGGGTATATAGTAATTTGGTTAATTAGTTTATGTATTATTGATCCGCAAGAAATACTGAATGCAGAATGGGTTTTGAATAGTCACAAGTTAGAAATTTGGTCTGCTTAGGCTTGAATTTATGATGGTGATAATGATAATTGAAATATGGCTTCATTGGGAAGTTTTGTGTTGTCTGGGGGCTTATGACCTTTCAATACTGAATTAACCTCTTTATGAATACCAAAGCTGACTCCCCACCTTGGTGTTCCCCAAGATAATAGAATACTTGAAAGTGTATCATGTGTATAACTGTTTCAGGGTTTATGGGGCACATCATATTGGAAAACATAGTTTTTTTACGTTCAGATTTATCTTTTTGGTCACAATGTATTTCATTTGGTGCACTGAGATTTTAAGCATCCTGTTGTTGGTGGTTTCCAGGGGAAGAAAAGAAAGGATACTGTGTGCATTGCCCTTGCTGATGATACCTGTGAAGAGCCGAAGATTAGGATGAACAAGGTTGTCAGGACGAATTTGAGGGTTAGGCTTGGGGATGTTGTATCTGTTCACCAATGCCCAGATGTTAAATATGGAAAGCGTGTGCACATATTGCCGTTGGATGATACAATAGAAGGTCTCACTGGGGATCTTTTTGATGTATACCTGAAACGTAAGCCCTTAAATTTGATTAGCTTGTTTTAAATTTTGCACATTTCATAGTGGTTCAAATGAAATGGATCTTATAAAACATGATATTATCTGTGCAGCTTACTTTCTGGAAGCATATCGCCCACTGAGGAAAGGGGACCATTTTCTTGTGAGAGGGGGGATGAGAAGTGTGGAATTTAAAGTCATTGAGACTGACCCTGGGGAGTATTGTGTTGTTGCCCCGGATACTGAGATCTTCTGTGAAGGGGAGCCTGTGAGAAGAGAGGATGAGGATAGGCTGGATGAAGTTGGCTATGATGATGTGGGTGGTGTTAGGAAGCAGATGGCTCAGATTCGTGAATTGGTGGAATTGCCTCTGAGGCACCCTCAGCTTTTCAAATCTATAGGTGTGAAACCACCCAAAGGAATTTTACTTTACGGACCTCCAGGTTCTGGGAAGACCTTGATTGCTAGAGCTGTTGCTAATGAAACTGGTGCTTTCTTCTTTTTGATTAATGGGCCTGAAATTATGTCCAAATTGGCTGGAGAGAGTGAGAGCAATCTAAGAAAAGCATTTGAGGAGGCTGAGAAGAATGCCCCATCAATTATTTTTATTGACGAAATTGATTCAATAGCACCTAAGCGAGAAAAGACACATGGTGAAGTTGAAAGGAGGATTGTTTCTCAGCTCTTGACTCTCATGGACGGGTTGAAATCTCGTGCCCATGTCATTGTTATGGGGGCAACTAATCGACCGAACAGCATTGACCCAGCTCTTAGAAGGTTTGGTAGGTTTGACAGGGAAATAGATATTGGCGTTCCTGATGAAATTGGACGCCTCGAGGTTCTTCGGATTCATACCAAGAACATGAAACTCTCTGATGATGTAAGGCTATACATCTTATTAGGAATTTACACTTATTTTTGCTCTGAACCAAATTCAATTTCATTGGACAAAATCTTATAATATTGCAGGTTGATTTAGAAAGAATAGCAAAAGACACCCATGGCTATGTTGGTGCTGACCTTGCAGCTCTCTGCACTGAAGCTGCGCTTCAGTGCATCAGAGAGAAAATGGATGTCATTGATTTGGAAGATGACTCAATTGATGCCGAGATACTAAACTCCATGGCTGTTACAAATGAGCACTTCCACACTGCTCTTGGAATAAGCAATCCTTCTGCTCTGCGGGAGACAGTAAGTGCACTTCTTGCTGGAATGTTATGCTATCCCTGTGCAGCCGTGTGATATTCATATTATTGCTAAAATTTATGTTTATCATATTCTCATAATTGATGAACAGGTTGTTGAAGTGCCCAATGTCTCCTGGGAAGATATTGGAGGGCTTGAAAATGTCAAGAGGGAGCTTCAGGAGGTAATATAAATTGTTAAGGTGGATTCGACCTACTTGTTTGATGTGCTATATTTGTTAAACTTGATCACTTTTAACCTCTTTATTATGATGTAGACTGTTCAATATCCGGTGGAACATCCAGAGAAGTTTGAGAAATTTGGTATGTCACCTTCAAAGGGTGTTCTTTTCTATGGTCCTCCTGGATGTGGCAAAACTCTACTAGCTAAGGCAATTGCAAATGAATGCCAAGCCAATTTCATCAGTGTTAAAGGACCTGAATTGCTCACTATGTGGTTTGGAGAGAGTGAAGCAAATGTTCGTGAAATATTTGACAAGGCTAGACAGTCTGCTCCATGTGTCCTCTTCTTTGACGAGCTTGACTCTATTGCTACGCAGGTTATACCCTTCCTAGTTATAAATAATTAAACATAGAATCTTCATTTACATTTAATTTAAATTAATATTGCCTGATATTTAATTTTAAGTACCAAGTGGAACATATGATCTATAAACTAACTAGCATATAGAATATTAAAATAAGAAGAATACAAGAAAAAGATACCACAATTTGGACGACCTGAACCTTCAGTTTTATATTCGCACAAATATCGTGACAGCTTACAGGCAATGCTTCTTGGTATTGTTGCAGAGAGGAAGCAGTGTTGGAGATGCTGGTGGTGCTGCTGACCGAGTTCTCAATCAACTTCTGACTGAAATGGATGGCATGAATGCCAAAAAGACTGTTTTCATAATTGGTGCTACTAACAGACCTGACATTATTGATCCAGCACTTTTACGTCCTGGTCGTCTTGATCAGTTAATATATATCCCCCTGCCAGATGAAGACTCACGCCATCAGATCTTCAAAGCCTGCCTCCGAAAATCACCACTTTCCAAAGATGTTGATCTGCGAGCTCTTGCCAAATATACTCAAGGATTTAGTGGAGCAGATATCACGGAAATATGTCAGAGGGCTTGCAAGTATGCCATAAGAGAGAACATTGAGAAAGTATGTCCTTGTCCCCGTTCTTCATCGCTTCTCCCTTTATATTTCTGTGGATATATGATATCCTATCCATGTGCCTAACAACTACATGGCCAGCAATTTTAACTGATCACCAATACCATGGACTTACCCCTACAAAATTCAAAATGATTCAATTAATTATGTGAAAGAAGAATGAATGTTTCATTGACGTTTTCTTTATAACTTCTGTTTTTTCTTTTGTACAACTCCCAACTTGATTAAAACCCCAAGTTTTAGGGTAACATGGTGGTTTTTGTTGAAGCTCCTTTTCTGCACCTTCATTTTGATTGAAAGCCCTAGTTTTAGGTTTTCCAGGTTTGTTTTGTTGGAATTTATGGTCATTCTGGGGACGGTAATATTTTGTGCTGGTTCTCTTCATTTTCTAGCCTCTATAAATTTTTCATTGGAATGTCAGACCACCAGGTGTATTCTCTGAACACTGACTTGAAGAAACATTATGCAAGTTTTGAAAAAAATCTCTCTCATGACATTGCTGTCCATTTGGCAGCAAAAAAAAAAAAAAAAACCTGCATTTGTTTGACCTGCTTTCTGAAGATTTTACTTTTGACACAGACATGGAGAACACTAAATATATGTTTACCCATTTTTTTTTGGGCACTAGTGATAACTTCTTTTTTCAGTTTCCTGCAAGTTGTTCCATGATACAGGAAAACAGAAACAGATCTTTAATAAGCTCTAAAATATGCTTATAAGCTGTGATTATTTTCAACTCTTAAATTCATAGTGTACATGTCAAGTGATTCCAATAACTGCATTCTAGATCTGTGGGGACTTTAACTACCTTCTTTAACTTTCTTCAAGATCGATCAGACCTGTTAATTTTCACAGTCTCTTTGAGCTGAAAATGTCAAGTACTAAGTTAGCTATTGGACAAAAACAAGATTTAGTGGAGGTTGCTTGGGGCATTTGGGTTATTAAAATTCTATGCTTCTAGGAGTCGAAGCTAGTTATTTTGTTTTGATGTGTAATATTTTTTATGCTTTTAGTCTGTTTCACCATCTCTGGCATTTCAATATATGAGTTTGACTTAAAATTGGTGTCCACTGAGATTATGGATGTGAGGTTATTGACAATATTGCTTATCTCAGGACATAGAAAGGGAGAGGAGAAGAAAAGATAATCCTGATTCCATGGATGAGGACCTTGATGATGAAGTTTCGGAAATCAAGCCTGCACATTTCGAGGAGTCCATGAAATTTGCTCGTAGAAGTGTGAGTGATGCTGACATACGCAAGTACCAGGCATTTGCTCAGACCTTGCAGCAGTCGCGAGGATTTGGAACTGAATTCCGTTTTGCTGAATCAGCAGCTGGAGCATCTGGATCAGACCCATTTGCAGCCTCAGCTGGTGGAGCTGATGAAGATGATTTGTATAGTTAGATGTTGAGGAGTCGTGAATTTTACTTTGCACCACCTCCCAATTTCAATTTATGCACAAGCAAGTCCCCAGAAATGGGTGATCAGCCCTTGCTTATATTTCTTACAAAAAGTCTTTTACTTTTGGCTTCAAGAATTTGTGGGGTCGCACAATTAACTTATAAATTCTGTGGCTCTCCCCAGATGTCATCTATTCTAGGTGCCTGTTCGCCTGAGGATTTAGCACGGAAATGCTGTTTAATTCACTGACTGAAATGTTCAATCATATTCTGGCATTCTTTAGCCAACGATTCTCTTGGTATAGGTCATATGTAATGTGTCAAAAATGTCTGTTTCTCCTTCATTATGAACTGCCACATGAGCACCATATCCGAAGGGCTGATGGGATGCTGGAGCGCCGAATGTATTGCAAAATGTGTCTGGACTTGAATGTCTTTTCTCCTGACAAGAAAATAATGTGTTAGAAAATGGACCTTTGTGCTTTCCCCTTTCATTTCGGTCCTATTTCCCCTTCCTCCCCTGTTAACAAAATATGCGTTGTGGCCTGTCAAGCTGTCCTACTTTCGCCAGGGGAATATGAACACAAAGTTTAGGTGACTACCATTTCGCACGTGAAAACTGTAAATGCTGCCTCTATTGGTTTGTCGTAGCTGCCAGCTCTCTAGGTAATATATTGGGTATTATTTGGATAGGTAATATATCGAGTATTTGGATATTTTTCTTTGCACGATGCACGGTTTGTTGGCCATATTACGACTAAAGACCTCGAAATACTGGTTGAAAATAAATTTTCTGGAGATGTTCCATCTTTTTTCATCCGGATTTTGTATAAAAATCTCGAAATTTTGAATTCTCACTAGAGACGGTAACAAGTTTCTATCTCCAGAAATTTGGCAGACCGATATCATAGTCATATCAAATAGTATTTCATTGAAAAGTTGTGGGAGAGTTTAATCATAAATAAATAATCTCTTAGACAACCCATCAAATAAGTGGAAGAATTATTAGAGAAAACACTACCCTTAAATTAGTTCTAATCCGAATAAGAAAAATGTAGTTCTAAACCGAGCCAAAATGTTTTCCTGCGTAGCACAATTAGGTGGTTCTGAGACCAATATTTTGTATAAAAACTAGTAAAATATTTACAAAACTCAAATTAGTAGTAAGTATATTTAAATTTGGTCAATAGACGTGCAGAAAAAATAAAATAAAATGGAAAAGGCAAAACTTAACAAAGAAAAACCAAGATTACTTGAGAGACAGACTCTTAAACACGCGTTATCAAGCCAAAAGTAGAGGCAAATCTGGAAAACGTGGAAAACAAATGATAAATATACATGAACCACAATAGTTAAAGCTGTAGGGGTTTGATGGTAATAGAAACGGCAATAAAGCTGAGTTCCAATACAAACTCGCCTCAATTTATTCCATTTGAACGGTTTTTAAAATTATAAATGGATCATAAATAAATTTTAATTTTTCACTTTCAAATTTATCCCGCTCTGTTTAACTTTTATATATTTTTAATTTGTTATATATATATTTATGTGATACTAATATTATTTAAGAATAATATATTTTATAAAAAAAATTTGTGTTATTATTTTTAGAAAATATATTCTTTTATATATTTAAAATTATAAAATAAATTTAATGAGTTTAAACGTTGATTCCAAAATAGGTGCAGATACTTACAAATCTTAAGAGCAACCCTCAAATTTTGACAAATCGATTACAAAATCATCTCTAAATGATAAGGACAGATATTAGTTTATCAAGAAAAATGCTAAGTACTTATTTGTTTTAGTGTATAATATACTAGCAATTAATTATTTCACTGGTTTCCGTGTGAGTAATAATAAAAACCCAAGAGAATTTCAAAATTCAAAAAAGAAAGGCAGAAAACACGTGTTTTCAATTTATTTTTCCCACAACTGTCATGGTTAATTAATTTCACCCCAACAAATGATTTTATTTATGAGTGGTACTCCAGATAGTAAATATAGCGGCAACTTTGTTAGCTCTACACTTGTTCTCACCCGCTGCCAATGTCAGTTCAACACTTCAACCTATGGCAATATGGCCATCACTTAATTTATCTGTGACTTTGTGCAGGTTGTTACATGTATATTTTAGCATTATATTTCATATTATATATAAAAATACACATTAAATATATATGATATTTTTTAAAATATAATATTTATCATTAATTAGATGGACTTAATCTATATGTCAGATGTACAATATGAAATACAACATCAGATTAAAATAAAAAATTCAAAGTGTAATAAATATATTTCAAATTGAGAATTTTATTAGATCTTCTTAAATGAGTCACTACTTGCTAATTAAGTAGATTTAACTTGGAATAAGACTTGTTCATATGATAAGAAAAGCGTAGAAACACTAATATAATGATATGAAATAAATTTAATTTATTATTAAAACATCTTATAAATAAATAAGACAATTGTAGTACGACATAAGTTATAAATCTCTACTTGATCGAGCAAATTTATCGTCTACCCTATAACACAAATACATAGGCCTCTTGGGGACAAATCTTGCTGCTGATTTTGACCAAGTGACAATTTCATTCCACTTGTCATCAAGTAATTAAACTAAAAAAAAAAAAAAAGAACAAAAATTACTAGTGTGTATAGTTTTCTAGGTGAAAACTATATATTTAAAGGCAGAAATACATAGAAATATTAAATAACTCTCTCAATCCGAAGTTGGTCCTCTTCCAAAAACTGCCCTTGGACACCATACTCACCATGTACAAACATAAACCCTGAACCCTTCATTTGATAACATGGCTAAGGTCTCGGGGACTGCCTGCCTGAATTGCACCTCAACGAGCCAAGTGTGTGATAATTCACGTATCGGCTAGGCGCCGACGAACGGCGGAGCCCTTTTGGCATGCAATTCTTGACTTCCCTTCGGTGAAAAACACGTTGCTTGTGGTTCAAATATGGTGTCATGGTCACATAATCTCTAGTTTTGGACCCTATTGGCAGTGCTGTAGAGGGGGCACTTGGCAGTATTGGATAATGCCTGGCCATTGCTTCATGTATGGGAGACAAGAGGAGGAGGAGATGAATGAATGTAATGAAAATAATAGTGGAAGGCATTTGAGTTTATGTTTTCTGTATCGTTTGCTTCTATTCTGTGAAAGAGTTATGGGGGAATAGAAGGTGGTTTTTATGCTGAGGAAAAGAGATGAATAGGTTACTTAAATAGGCCCGTGAGCAGCTGCTCAGGGGGCAGATACAACACACCTATTTTGGATACGTACAGTTTTTATTTCGTATTTCATATTATAAAAACATGTAAAATGTATAAAATATAATTTTAAATATATATTTATTTTGAATTATATACATTCAATCGTATGATTGTAAATTAGAGTACAAGATAAAACATTACATGGATTTTTTTGCAAACACCAACATGTATTAATCTGCGTGTATTGGATTCATATCTCTCACACCTTAATACTCAGGTTGCTTAAGCTGTTGGCCTCATAATTTAGTTTAGCATTATCAATTGCATTATAATACGAGATATAATATTAATTGCAATATAAAATTAAAAATATTAAATAATTCTTTTAAAATGTATAAAACTTATGGTTTTGTGAAACATAAGATAGATCAAAACAACTATTTGTGGATTGCATTGGTATATACATATACATATACTTGTATATATGGTGTAAATACATATTGTTTGAATAGGAGAAAGGTGAGTTGCTGGGAAGGTGAGGATGCTCGTGAGTTTCTGTCAAAGCAGTAAAGTCAAATATTTCCATGGGGGGTGGGGGAACATGACCATAAATAAATCCAAGAAATTGCATTTACAAATCCTGGTGAAATTTTGTGGATTGTCAGGTAAGAGGGGACCAGGTTAGAGAACACTGCTTCCAGTTCTAGCTACCCAAATTTCATAATTTTGATCCCAGATTATTACAATTTACACACATCTATCTGTCTTTGCCTTTTACACACTTGCTGCTCTTAATTATCTCTACAACCTACCTTCATGTTCTATGCCACTTGGCAAGTTCCCAATACAACATAGATTTGCCCTGCCCACCTCTGGATTTTTCAAGAAAATTGTGTGTTTGGCAAAAAGAGTGGCTCTAATCGAGTATTAACCCTCTTCCCGTAGCTCTAAAAAAGCTAAGATAATATCACTGTTCTTCCTAGATAGCTAGGATAACTAATTGGATGTGGTGTGTAATTTTTTTTTTTTTAATTTAATCGAATTTAATTAATCACAGCACAACTTGTTTTTCATATATTAATTTTCAATGTGACAAAAACCAATATTTAAAGAAAACCCCATTGATATGAATAACAATTAATGTAAAACTACATAGTCGGTTTGACTTGGTCCTGATTTAAGCCGATCATTTAAATCTTGAATTAAACCAATCATTTAAATGTCCAAAACAAATGCTCCACAAAAGGAGTAAAAAATTTGAAGAAAAATTACTAAGAATCTCCTAAAATAAATCTTTTTATTAAAAGAATTTATGAGTATTTTCAATTTTAAAAATTTATTATACCAACATTTCCTTCGAAAAAATCCAATTCAATTTCTACACTAACGCGGGTAAGATTTTCTAATTGTTAGACTAAGTTGTCCTCGTGCTTCTTGTGCTAAGAAAGTAATTAATCGGATTCTGCAAATTTTTATTTTTATTTTTGAATTGATAAATTGTTTTTCCATACTGAATATTGCATTATTTTATGTGAATAATTAAAATTTTGAATTTGTGGAACTTAATAATAATATGTTAATTAACTTGAAAATAATGTTTTTCTTTTTGAGAAGATAACCAAAAAATCCAAAAATTCAAAAGTTAATATTAAAATCATAATTGATATAATTTAAAAATCAAGAATTAATATAAACAACCCAAATTTATTAATTCTCAATTTATGAAGCCGAAAATAATTTAATAAATATCACCAAATTTGGACGATCTTAGCGTGAAAGTTAAGTGTCAATTTTTTTGATTCAAAATTTGGTGGAATAAATTTTTTGGATTGAGAAATATTTTTATAAATTTTGTTGGATACAGGGGTTTTTAGAAATTTAAAAATAAAAAAAAGGAAAAAAGAGAAAATTAGTTAGATATAAAAGATGAGGATAACATTTGAAAATATCAGCCATACTAGGGGCATATTTGCAAATAAACATTAATGCTATAAAAACCCCACGAAAAGATGTGTATTTTCTTTATCATAAATGTACGGGCGCTAAGGTTGCAGACTCTTAACTCTACCGGTTGTTTCCTTCAATTACAGTAAGTGGAGAACCAGATAATTTCACACTGTTTTCGTTTTTTTTTTTAACTCTGCATTTGAATAAATATATTTCATTTTTGGGTGAATCCTATTTACTTTTGATATCCGCAAAGTTGTTTACTGATATCCTGTAACACTGCTGATTGTTGTAGTAGTTTTAGTGGTTGAAAAATAGCACAAAATTAAATCTTTTACGTTATAATTTGATGGGTTCTTTGTTCATTTGGTAAGAAACCGGGCAAATGTAGTTAATGAGAAGAAATATACTGTAAAAAAATCTGTAAGTCATTTATTGATATTAAAGAGCCTGGCTGTGTTTTCTTGATGGGTTTTGCTTTAGCAATAAGTGTGAATTCAATTAATCAATTATGGTACGGTTTCATTGAATAAAAGAAACTACGACGCCTAGTTGTTATTTGTAAGGGTTATCTACACAATTATAGTTCGGTTTCATTGAATAAAAGAAACTACGACGCCTAGTTGTTATTTGTAAGGGTTATCTACACAGCGTAAATTCTTTCCTCAGTTACTTGAAACTGTGTTAATTACATAAGAGTTTGTTCGTATTAATAGTTATTGGGAGTGAGATAAAGGAGACGTGATGGTGAGCTGCAATTTGTGGGTTTGGTTTTATTACGGGTTTACATAAAGTTTTTTCATGCTTTGATATCTGTAGGCCATTAGTTTTGTTAGTTGATGTTTATAGTTGCAAAAAGTGATGCAGCTGGAAAGAGTAAATTCACCAGTATTAAGTCTCATTAAGGCGGGTACATCAATATCATCAGGCTGGTGTAATATTTTAAAGGGGGTTGTTTTCTTGATTTAGTCTTATGGTTTGTTGGTGTGGAAGTTGAGTCATAAAGCATGACGTTGACAATCTTTCAACTTAGTGCATTAAGTTTCTGACCCAGAGATGGGTGCTGAAGTGTTAATGTAACTGGAGTAGTTAGGAACTGAAGTTTCAAGAGTGCCAACTTGCTTGATTAGGAATTCATAACAAGAATCGGATGGAGGATTGTTACGAAATAACGTATTTTTGCAGCTAATGCAGCATGCATTTGTGAGTTAATTTTGTTTTTAGGATTGTCAATATGTATATAATTAACTGCAGCTGATAACTAGACAAGCTGTAACTGAATGACAAGTTATGTTGGTTGCTGGAGAATATTGTGATGCAGTTGTCAGGCTATTTTGGATCATAGATATTGACAGAATTTCAAAGAAGTCCCTTTGCTCCAAATTTAATACCTTAAGGACTAGATCCAAAGGCCTTTGGTTTTGTGTTGGCAGAATTTTGAATCCTTGCCTCCTACGCTTCAGAAACATGTTGAAATTCTTCCTGGCTTTGAGAAACATGTTATCACCTGTCAATTTTTCCTGTGGTCCCTATCTTAAAATTCTTTTATTTTAAACTAAAGGGTCTTTTTCTATTTCTTTTAGTCCCCTTTTCGTTGATAAGGTGCATGTATAAATTTGGAGAAAAGAATTCATGCTTATGAAAATAAACAAAGTTCCAGTTAATGTGCAAAAAAAGGATTTCTGTATCTTATCAAATGCATTTGCAAGTTATTTAAGAAGGTTGATACAATTTTTTTTTTGTTGACTGAAATCCACCTTCATGAAATGCAAGTCTTGGCAGTGATGCTAGATTTAAAAAATGGCAAGACTTGTATTCTTTCTCTTTCTACCAATCCTTGCGAAATAATTTATCCACATCAAACTGTTACAATATGAAAAACCAACAGGGACTGCTGAGTTACTTCTCTGAACACTTAATTGCAATGCAAAATGGAACATGGTTATTGAATCAAAATATTGGAAATACAGTAGTATTTGTTGATGAATTGCTGCTAAATACGATCTCTGTCATCCATTAGGTGGCTAAAATTCCTCTCACTAAGTGCCTGAGGTTTTTGTATATCCAACTGAACATGTTTGCATGATGGGCCAAGGAGAGGAAAGAGAGCTGGATTTATACTTCATGTGCGTTGGTTGGAAAGAAGATTGTGGTTTCTTTAACAAAACTTTGCTGTGTATAATGTATAGAAGATTTTCTGAAATTGAACTATTGAGGTTCCTCCAATTAACTACCCATTTTCTTTTCATATACCTATTCATTCAAATGTGCACCTTTCAGAAGTATGTTCTCTTTGACCTTTGCTCTACTTTCTGAGAAACACTTCATGTTATAGCAGTGGAGTCATGTGGTGGAAAATTTGAACAATCACCAGAAATTTTTGTCCTTTTCTTTTTCATGTTACAATTTTTTAGTTGTTCCCAAGGTGGCTTTTAACTGTGTATTAATTCTTTCATATATATTCAAGAATACATTTGATCCGTATGACTTCATTTTACTTGTATCTCATGATAAAATTTTTGCTTGTCGTTTAACTGATTGCACAACCTTCATGTCAATTCTTGAAACAATATTGTACTTTGAAAAACATGTCTTAGTGTTCAAATATGACAATGGATTAATCAGAATAAATAAGATACATTTCTTACTCATTCTCTGTGATGCAGCTGGAAACACCAAGTCCAGAGTCCTGCAAAATGTTGGTTCTTTATCTGTGAATACATTTGAACAATCACCAGCAATTTTTGACCTTTTCTTTTTCATGTTACAATTTTTTAGTTGTTCCCAGGGTGGCTTTTAACTGTGTATTAATTCTTTCATATATATTCAAGAATACATTTGATCCGTATGACTTCATTTTACTTGCATCTCATGATAAAAAATTTGCTTGTTGTTTAACTGATCGCACAACCTTCATGTCAATTCTTGAAACAATATTGTACTTTGAAAATCATGGCGTCTTGGTGTTCAAATATGACAATGGATTAATCAGAATAACTTAGATACATTTCTTACTCATTCTCAGTGATGCAGCTGGAAACACCAAGTCCAGAGTCCTGCAAAGGCAACGTTACGAGGTAGAGAAACAGTAAGAATACTGTCTGCACTACCAGAAACAGCAACCTCTGTTGCAGTTGCTGCCACAATTGTTGGTGCTGCTGCTACGTTCCTCGTGAGAAGAAATAGAAGTTCTGAAGTAACTGAGGTACGTGTAACAACTTGGGATAAGTTGCATGCATTAATCGGAAGAATGAATGTAAAACACATGTAACCTAGCAAATAAAGTAACATGAAGATTATCTATTTTTTTACATTATAAGAAAATAAAATTGTGTCCATTCCAGTTACGATGACCATTAGCCATGCTGCTAAGAGGCACCTGATTTTCCTAATGTACTAGTTAGTTATTCCTTTGTTGAGGGATGATGTTTACGCCTGCAACAGAAATTAATAACACCAAAATGTACTACGCCCAATAAATTAGGAGCTCCATCTGTTTGGCTTTGCTCTTGCAACCTTATGTTATTTTTTTGACTATTGATTCTTGTAATAGACAGGCCCCTACAAAAATCTGTGAGGACTATGGCGGTTCAGGTGTTTGCTCTGAATGCAATGACACTTAAGAGACTGTCCGAGGAAAGCGCTGAAAAAGCAAGATTGATGGCAAAGAAGTGGAGCTAATGTGCGAAGTGCTCCTCTGCTTGCTCCTGTAGTGCATCCGGTGGTAGTGGGATGTGAAGCTACCAGAACTAGTCTTATATTATGATGGCTCAAAATTCAAGTCTGGTGCTCGCGGCTTCATTTTAATCGAAGAAGTTGCAACCTGACTGTATCCACAGAAGGTTACCGATCCCAGATTGTAGATGTGAGTTAGCTGTTTGTGTATTCCGCTGATTATCATGTTTAGATAATTCTGTTCAAACATTAGCAAATTGTTGCTATATACATTTACTATGGTCATATTGATTGTAATCTAAGCTCTGTTCTCTCTCTCTCTCTCTCTCTCTCTCTCTCTCTCCTGTAAGTTACGCCCAGTGCATATTTTTTTAATCTTAATAGGTGCAGAAAATCCATGATACAATAGAAGGATTTGGTAGATATGTTAAAATGGGATCTTTGGAAACCCTGAAGGGGCAGCGACAAGCTGATACTATCAATAAAAAATTGCTAGAATTACTCAACCTTGTTAGAATCTTGTGCGATAGACGGGTAGAAAAAATCCAAATGCTTGTGGGTTCACATATTCACAGTAATGCATGTGCGAGTTCCCGCTAGGTGAAGCTGCTCTGATAATTCTCAATCAGATAAAATTTTCTTTACATGTTCCAGAAGAATAAAAATCTGTAGTCTTGAATCTGGGTATGGCTAAACAAAATTCCTGAAATTGGGTTCAAAATTCAGGGATTCATGAGTTATGGTTTCCTCCGAAATCCTCTTTCTTGTTCTACATTCCTTAGATGACGAGCTAGACCCAATATCTATGTACTAGGAAAATGATGAAGCTAGAGATTGTCTTGTTTCCAATATTTTATGAAGAGCAACTGGGGATTATATAAGCTTCCCCAGATGATGAAAATGTGTTTATCATGGTATTTGATTTAATATAACCGGTTCATATTCCAGACATGTAGTCGCAGATTGTAGTGATTGTGGCCATAATTGGTGATCTTGGTTCTCTTACAGGTGAACTGAGAAGGAAATGTTCTAGGAGGTTTACTTTCCCCATGTAGTTCCTATAAACCTCAAACAAGTAAACGATTACTGTGTTTTCTTTTTTTTTTTGTGGAAATTGTTCTACTATTGTTTCTACAACAACTGCTACCATAACAATAATTATAGAAATTATTATTATTGTTATTATAGTTATTGTAGTAGCAGACTAGCAGTAGTAGTTGTTGTTGTTAATGGTTTTACTTTTGGTTTATATGTTCTTGCTTCATGCCTTCTATGAACCTGTACTGAAAGATTACTGAAATCTTTCCATTCATAAAGTCCATTAAGGACATTTCTGACACATCTCATTATTTTAGGTTGAAACAAGTATAAGTTAGAACCGATCAATTAGACCCACAAAATCATCACTTAATTAACTTGTGATTAAGAGGGTGTAAGGTGTTTGACTAAGTTTATTTTAAAGATTCCATTAAGCTCTTACAATTTAGAAGCTGTTTTTGCAAGTTATAAGATGCTAAATTTAATTTTAAAATAAGTTATTTGGTATTTAGATAAAATAAGATTATGCAAGTTACAACATATTGATAATAATAATTTTGTAATATATATGATCTAAATTAAGGAAGTTTAATAAAACCTTAAAAATAAGTTTGAAAATTTTATTTTATTTATAAGAATTTATCATATTCTAATATTTTATTTTGAGAGCTTATAAATTTATTTTTTAAATATTTTAAAAATACAATTTATAAAATGTTTTAAGAAGATGTTTTAAACTAACTTATAAATTAATCGGAACATCCTCTCTAATTCGTGTTGGATTCAATCTAGTACAAGAGAGCCAGTGGAAATTCGTGAAAGTCAAAGTAGCAGACATGGAACTTAGACAATGCATGTGCAGCTGATTAAGATTGACAATATTATACTTGAGGACTTAGCAGTAGAAAATATGTCATAAGTACGGATGCCATTTGAAAGGCTATCGCAGTAGTACATGGACAGATGTGTAAGACTCTCTCATGGCTTCTGGTAGAACATGTTTGGATTTATTTTTTTTCTTTATAGTCGCCTAAAGTAGATATGCAAATGAATCTGAAGCTCCACTTGCATTATATATTACTGTTGAATCTTGCATCAAACATGGTTGGCACTAAAACCGGCAAGTGGGCTGCTGAACTTATCCATTTCTCATGCTGGGATAACTTATCTGTCGAAAATCAGATATTTTAGTTAATATTTTTAAAATAGAATCGAATCGATCAATTCAATCAATTTAATTAAAAATTGAAGATTAATCTGGTCCGGTTAGTATTAGAAATCGAATTTTCAATTTGATCGATCAAAACTGATTTGATCATTTTTTTTTTAATTTTTATTTTTTAAAAATTAATTAAATTTGATATTTTGTTAGATATACGTAGATATTAAAATTTTACATTTTGTTAGATATACGTAGATATTAAAATTTTACATTTTGTTAGATATTTTTTTAGTTAGTTATTTTTTTTAATATTTAACACATATTACATAATAATTAGTCTATTATATTATCATTTTACATAATATAATAAGAAAATATAATTAATTTTCATTAGATCGGTTGGACCGACAATTGAATCGTTAACCGATAACAAAATTGATTTGATCATCGATTCGATTATAAAAACATTGGTTCTAGTTACTGTTTCTTTTTCCCTTCAACATGTCTTTGCACTTTCTGCAGACACAAAATCTGCTTCCAATTGCACAAAACAAAATTGTTTGCCAGTTGACTAGGACCATGTGCCGATCAACATGTGTAGCATTTTTAGCAGGTTTATGTTCGAAGAATATGCTTGGAATCTACATGCAAATTTGCAGATTTCCAGGATTTAAATCACTGACAGAAGTTGCCTCTTGGTGAGGTGAGAATTTTCTTGAGGGTTGGACCGCCAATGGTGCCACGATTGCTGCTCGACTATTTGTATAATGTTTTCTATGTAGAGTTTCTTGGTTTACTTATCAATAGTTTACTTTGTTGTTGATACCTTATCTGTGGCCTTATATGCAGTTGATAAGATCCTTAGACTTGTTTTGGGACCATCAGATCTGCCTCTTTACTTTAGAATTATATGTCGTGGCTTCTTGGTCAGTTTCACGTACCTTTGTGTGTGTGTGTGTGTGTGTGTGTGTGAGAGAGAGAGAGAGAGAGAGAGAGAGAGAGAGAGAGAGAGAGATTATTTATATGTCAAGAACTTAGAACAACAACGGTGCTGGTGGTGGATGCCTTATGCTGGACAACGCAAAAGTCAAATCTCATGAAAGTCAAAGGAAACTTCATGAGATTAGTGGGATGCAAACAATTAAATGAAGAGTTGACAATATACGTTTTATTAAGTACGGAGGTACCATTCTTATTATAAGTACGGATGAGAGTGCTTGAGAGTCCAGGGAAATACATTATTAAAATTTCCCCTTCCACCCCCACCCCCACCCCCACCCCCACCCCCACCCCAACAAAAAAGAAAAAGAAAAGAAAAAATCTGACAAGAAAGCTAATTTTTAAGCCCATGTTATTTCAGTCATATAATTATTTGGTTTAATTCATCAACCCCAATGATGAATAAAAAAAATAGATATCATTTAACTTCCTTGCTTGATTGTAATACGCTACTGTTCTGCTGGATTTTGGTTTTTGGTTTGAATATGATCCACTGGAACTTTTGAAAATGTTTGTCACGATTTTCATAGTCCTTACTTCATGAGAATTTTGTTCTCAATTGGTTTTTCTTTATCTACATTTTTAGCTGCTATATTAATTCAAGACAACGTAGTCTTGGGACTTAGCTGGGATTTGCATTGTTTGTCTCTGAAGTCAATAAAGTTGGTATATTTTTACTTTCCAATCTTTCATGGTCTAGATTTCTTTCATCATCAATGACATAGCTGATAGTCGATTCTTAGCTAAGAATTAAGTTAATAAAGCTTTGGAGCTAAGAGTAGAATTTTATATTCAAAACACAAACAATGACCTAATATCACGGTGATAATGAAATTTGATATAATAATATTTGTTTTAATTTCATTTTGACTTATTTTCGATCATTTGAGTCCCAAACTCTTATTACACACAAAAAGTTAATAAAAACTTAATATTAACAAACAAGAAATATATATAAAAAAATTTGATACAAAATATGAAAAAAATGCACTTATAAATAACATAGCTAACAGTCGACTCTGTAACATCTCTTCATAGATATCACTAAAATAAAAAAGAACTGGACAAATTAGAAGTCGTTAAAAATAGAAAACTGGGACAATTCTTTTACTTAGTGCTACTCAAAGAGGCAGGTAGTGAACAAATTATAGAAAATGCAATTGAAACTAATCAAGATTAATAAATTTCATACTTCAGATTAAAAAAGTGGCTTTTATGTTTACTGATTATGAACATGCAGCGATCAGTAAGATCAACTGACCTTTTGAACTGTGCAATTTATATTCAACTTTGCAGGCTTTTAGGATTTGCAAGTTGAGAAATTTCTTTTGTTCACTTGTTGGGACAGAAGGTAATGGTGGGCCGCCAATGGCGCCACGCATGCCGCCGCTCAAATGTTATGGGTTTTTTTTTTTTTTTTTGTATTGTATGGGGAAGCGTTTCTTGGTCAACTTATCCATATTTTTATTTTTGTGTTGATATGTGGCTAATTAGATCACGAAAACTTATGTTTGAACAATGAACTGTAGCTCTTCCTATTTTTTCATTCCTTGCCTTCAAAGCATCTTTAATTTGACAGCTTCAATGAACCAGTTTATGGAATGTGTGTGTGTGCGTGTGTGTGTGTGTGTGTGTGTGTGTGAGAGAGAGAGAGAGAGAGAGAGAGAGAGAGAGAGAGAGAGAGAGAGAGAGAGAGAGAGAGAGATTCTTTATATGTATGTGTGTGTGTGTATATATATTAAGGAAGACCAAGTTTGAACCTTAGCTTGTAGGGTTGGGGGTGGATGAGTTGGGATGACAATCCTGAAGTCAAATCTGACGAAAGTGGGAGGAAGCTTCGTGAGATTCGTAAGCATGCATGAAGTCCGATGAAGAGTTGACAATTTATTATATATATATATATATATGTATTAATAAGTACGGATGTATCATTTTGTCATAAGTACGGATGACAATGGCTCCGGTGGTTACAGAAAAAGACGAGTACAATGAGCCTCCTAATACGAGGAAGGGGCCGGGTGGTGATGGTGGTTGGGGCCTTGTTATTTTTTAAAGTACTCTTATATATAAAAAATTTTTCCTTAAAAATTTATTTTTTTTTTTTTTACATGAGTTTAAAACGACCCATTGTAATATAATTAATCATAATCTTCTGAAAAGATCAATTTAAAAAATTTGAAAAATCACGTCTTAGACCTCATTTATTATATTAAATATTAGAGAGATTTAGTTGAAAATTATTGTGATCCTATGAACTTAAGAATTTTGTGTGACTGTAGGTCTATTCCCACAAAAATTAAGAGTTACTTGATCGAGGTCATCACCACGCACAGATTCGATCCAAATCATAGTACATACTAATTTGTTGGAGTGATATGGGAATGAATGACAATGGTCATGAACGAGCCATTAAGGAAAGAGAAACATTGGTCACTAATTTAAAAAATTAAGGATTAGCTTGTTATGATCTAAGTAAATGCTTGATGCACTTCACGACAATTTTTTTTATATATTTTATTTATTTGTTATGATGATGTAGCTTTGAGACTTCATTGGCATTTTGCATTCTGAACCTGTATTACATTTTTCCTTCCAAGACTCTCTAAGTTCTTAATTTCTTCAAGCATGTATAAAATCCTAATATATAATGGTTACAAAGAAGACTTGATATTACAGGCAAGCATGAATTCAAACCATTGGTCTTTGTTTGCTTGAAATTAAGAGAGAGTTTGATGAAAGACAACCCCTGAAAAATATATTAATGCCAAACCAAGACAATGTCATCAAAGAGGACAAGTTAATTTCTGGATTTTAACAAAATGAATTTTTTTCTAAAGAGTGCTGATTTATGGGCTTCATCTTTAATAACATGCACTTTGTACCCTATTTTTGTTATCCAAGTGACCAATCATCCTCGCACTAACTAGTTGGAATTTTTAATTTTTTTCTTTTTAATTTAGTACTATTTCATTGGAATTATTGTGTGTAAAAAACCTAATTAATAGAATGTGTGTGGTACACCAATACACATGTTATGGACAAGTTAAAGTAGCCTCTGGGTGAGCTTCTTGTGCCTTTCATGAATTTGTCATGAATTCGAGTAACATAAAGGAGAGTTGATGAATCAGTTTTTTATTTTTGCCGCTTTGATCTTATTGGTTATGAATATGAGTAAACTGGAGTTATGAATCTATTTTTTAATTCTTTTTTTTCTTTTAAGAAAAAACCTATATACATTTCATGTGAACGGTGATGTTATTGCCTTTTGTCTATACACATTTTAAACCTAATTGAAAAAAAATCATTCTTCAACAATTTTTCAAATATATCCTCCATTATATACCAATAATCTTTTAATATCATCATTAGTTCAAGAAACTTAAGAGTTGACATGTAAGGCAAATTAGTCATTTGTAAATTAAAAAAAATAAACCTCGAGATCATAATTTATCAATGCCCTTTATTAGATTCTTAAAATAATCAGTGCAGCAATAAACAACTAAAAACAATTAGTAAAAGAAATTAATCTATAAGAGGACCGTGGAGAGTCTAAAGACCCATGATCAATTTGAACAAGAACGTGACTATTATTTAGATAAACAAGTAGTAGATTAACAAACAGGAAATGCAGCGCCTCTCATGGTTGTATATAATACTATATACTATAAACAACCAATCACCATATATAACGCTGCTACTGTCTAGTTTTTCTGCTCACAGAGAAAAAACAGAGATCAGACATAGCACTAAACATGATCTGGGGTGGAATTATATCCCGGCGGGGTTACAGCTGGGGCAATCTCCCGTCTGTTGCCACGCTCCGATAGGCTGTTCTCGGCGAACTTGAGGCTGCCATGGTGCAGACCCTTTTCCTTCTCATCCGCATTCCACTCAGACGAATAGTAACTCTCTTCTGTGTGCCTGCCGTTCTTCGAAGGCGGAAGAAACATGCTTCCCCACTGAGGAAAGTGGATGAACGCCACAGGAATAGTGCAGGCAACAGCCATGACACCCATGTAGGTGAGCCCATTTGCTGTGGAAAATCTTGTGGTGGAGAAGAATACCAATTGTGTTAATCCGCCGCCGAAATTTCCTCCAGCCCCCGTGAGGCCGGAGATTAAGCCTAATGATCTTCTTGAAACGAATGGGATGATGCCGTAGGTTGCGCCGCAGGCGGCTTGGGCGCCTATGGAGAAGAGAATCATGGATGTGATGGCTATAGAAAGTGAGTTTGCACGGCCAAGCCAAATGCAGAAGACCCCTCCCAAGGTTTGCACCATCCACAGGACCCAAAGCCTGCCCCTCATGCCGAATTTTCGGGCTGCTAGGTCGGAGGCGTATCCTCCGAGAGGGCGAGCAGCGAAGTTGGCCATGCCGAAGGTGGCAGCTATGGTTCCGGCAGTGTGGAGTTTGAGATTGAACCTAAAGATTATACATACAAAGCTCATACTCAGTTTTATTGATTCTTTATGATTTTAACATGAATGTGAATGGGCTCAAAAGTTAAACAAGTTGAGTTTGGAAGGAATTTTTAATTAAAGTTGAAATTTCTCAAGCTCAGCTAGTTCAACAAATGAATAAAGTGAGGAAAAAAGATTATAAACAAAAAGAAAGTTTAAGATATTAAGCCTAAACTCTCAACTTGGCTCTTATAATCTCCAAATACTCCAAGAATAGTGGAGACCAAACCTGTCATAGAAATATTCTGCAATAACATTGTTTATACATAGCTCAACTCCCATGGAAAAGCCGTAGAGGAGGAAAAAGATCCATGTCCTATAGTTTGTGACAGCACACTTGAATACCTACAAACAATTAAACAAGGAAAAAATGTTTATTATTATTATTATTATTATTAAGGGAAGTAAGAGTAGTAGTATACTACACAAAAAGATAATTAATTATCAGAAATTACCTTAGAGAACTTGTCCTTTGCTACATCACCTCTCTTCTGGAGGGTGTTAAGGTTCCCATCAGGCAAGTCTTGTCCTAGAGTCAACACCATAACTCCAATAATAATATGCAGCCATCCAGGGATCAAAAACGCGATCCTCCAGGCAGTGAAAGGGGTGGCTCCAGAAGTCTTGATTATGTGAAAAAGAAAAGGCATCAGCAACTGAGTGACCCCCCTCCCATGTCACCCCACCCGCCAGCCACCCCATTCACCGTCCCGATAATCGAACTGTTAAACATAACGCTCGTCCAGTACTGGCACGAAACGAACGTAGCAAGGGAGAATCCTATCATGAACCTCACTACAATGTAGCCCTGGGCTGATGATATGAAAACCACCGAGAAAGCAATGGGTGCCGTTAACAGGTTGAGAAAGGCGCAGCCATATCGCGGGCCGATAAGGTCGCAGATTACTCCCATGACGAGGCGGGAGAAGATGCCGCCGGAGACGGAAACAACGCCGGCGTTGCCTATGTCTGAGCGGGTGAGGTTTAGATTGTCCCGGATGATGGGAACCAAGGGTGCAGCAGCGAAAGTAGAGATGAAGCAAGTAAAGAAAGAGATCCAGGCCAAGTGGAAGGATCTCATGTGGGGCTGTGCGAAGGAGGAAATCTTGAGGGTTTTCGCTTTGTTCTCTGAATCTACTGGCAGATCAAATTTATTTGCAGCCGCAGGTTCAGAAGGGATTGTTGGGGGAGCTATAGAGAAGGTGGAGGATTGTTCTCTGCCTGTTAATCCATGCAAAGAACTTCCATTGATATCGGCCATTCTGTCTTTCTGTAAGTCACTCAGACAAAAGAATGACAATGGTGGAAAAGGAAGAAGAAAAGGTAATGCTGGTGTGGTTTGAAAGGGTTGAGATGGTCTGGTATTTATAGTGTTTATGGGAGAGCAATGGGGCATGAAGCCATGGACCAACAATTACTATCGAGTACATGTTATGGGACTGAAAAAGTTTTATTTATTTCCTCTCCCCCTACATCATGACTCTCATTTAGTCAGTATATAGTTTTTATATTATTAGTTTTAAATAAAATAATTAAAAATTAATTGTGTCATATGACTTGTATCATTATTTTAAAAGAAAAAATATTGTTTAGTAGAATATAAAAAAATAAACTAACAAATAACAAAGGAAATATTAAATTTTAAACAATAATGATCATCTCGGTGTAGAATATGGATTGTATTCTCGGGCCATTGAATTCCAGGAACTTAAAAAGCCCTTGGATCAAGGGAGGGCAAGATTTACCCATCGAGGCCGTTGATAGCTCCAGCAATTGCTTCTCGGGCACAATTACATGTAAGGATGATGATATAGACATAGTAGATTTAAATTCGAATTCGTGTTTTAAGTAGGGGTGAATTTCTAAAATTATAAATAATTTTGAAATGGATTTTAATGTTTTATTTTTAAACCTGTTCCACTGCAAATCATCCTGTTGAATTATTTATTTATGTTTTAGTTTATTATACTTGTGTTTATATGATATTATTTTTAAAAATATATTTTAAAAAAGTTTTAGTAGTATTATTTTTAAAAAATATTTTTTAATATGTATAAAACTATAAAATGGATTTAATAGGTCTAATCCATCCAGTCCAAATTTTGTTTAAAAATTTTGGCAGGACAAATTTAAAATTTGACAAAATCGTTTTTATACGCATCTCATTGTCATTTCTAACTAAACAAACAATTAAAGAAATTTTTTCAATGGTATTATTATTTACGTGTATAATGACAAATGCTTAACACTAAATTTTATTTTAAAAGAGATAAACATAATAAAAATAATTTTTCTTACTTTAATTATTATAACAAGATCCCGACACACAAAAGGCGTCGTCCTCCATGTTATTTTCACAATAAATTTATTATAAAACATAGTTTTTGCAATAAAAAGTATCAATAATAAATTAATTAAACAAAAAAAAAAACTTGATTACTGCAAATAGTGGGCATTGCCAACTGAGTTGGTTCTCAAAGTAGAGTCATAAGTTATAAGTTGTTTTGCATGTTAAGTTTTAACTTATTATGATACCTTCAAATTAAGAATTTTTTCAGTCACTTTTTTGAAAAATAATAATCAAGAATTATTTCGGTATCATAAAAAAATTCTATGCAGTAAAATACAATCTTTAATCATATATATTCCTTAATTATTGAAAATAAAATAGAATATTTTTTCTTATAGATTTCAATTTCAAGAAAAAAGAAATAAAGATTCCTTTTTGAAAATAATTATCTAGGTATACCAAATTGTTAAGATTTAAAAAATAAAATAAAATAATAGTCCGTTGACATTGTTGAAGCACACCTATTGTTGACATTGGCATCACATGTAATACTTAAGGATGAAGCAGCATATCTTGACTTTAAGCTTTATTTTATCATTAATATTCATACTCCATAATTTTTGGCTAAAGCAGGACTTATATATTACTGGAGAGAAAAATTAAGATCAAATATCTTCATAATAAACAATGGATTAATAAATATTCATTTCAATTATTTCCAGCCAAAAAAAAAATATCAATATCAATATAACCAAGAAAAAAAAAGACAATTATTAATGAATTGTTCAAATACTCTATTAAATTCTAATTTTAAAATTCTAATAATATTTTAGTTTAATCCACAAGCCCTCACAAAACCATAATAAATGAAACGCTCAAGATCATTTTGCTTTATTTTTTTTTTCCAAAAAATAATGCTTCCGTATCTTATGTGATAAAAGGTAAATCGTTAAATTTTATAACTAGATCGATATCCACATGTGGGTCGTGTAAACTCTCATTGTCTTCAAATTTAGCAAATAATTGAAACATATATATGTCGCAATTTATCAATTAATCGTCAACTTCTTGCCAAAACTCTGAACTCCAAACCATTTGATTTTTGAGAATTTGAAATGTTGACAAATTCATGAGATTTACATATTCTCCCCCCCAAATTACACAAACTAGCTAGGTACCTTAAACACAATAAATAGTTTGGAATTTTAAAAAACTGATGGACTTATGTGCAAAAAAATTGGTTTAGGTAGAAAGAATTATCATCGGGTTTAAGGTTACAAGGGTGGTGCTACTTGGGCAGATTAAGATTATTAGTTAAAGGTTATGATAATTTGAAGTCATTAGAAAATCGAAATTTTAAATACAATTCTTTACTTCAAAAATGTCAAGCAAATTTTAGATATTATCTCCAATAGTCTAAAGTCCAAAAAGAATCCCTCTTTATATGCTATCAACAATTACACAGATATTAAAAAACTTAATTAAAAATAAAATTTAATTAGTTAATTAATTTCATCAAACTAAGTTTGCTAAGGCAACATATGTTTGGGAAACGATATAAACATAAGAGACATCAAGTTTATGGTTCCCAACAATATGATTCCCTACCTTCGTCTTATTTTAGCATTGGAAATTTTATTACGAGGGAAGGAGATTCAAAGTTTCAAGAGAATTTTACACAATTTCAATGCCAAATATGAATTTTCTCATAAAATATTCAATAGAATGATAATAAGATCAATTCAAAATGATAAAATGCACTTTTCCTACTTATATAAGAATTAAACAAAAAAATTCCCAAAAAATGTGTCTAAAATTCTCATGGCAACATCTAAGTGTACTATTAGTCAAACTGTAGTGCTTAGACGCTGCACTGTTCTCGTTTTTTTTTTCTTTTTTTCTTTTACATGCTTTCTTCTTTCTTTTTTCTTTTTTTTTTATTTGATTTAGGTTCCACCTTTAAAATTTTCAAGCTTTTTACCCCTTAAAGCTCGAAGTCCGTTTGAAATAAATATGAGTATCAAAGTCGAGTTCAAGATATCTCCAATCCATTTATTCTTGATTAAAATTTTGAGTAAAATTCAGACAACAAATTCATATTACCCTATGCCATACTATCATTTATAATTCAAAATGATGAAGTAAAGTCAAATCTCATAGGAACTAATTATATTCAAGTACGAGGTTTAAATCAAGCTTATTCATAGTTGTAATCAAGTATGAGGTTGTGGATGTTTATGAATTCCTAGATAAGGAATGGGCATCGTGTAAAAGAGATAAACACAAACTACAAAACTAACCCTATTAATATCTTTCTAATATAAAATTAAAGGTGATGGATCGGATGTCATCTTTTCCTTTCCATACTTTTTATTTACCTTGAAATTTAAGAACTATTTTTTGTTGACATTGTTGAATTCCATGTATTGTTGACGTTTCCATCACATGTCCTACTTATAATGAATATTAAGTATATCTTAATTAATATTTTTATAATTGGAATAGTGGTCAAATCGATTTTACTGTTTCTCAGTGATTTAACAGGTCGGATCAATTCAACCGTCGATCGGATCGGTTTAATAAAAAGTAACATATTATTTTATTATATTTTATAAAATAATAATACAATGCACTAATTATTTTGTACAAAAAAAAAAAAAATAACCAACTAAAAAATACATTTAACAAAGTTCTAAATTCAAATAATTATATATATATACACACACACACAAAATATTAGCTTCCTAAGAAAGCAAAAATAAAAATAAAAAATTGACCGATTTGCTTGATTTTTGTCTGTTTCAACCGATTTTGATCGAATTTTTGATTTTTTGTCGGACTAACCACTGATTCGTGGTTGGACCGATCGAATCGACTGATCTAGTCCGATTTTAAAACATTGATCTTGACTAACTTATTATATATATATATGTGTGTGTGTGTGTGTGTGTGTGTAACTTCCTGAATTTAACATTTCAATTGTAGAACTTCCATGCAGAAAAATTTCAAAATATAAAACATTTTTTACCTAAAAAAGACCTTGAAATTACAGTCACTAATTAAAAGTTTTCAGAACTAGCTCACCCGCAACAGTCCAAATATATTTGTTTGCTAAAGTGGTTTCTTAAACTTTTTATAGTTTAGCTTCTTTTCAAAAAAAAAAAATTCCAAATCACCTTGCAATATTGATATACTGAAATTAGCTACCATTTACAATATTATTATATGAAGAATAAGTACTTTATGTATTTCAAAACTAAATTTACATGCTTTAGATGGTCTTTTTTAATCTACATTCTTGTCGTTCACCTATCATAAAAATTGGAGAATATTTATTATATATGTGTTTTGACTCACGAAATTTGTAGATTCTTTTGAAGTTCCTACTTGGGAGCCTACCCCATATACATAATGTTGTTTGAAACATAAATATATGCAATAATTTAGAACTCTTACAGCTCTATAGTAATGATTTCCAGGTTATTCTTAGGATATGCTTGGTATCACCTCAAACATTCATATAATGGGATACATATAGAGTCCACTATGCATAAATAATTTTGATTATTTAAAAATTTATGAAATCCCTATACTTCTTAGCAATGGGGTGGATCCAACCCTTGACATGCCTCGTGTCCGTCCCATTTAGGTGGTTTTAAAATTATAAATGATTTCAGGTAAATTTTAAATTTTTATTTTTAAATTCGCTTTGAATATATCCCACTTAATTTTTAATATACTTTTAATTTATTATATATAATTTATGTGATATTATTTTAAAAAATATATATTGTATTATTTTTAAAATATATATTTTTAATATTTATAAATTATAAAATAAATCTAATAAGTTTAACCTACTTAATCCGAATCTGAAATAAACCCAGCTTCATGAATATTAGTATTTTAACAAACTCACATCAAATTCATTTATTGGGATCGATCTCTATTAAAAATAAACATGATTTCCATGAATTTCAAGAAAACTAGCATGCGTCCACCATGAGTGCACCTCCATTACATTAGTCTAAAATTTCCTAATATTTTATTGTGACACGTCATAGAAACATGGGTAACTCCATGAATGTTTGAATATCACCCTTGACCAATTCAATTAACTAATCTTTTCTTAAATTAATGATAACTTTAATCAAATTTTGGCATCTTGTGGAAGCATCATATAAATATAAATATAATATATACTGAGTCAATGATAGTACGGCTAATACGGGGCCGTACATTGGGTTTCCCCTTATTAAATAATTAGAAATGCATCTTTCATTTCGAAGAAATTAAAAAATATATATATTACTGGCACATTTCTTGCATCATTTTTTTTTTTTTTTTGACTAATTTCTTGTTGAATAGATGGAGACAAGAATTATTTGTTTATTTTTTGTTGTCTTCAATTCAAAATCAGGCCACAATAGTTTAAGCTGGGAGGTAGGTATTTTACTTGTCGATTTCTTCTTTGGTGAATGGGTTGTTAATGTCAATGAAAATGACATCATTTTAACTTTCCAACTTTTCTCTTCTTTTTATTTTATATTTGTGACAATATAACCTATTTTAAGTTAAAGGTTAATTGGGATATGGTTATATTTTAAGTTAAAGGTTAATTGGGATATGGATTGGTTAATCTATTACACACTATCAAGGAAAATGTACTATGAATTTATTGGTGCGATTGGGTCAAAAATTTCCCCAAGTAAAAATTTCCACAGTCAGTTGATCAAAATAAAAATTTTAAATTATATGAGTAATAAATCTTATATGTAAAGAGTCCTATATTCATTATTCAAAATTACTAATTTGTGGATCAGATACTTGTTTCTTCATAATTACTCAATTATAAATATCGTATGTGAACTTTATATAAATTCATAAGATCGATAATTATAATTGTCTCAAGATTTGAGGACCAACACGGGTCAAAAATTGACCAGCTTCATAATAGCATTAGTTACATCTGTCTTTCATATACACGCGCAACTAAACTTGTGCCATTGAATTTTTTAACCTATTATTTAAAAATATTTATTAACAAAAAAAAAAAGGGTTCTTTTCATGAATATCTAAGACGAGATATCCAAAATTTGAAGAAAAAAAATTATGAGGCATCAATTGCTGAAGCCAGTATATAGATAATCTTAACTAAGAAAATAAAATTTCACTTTAGAATTTTAATTTTGTAATTTAGTAATCAAGAATGACTATAAATATGTTTGTGCGAAATTCTACAGAAGAAGAGAATGGATGAAAAGAGTGCTTTTCTAGAACCCTCTAAAGTAATTTATCAGAATTGATTTGATGTCACAATCTCAATCGAATTTGATTTGATGTCTAACAATTCCCCGAAAAATTGTTGGAAAAAATCAAATTGATGTTGCACAACCACATAGAAAATGAGCATAAATGACACATTGTGCATCGTGATATGGAGGAATAATCCATAAATATCATAATTTATGTGTACCAAAAGTGAAATGAACGGAATGAATATCGTGTCATAACAAAATGGAAGTAATGAGCAGACCCAAAACCTGTGTCCAATTCTATGTTAGAGTCTTGATAAAGAACATGAAGAACAGAAACATAAAAATTACACCCTAGTTTGGCCATTTGACTCACGACCACAAACGAAATGCCCATAGTGTTCAATTGTAATATTCTCCCTTTTTTTTTTCTTTTTTTTTTTTTTATAATTTAACTTTCCACTTTTGATTTGATTAATTTTGAAAATGGATAATTTTTTTCGTTATTCATTCGACAGTAAATTAAATCATAAACATAATTTATACACATTCAAAATAAATATTCATAAATAACACTTATTGGGATTTAAATAACAATATAATATATGAGACTTAAATTCAGCACCAAATGGAGCAAACAGGCAACATAGCTGAATCAAAACATATGAAGGAAACCACTCTAATTATGTCATTATAGAAGCATATTATGATAGTTAAATATTTGCCACAATCTAAATCAAATCTAATTTGATTTCAGACAGTAAAACTTCCAGAATCTGGTTTAAGAAATTAATCTGGTTTAAGAAAAAAGTACAAATACTAATTTATGAATCTCATAAAGTTGTCTTGCTTTAAAAAAATTGTTAGGTTGGCCTTCAGCTGTCCAAGGTAAGAAAATTACTAGGGAAAGAATATTTTAGTTTTTCGTCTAAATCGGATTAGAAAAAGACAAAAACTCTTCTCCGCCGCCAGCCACTTCCACCGCCGCCCCAAACCCCATGATTCCTTGCAAGTGCCTTCCAAACGGGCAACATTAGCTATTACTCAACTGTCCTAATTTTTTATTAATTTTCTGTGTAATTGAGAATAATTATCAATATTTTTTCAAATAATTTTTTAATTTGATATTTTATTTTATATTTTATCATATTATAAATACATCTTAAATATATAAAATATTTTTTTAAATATATATTTGTCATAAATATATTCAGTTTAAGTATATTTATGAAATAGAATACGAGCAGAAATATCAAATTAGCAGTAGTTGAATTTGCTAAAAGTTCTACCAATCAATTTTGCCAAAAGTACTAATTAAAAACACAATTCACACCACTCCAAAAATAATCTTCACCACAATGTTTGGCTATCAGTATTGAAATTTAGATTTTGACATAAGATCAACTTGAAAAAAGAAAAAAAAAAGATAAAATGAAATTTTTGAAAGCTTTTAACTATGGAAATCGATTTTTTTTTCTTTTGTAAAAAACATAATACTATGTTTGTCTAGTTCCTGCCTCTCTGTAATTGATTTTTCGAATGATCAAATCTCAAAATCATTATTTTTTTAAATAAAAAAAACTCTCTCAACTTAATCAATTTTCTTAATGCAATGAAATCACTTTTTTCCTGTGGGCCACAGATTCAAACGTCTGTTTTGGACTTTCCATCTAGAAGTCAGGTCCACTATTTGTGGGCTAAGCAAAACCAATTTTATTTGATCCACGGGCTCGATTAACCAAAAACAAGAAACTAATGAATTTGAGAGGCCCATCATTTTGTGATTTTATGAAGCAGTAATTCTTGTTCTTTTTTTTAACCCCCTATTTTTGTGAATTGCTCATAATTTAAAGTTTGTAATTATTTTTTTAATTAGAATTAGTTTATTTTCTATATCTACCTATGTACCAAAAAAAGGGAAAAATGCATTGCCATCCTTTTTGATAAACTAAAAATCATTTTAATTTTTTTTGGCAGTAGAATATCTGAAAAATACGAAACTAAATAAATGGATTCGTAAATGGACAAATTCCATTTTTCTATTTTTACTGAGTTTTTTGGTTTGAATTATATATATATATAGTTTTATTAACAACTAGAATTTTTTTAAAATCTATCGAATAAGTTAAAAATTAACAAGAATAAATTTTCACACTCTTGAATGATGATTGAAGAATTTGAATTTAAAAGAAGGATTTTGAGATTAAAAACTTTAAAATGATTCTAAGATCTGTTAGATTTTTAAATTCATCATAATAAAAAAAATTCAAAATAATTATTAAAGAACTTGAAAATCATAATAATTAAATTTTTTAAAATTAATATAATAAATTTATTATTATAAATTTAAAATTCTTAACATTTATAATCTTCAATCCGGATACAACGTGGGATCTCCCATGCCCCTAAAATGAACTCAATTTTCCCCAAAAAAAAACATAAAATGGTAGAATTTGGAAATGGGGACTATATTGGATTACCAAATAAAGACATGCAAGATTTAATTAATCACAAAATAATTAATTTATTAAATTTCCAGTGATGTCGGCCCCCAGAGAGATGATTATATGCCACTTTCTCCAAGAACTTGGGATTGTTAACACGCTAAATGTGTTAATTATTATCTTAATTATACTTAATAGCTGTCAACTTGAAATGTCGTAATCAAGCAGAGTTGACCCTCACAGCTTGGGAAATTGTAAACCCTCATATCTAATTTAATATTGTGGTCTCTTCCCAATGATGAAGGCCATTTTTCAAAGAAAACCTTCTGTTTTGCTATTTCTTTATCAATGTCTTTTTATTTCTAAATTGAATGAAATTGATTGATTTTAAATTAAACCACATCACTTGCAAAGAGGGTCTCTATTTCAATTATTATTCTAAAATTATTAATATATATAAAAAATATAAACAATAACATCATTAATATACATTTGATGTATATTAATGATATTAAAATAAAAAATAAAACATTATTTATAATAAAAAATTTAATTTATATCACTTGATATGTAATGATGATAAAACAATAAAAGATAAAATACCATTTATAATAAAAAAAATTGAACAATAATGGACAAATAACATAGTTCAACTCAGTTTGAATTTTAAATCTCAATTTTATATATCATCTTATACTCTATTAAATTCTTATACTCAAAATGTCCAACAACTGGCGTATACATATTATATAGAATATAAGATTCAAGATAAAATTGATATAAATGGTTACCTTTTATAAAAGTATCTTCATTAAAAGAGTGAATTATAAAATTATAATTGAGGTTTGAGTTATTTATAAAAAAAATTATTTAAATTTATAAATTACGGATAACCCAATTGGCATTTGCTTTTATTTTATAAGTTACACTTATCAAGGTGATTATTTATAAAATAAAGATTAACATCAAAAATATATTTGTAATATCTCAAAAGCTATTTTTAATTTTTAAAGATTATTGATTTTTTTATAATTAAACTAAACTACATTAATAGTTTGTAATTTAACCCTCATTAAAATATAAAATGTTTGAACAAGAAATACTAAATAGTTATTGCAAGAGTATATATGGATCAAGAAAAAAAAAAAAAAAAGGTAGCTTGTAGGGCAACAAATTTACATACCATGTCATCCACATGATGACATTTTCTTAAATTAAAGCCAAACAACGACAAATTAATGGACTCCCACTTCATTCCATTCCACCACGAGTTTAACCAGAATTTTCATACTCCACAGCAAAATCAAACATGGTTTGGTGTTGTATTCGGCGGGGTTGGTGCCGAAGCCACACGTTTGCCGCGTTCAGATCGGCTGTTTTCAGCAAACTTGAGGCTGTTTTGGTGCATACCCTTCTGCTTCTCCTCCTCATTATACTCTGAAGAGTAGTAATGTTCTTCGGCGGCGTTTTTCGACGGCGGGAGGAACATGCTGCCCCACTGTGGGAAGTGAACCAGTGTCACTGGAAGAGTGCACGCCACTATCATTATCCCCATGTAACTCAGCCCTGTTCCAGTGGAGTATTTAGAGGTGGTGAAGAATAGTAATTGTGTTAAACCAGACCCAAAGTTCCCTCCGGCACCCGTCATGCCTGATATTACACCCAACGATCTTCTGGAAATAAAAGGTATGACCCCAAAAGTTGCCCCACAGGCAGCCTGTGCTCCTATAGAGAAGAGGATCATGTGGGTGACGGCGACGGGAAGGGAATTAGCCCTGCCTAGAAGAACACAGAAAAGTCCTCCCATTGTTTGCAGGATCCAGAGTGTCCACAGCCTGCCCCTCATGCCGAATACTCGAGCCGAGTAATCAGAAGCGAATCCGCCGAATGGACGAGCAACAAGATTAGCCATGCCGAAGGTGGCTGCTATGATTCCAGCGGTGTGAAGCTTTAGATCGAATCTGTAGAATTATTTGATGTTGAAATCAGAATCAGGACTTCATTTCCTCTTGTATATATGTACTATTAGTATACGATATTCCTATATACCAAAAACAATTTTTATATATGAATGACTCTACCTGTCGTAGAAGTATTCAGCAATCACGTTATCAGTTGATAATTCAACTCCCATAGAGTAGCCGTAGAGGAGGACAAAGATCCATGTTCTGTAGTTTGTCACGGCATACCATAACACCTGAATATTCCAAGAAATAAAAACTTAGCCGATTTATTTGACCAATTCGGCACAAGGAATCATTTACAAAATGCATCTTGTATTGTATATTATACATGTAAGATAGTTATTAATTTTAAGTGTATATTTACTTGGGATTTATGTGTGATATGTACAAGATCCAAATTGATTTACAAAAGGAATGAAGAAGAGGAAATGAATGATAATATAATATACCTTGCCAAATTTATCCTTTGCAACATCTCCCTTCTTCTGTAGGGCACCAAGGTTTCCATCAGGCAAGTCTTGGCCAAGTGTTAACACCAAAATACCCATGATCACATGAAGCCACCCCGGAATGAAGAAGGCGATCCTCCAGGCGGTGAAGGGGGCTGATCCAGTCTTTTTAATTATCTCATAAAGCACTGGCATTATCAGCTGGGTGGCGCCGCCTCCCATATTCCCCCATCCCGCAGCCGTGCCATTCACAAGTCCAATAATCTTGCTGTTAAACATAGTGCTCATCCAGTACTGGCAGGAGACGAAGGTTGCCAGGGAAAATCCAATCATGAAACGCACGGCCACGTATCCGCCAGCCGACGACACGAACGACATGCAAAAGACTGTCGGGGCAGACAACATGATGAGAAACGCACATCCGTAGCGCGGCCCCAAGAGATCGCACACTGCACCCATCACCAGCCTGGAGAATATGCTTCCGGAGACGGAGGCAACCCCAGCATTGCCAATGTCGCCTTTCTTGAGGTTCAAGTTGTCCCGAATAATGGGAACAAGAGGTGCAGCAGCGAACGTGGACACAAAACAGGTGAAAAATGAAATCCAGGAGAGGTGAAATGTCCTCATATGAGGATTGGCAAAGGAAAACAGCTTGAATTTCTTGGCCTTGTGCTCTGAGTCCACCGGCAAATCAAACTTCGCCGTTGCATCAGTCGGGACCATCGGGGAAGCCACTGAAAATGCAAGAACTGGCTCCCTGCCCGTCACTCCATGCATGGATGTGCCTGGAGAACCTTCGATATCAGCCATTTCTTGAGTACACTGAAAACCTGGAGCCTGGAGGATTTTGATTGATCTTTTGAAGTATGATAATACTGAAAGGATATGATTGATGCCTGGGGAAGAGTGGATAATTGGGTTTATATAGAGTTAGGCGTTGACAATACAGATGGCTTTAACGGGCCAGTGGAGCTCCCCAATGGTTACATTATGCATAACCAAGATTAGTTTAATCCGAAGGAATCCAGTTTGCCGCATCTGACCAGGAACAGTATTAGCCTAATCGTATATCCCAAGGGATCAAATACCATTCAAAGCAGCCCCCCGGAATATCACCAAATTACCTGATATAACCTCCGTTTCATTACAATGTAAATCAACATTAGGACATCATGTATATAAGTCGAATTTCTCTAACAGGCAATATATTCATATTGATTTCCTTAGTGTACCAGCCACTGTCCATATAAATTCGCTTTGGGAATAATAAGTGATCATGAGATATCATATAAGCTTTTCTGCAGCTGACGATCTTTCGATTGATATTTGAAAATGTAGATGAATGAAAGTTAAGAGTCTTGTCTTATAATAAGTGATATTTTTGAAAGGCAAATGCAACATCTATAAGATCAAATTGATGATAAGTTAAGGACACTCATGGAATTTTAAACTTTTTCAGCCTACCTAGCTAATACTTGGGGATTAAAAAAAAAAACAGTTCTCTTATGGGGGCAAATTAAATAATTAGCACAATTTTGAAATATGTATGTTCATATGGACGGCAAATTCGCTTGACATTAAGTGGAGATATGTTAGGATTGAATAAATTTTACAATAGAAAATTACACTCGAAAATAATTACCACATTAATAATTACCAATTAGCTAGAGTGATAAGACGAATACTAAGAATTGAAGTATAAATTAATGTCACCAGCCAAATATTGGAAGAAAGAACATTACTAGCATTTCAAATTAATATCTATTCCAATTTTAATATCATTTGTTGATCATTTCTGGAATGAAAGAACAGAAAGTAACATCTATCTCATGCAAAAAAGTTAAATGATTAATTTTTCAAGAGTTCTCGGGTTTGGATTTCAAGATAATTACAATCTTTCATATGTATAAACTCTACATAAATCTCCTTATCAATAATAATAATAATAATAAAAAAAAAAAAAACTCTACATAAATCCCACCACATAAGTCAAATTAAATAATAGGGCAGTTTTATCTTTTGGTTATCACAGTATATATGATTTTAGCCTTACAAGATGTTGAAACGTTTGTGAGAGTTAGTCGTGATCTTCAGTTGCAATTATTTAACTATCCATATTATATAAGATTATTTTGGACAAAATTTCAATATGTGGCAACTTGCAAGTCAATCCAGGCCATAAGTTGAAGTAGCCATCTCGGCATTCCTCCATTCTCATAGGAGATAACAATAACTTCAAATTATATTATTTTTCGTGCTTAAATATGCCCACATTCGCTATATTACAGTGCATAATTTTCCTTAAGATATTATAAGAAAATAAATATTAATAATAAAATATGATTTACTATTTTTAAAATTATCATCAATAATATGTATTAAGTGGCAATGTTTTTGATAATAATTCATAACAAATTCAATATTAACAACAATTGTATCTAAGTCATCACTATTCATAATTTGGGACATATGTATAGTGGCAAATATTCAATGAATAATAATAGTGTCATAGAGTCATTATAGTAATTTACTGAGTTATCACTATATATTTGTCACTAATTATCAATAGTGATAACTTATTCACAAATTTTGTGTCACTAATTACTTATAGCAACAACTTATACATAACTTTTTCATTATTAATCTTATGAACATTATTATTATATGAAAATAAAAGTTTTATTTACTAACATATACAAACAACTTTGAATTATCACTTGACACCTTTTCACCAATATATATATATATATATATATGGAAGTGAGGTCAAATGGCAAGTGTTTCATGGAATGTTTAATTTTTTAAGCTGGTTTTGGCTTTCTGCTTGCCTGGAAGATGATGGCAAATACTAATATCAAATTGCACCTTAACCTTTCAGAATCCTTAAGAGTCTTCAGCAATTTAATTGGTTTATGTTATTGATTGTGTAGATATGACGAGAAATTATTACTACTAATTAACTTAAGAGGGTGCTTGACTAAGTGTTTTTAAAAACATCTTATATATTCCTATGTTTATATAAAATATTTTTGGAATTTATAATTTGGATCTTATTTTAAAAATAAACTATTGAAGTGTTTGGATAAAATAAAATTATAAAATTTTTAAAATGTTAAGAATAGCAATTTTACAAAAACAGTGTCAAAATTGAATATTTTTTTTTTAAATCTTAACAATAAGTTGAGGTTTTTTTATTTTTTTTAAATGAATTTATAAGATCCTAACAATTTAATTTGAAGCTTATAAACTCCTTTCAAAAAAATTTGCAACACACATTGTAATATCATAAATATTTATAATATAATTTGAAAAATTTATAAACTCAGCCAATACATCTTTTTATACGTGGAGAACTTGAATTTTTAATAAGTAGTAATAAAAACCAAATTGGGAAGATTTTATGAATAGATAAATGTGCATTTGCTTCCATTATAAGTCCTTGCCATGATCACAGAGCTTAGCTGGATGAAGATAAGAGGATTTGTGGATGATTGATTCAGAATATTAATATAATATAATATATATATATTATATAAATATCATTGTATTATTTGTTCCATAATATATTTAATACATAGAAGAGACTAGTTCAACCATATTAAGACATAGTAGATATGAAGTTATTAGTCTTTCTGGCATAGATTGGAAGATATTCATGTTTCAGATTTAGGATTTAACTAAAGAAAGTGAAAAGTCAAAAAATTAAAACAAAAATCATCAAAAAAAGAAATAATCCATTTTCTTCTCTGACAAAAAAATTAATATAGTAATTTTAAGAATACTAATATATTTGAAATCACGATAAAAGAAAAGAGATAAATGTTTAGATTAGTAAATATGTCTCACAATAAGAACAAATATAGCATTAGATATTTCCAAATTGAGGTTAAGTGGTTTATTTTCAAGGCACCTTATTATCAATCACATGAATTGTTGAATACACAAATGACACAACTCATATTTAGTAGTTTTTATAGTTATTTTATAAAACAAGTTGTTGATGTGGTATAATTCATTTTACTAGTACTTATTCTGAGTTTAGATTGTTGAGTGTGTCACTGTGTGCATAATAAAAAGTTGTTAGGAGTTCCAGAATTGACCCGACAAAAATCTTCTGACATCTAACTAAGTTTCAGAACCAATAGTTATCAAGCAAAAAAGTTTGAAAGTAGTTAAATATGTAATTAATCGCATATTTTTTAATAATAAAGATTGATGTATTTATACTATTGATACGATGGTCTTTGCGTGGTTTGGGCATTATGATTTTAGTGGGCTTAACCTAAATATTATATCCCAATTTATATGTTATTTTGTGGAATTCATGAACTTGGTATATTGAGTCTTATTTTTATTCCGACTTATAATTTAAATGGCATTTTAAACTTATTTTAAGTTGATATCCCGTTACTACTTCTTTATATTATATCTAAACCAAAAATTTATAAATTGTGAATGCATTGAAACAGATCAAAATTACATCTGTGCAAGAAACTAGCTAGGTCGAACCTCAAATCACAATATATTTGTTTCTAAAATTAAAACTCATCAAACTTTTCCATGTCGTGTCCACAAATATATTATGAAATGACAATTTTATCTAAAAATTTAAATTATATATTAGAGATAAGAGAATTTTTTTTATATAATATCTCTAACAATTACAACAATAGATTACCCATAATTTAGCAGAATTATACTCTCATCTCCATTGCATGCTTGAAAAGAGCAAACAGTAGCTCAAATTTATCATCCCATCATCCCATGATTCCAATAGATATTGTAGTTGGTGCACGTCCACATAGTACATAATTCATTTTGTACTCATTCACACAAACATATGCATATGACATATATTCAATCAATATTTTGTTGATTAAAATTGGTATTGCTATCAATTAACAGTTTAATTAATCGGATCGATTCAATCAGTGATCGGACTAATTTAATAAAAATTAATTATATTTTTTTATTTTTTTATATAAAATAATAATATAATAAATTTATTATTATACAATACCTTTTAAATGTAAAAATAAATAAATAACTATATAAAAAAATATATAACAAAATACAAAATTTAAATAATCACATAAATATAATAAAATATCAAATTTAAACTATTATAAAAATAAAAAAATTAAAAAAAATAATAAAAATCTGTCAAATCAATTTTGACCGGTTGTTGACCGATCAAAGCGGTCAAATAATTTTTTTGGCCTAATCGGATCGGACCGACCTCCGATTTTTAATTGAACCGATCGATTTAGTTCAATTTAAAAAATATTGCATCCAACTACCCAATACATTATGCATTGGATGGAACACGGCTCATGATTTTAGTAGATACGCATCTGATACACATTTATCAAGTACAATATACACTATTTATTTTACATACATTTATACACATGCATATACATGAATACACTATGTATTGAGTGAAAGCATATAATATTTGGTCATTAACCAACTGAAAATTATTTTGAAATAGAAGATATGAATTGCCACAAGATAATGGACAAAAATAAACTGTTGAACAATTGAGTTATCATTCTATTTTTAATATCCTACAATCACGTAATTAAGCTTTGACTTTATGTATAGGGCCAACAACTTTGGAAAATTATTACAAACTCATAAATTGCAAGCATTGACTTTTGGGATTGCAAATGTTTCGTACATGAACCGTACAATATCTTAAATTGGAAAGTGATGCTTATTTTAGTGGATTTGCGTCACTCTTCCTCATAGATCAATTATTGGATCAAATTTTATATCTTGTAAATGTATATTAAATATATATTTAAAAAAATATTTATACAATTAATATATATTTATAACGAAAAATACAAAATTAAGATATAAAATTCCGAGTAAAAACTTTGAAGTCATCATTATCTCAACACTCGTCTCGTGTAAAATTTTGCAGGTGTTTAAAGAATGTAAACAGCCATTTAACTACGTTTTTCCTAATCGAAATCCACACAATGCCAACCGTAATCTTAGCCGTTTGTCTGGATAATAATGCTGATAAATCCTTAAAAACTCTTAAGGGCCTTTTGACTTGATAATTAGTTATATAGGATGATCCATTGAGGGAGACTTTTTGGGAACTGTTATCAGGCGTCGGCTGGATGATGCATCTGATTAAACTTAATTATATTATACCAAGAAAGGGCCAAATTAAATAAAAAGTTTAATTTCAACAAGAACACGAAGTCTTCTTGGATATGTATATATATGTGTGTGGGTGGTGATTGGTGATTAAAGTAGGAGCGTGTAAATTTGTAATATAAAATATTCTAATTTTATAAATTCAGTACGGACACTTTTGTTAATTATTTATATTTATTTTTGTTCAAAAAAATTTAAGAAGTGTTAGCAAAAATTTCTGATTTTAGAGAAATTGATTTATTGTATCAGAAGTGGAAAACAAATGAGAATCGAAAGTTGATAGTATTTGTAAAATATTGCTAAAAGGTACAATAAGTTAAAGTATAGTGTTTGGTAAATAAATTATAAAAGTATTTTTATTTGTGGAAAAGTCTAAATCGTCCTTCATTTTTGAAATAATAATTTTTATATATATATATATATGTAATAAAAAGGTATATACATATATAAACATTAAATATTTATATAAATATATAGATATAGATATTTATAAATATATATATATGTCCTTATATATTCGTACAATTACTTATAAATATATTTATATATTTAAAAATATAAAAAAATATATAAAAACACATATGTTTATATTTATATATGTATATGTTAAAAAATATATAAATGTATAAAATAAGTATATAGATATTTATAAATATATATGTATTTGTATATTTGAACAACATTTGTATATTCGTACAATTATTTATAAATATATAAAACATATTCACATATTCAAAAATATATAACTATTTAAAAATACTTGTATATATATATATATATATATGTTTAAATGCGTATATGTACTTATTTATTTGAATATTTATAAAAATATATTCACAAATATATGATAATATAAATATACATAGATATATATATATACACACACAACACAAAAATACACATATATATATATATATTTGTAAATAAATATATATATATATATATTAGTATATTCACAACTATGTAAATATATAAAAATACATATGTTTATATTTACAAATATATTTATAGATTAACAAATATATAAATATTTAAATTACATATATAGATATTTATAAATATATATATTCATATAATTATTCATAAATATATATAAATATATTTATGTATTCACAAATATATAAATATAAAAATACATATATTTAAAAATATATAAATATATTTATATATTCATAGAAATATTTATAAAATATTGACTAAATTTATATATATTTATAAATATATTCACATATTCATACAAATACTTGTATATTAAAAATATATTATATATTGTATATATTTATGTATTCATATAATGAAAGGACATTTTTCAAATATAAACATATTTTTGTTGGCCAAAATTCTAAAATAACTTTTACATATTTAAAAAAAACCCAAAGGAGAATCAGAAATCTAAAAACGCTTCTCTCCTTACTTTTAAAATTTAGAAATTGATATTTGAAAATACTAAAAAATTCCTGTTTTTCTGATCACTTACACAGCCCGGGGCGGGAGATGAATCGATTACATTAAAAAAAAAAAAACAAAAAAACCGAAAAAGGAAAATTCTGATGCAAACTGAAAAAGAAACAAAGGTAAAATGATTAAGGTAAAACTCTATGCTAGGAATTGTGATTTTGTTATTATAATTTGTTTTGTTTAGCTTCTTTCGATCTTCTGTTGGTTTTATTTTTATTACATTACAAAAATATCTATGTAAATAATACATAAATGGTATAATGACATCCAGCACATATTCTTGACAAATTAAATCTCTGAAGTTCTTAATACTACAGCCAAAAAAAAATTAACCAATAGAAGATCTACCAAACTTAGCAGGCACTTAAACTCGAACATTTTTTAAATCTTAAAATCATTTGTATCCTTGATAATTGAACTTTTATAGAACACAGAATTTTCACCACAGCAGCCTAAGAAAACGTACTTTTTCCTGCTAAATCAGGTTTCAGCTCGTTCCTACCACTGCTCCAATCAATACACAGATGGACAAAGAACAAGATAAGGTCTGTGATCATGAAAATCACCTGCTGCTACTTCACCTTCTTGGAACTGGTTTATAAAGCACAACAGTGACAAATTTCGAACGAAAGCGATGAGTGACGCCAACTGCCACTACTGATCGAGGAGGTTCTCTGTTCTCTATGTAAAGATGATTTAGAGTAACATTCTGTGGTGATGGGAGGGACGCACAAGGATCACTATTTGTCGGATGGTTTAACAAAGTATGCTGCAGGTGGGGAGGCAATGTAGGTGGTTCTCTCCCTTCATCTTCAGTTCCAGGGTAGACGTTATTGTAACTTGCTTCAGGTGAATTCGGAACATCAAATCCAACGACACTCACTTGATCCTGCAAAGCAATTATACATTCACGAGCAGTTTGGTAAGAGACACAATATAATCAGCAGAGTTTCTCTACTTACTTGGTCTTCACCATATTGGCGATTCATTGTAGCTTAGCAAAACCAAAGAGCCTGAAAGTATTATAAAGATCTTCTGTTAGCAGTTCTGCAAACACTCAATGCTGTAACAGTAGAATTGACAATGTTAGCGTATGATAAAGAGATGCATCAGGATAACCCAGCAGAAATATGAGTTATCTATCAAGTATGAAATTTGAGACATTGACGTCAATAATATAATAACTCAGGCTCCGTCTAAGATTTTCACAGACGAGTGCTGAGCTGATGAAACAGAACTAAATATCACTGGGCTCCTAAGAACCGGTGCTTAACATGAGGCCCAAATGAGCACCGATGTACCATTTGAATGCACAACTGATTGAACAAGCCTAATTGAATTTGCAGCATAACGCACAGGAGCAAATAGCAAAATATAAACGTAACACAATTCAAGTGGATACAGTATTCAAATCCATACAAAACATTTCTCTCTTAAACCCCGTATCCAGAGTAATCAGAGATGGCATAAAACAGGTGTTGAGAAGATCAATCAGTTCATGAGCCAGATGAATGCCAACATGTAGCAGAGAATCCAACTAAAACAGATATACCGTGTTAATTTTCTCAACAATTACAGCATCCAGCTTATCTACAGAACAAGTTCACTTCATTTTTCAGTGCGGACATAAGAAAGCATGTCAGAGAGATCAAACGAACTGGGGATAAATCAATTGAGCAAATAAGATCAACTTAATTCACTCTCCTCTTACATAACAAAAGTTATATATTTCAAAAGACAATGAACGAGACACAAATTAACCTTGGCACTCCTTTTTCCAGAGGCCGTGAAAAATTAGCTATCAAACTACTTTAAAACTAGAACTCGACAAACAAAATCCAATACCAGACATCAGAACGACTGAATGCTTCAAAACCAGAAGTACATGATGAGGCATCCTGACATAAGAAACAGAGGTGGCTAATACTAGAGCTAGTCATAGAGGATGTTTGTCTAAGCTAATTTAAAAGATATGTTATAAGATGTTTTTGGAACTTATAAAATATTAGATCTTATTTTAAAAAATAAGTTGTTATGGAGCTTTTAAAATGTTAGTAATGACAATTTTGTAATTAAAATTATCAAAATTAAAGGAGTTTATTAAAATAAGATCTTCTTTTGAAAATAAGTTGGAGTGGAGATACTTTTTTTAGGAGCTTACAAGCTCTCAAACAGCTTTTTTTTTATCTTATAAACTCTTTAAAAAAAAATTATCAAACACTTTTTGACACCTTATAAGCTTATAAGATGTTTTGAAGAGAGCTTATAAGCTCAGCCAAACACCCTCTTAATCCCTTATCTGTTGTCTAAAAAAATGCTGCAAAAAAATAAAAATTTAGTAAGTTCTCATTAATTTTATATCTTACAATTAAGAAACAATCAAAGTCAATAAAGCATGAGGAAGGTATATATTCTCAACATGTATCCAAAAAGTAAAACATTAAAATGCAAAATCAACAATGTTTAAAGCCTCAATTATTAGAACAATATACATTTATGTCATCACAACATTTTATGACTAAAGAACCTAAACAGTTTTCGAAGTTCTTAAACAAAATTAGTAAATAATTAAAAGGACAATATTAACATTAAACTGGTCACAACAAAGCAAGCAGACAACTAATCAAAATCGCATAAAATTTGAATTATTCTATTAGTATGACGCAATACGCAACTGATCCTAAATGATGTAGAATTTATCATCAATAAGATCTTTCAGGATCAAATTGAAAACAAGGTAAAAGGTTGGAATCAAGAGTAATGAGTTAGAATATATCCAAGTCCAAGTACAAGTTAAGAAAAAATTATAATAATGATTTCCACAGAATTATCTAACATTTTGAGAAGCGAATTTCAAGAGAAAAGGTAGGATTCAGCTACTTGTTTTATTCTTTTCTTTAAGAAAAGATGGAAGGAATCGAGATTCAAGGTAATAAAAAATTTTCAAAGATATTTTACCCACAAATTCTCAAAATTTCTATCCTTGACTACTAAACTGAAAAAAAATATAAAATAAAATAAAAAGGTAAAATTTCTAAGATGAGAACCACACAGACCTGAAGCTTAATTTTTGCATATCATCAAATGGCGTGATCTTACAATCATTCAGCAGAGGAACATCTATGTTTAAACAAATCTTGAAACCATGAATTTCTAACTCAGTATCTACAAATGGACTTCTACTTCTGCATAATTAAAGTGAATTTTATTAGGGATGCATGAAAGCATTACAGAACTACAAGTTTCATTATTTTACTGATTTTGCATATATTTCTTCCCGCTAAACCTAAGCTATAATTTCTCGAATGATGACACTTTAGAATCAAGTATTATTCAGCAAAGAACAAACACACGTCTACTTTTTTCCGCAGCTAAAAGAGAATTCCCTAAGTATGCATACAAATCCTAGAGAAATACAGATTTTACTGATTGCAGCATAGACTTCTTGCCAGCTAAACTTGGTGCCCTAGAAGTTGAAGACTGATACCATGAATCAGAAATAAATGGCTACAAGCAAAAACTGGTTTAATTCTACAAGAAAAGAAGCATGCTTCGTTACAGAATTCACTCAGATATTGCATAGTAAAATCTCAAATACCATACCATGACATAACTCAAATAATTTAAAATGTGAAACAGTTGTTATAGTGAATAACATACAGATCTTGGACAAAGACTAAAGAAAAGACTAAATCAACATCAGTGAAAATGAAGAGTAACATTTCTCAGAATGACTGTAAATGCAACAATGTCTCCCAGATTATGTAATCATATCGAGATGTTCTCTTTAAGAACCTGCACGATATTTCCTGAGTGTTAATGCATAGTAATTTAGGCCTTACAGATAGATCCATCAAAAGAATTGAAACAGACTTCTGCTTGGTGCAGAATTTAGGTCTTTGAAATTTATATTGTTTATATAAATCATGTTATATGGCAGTCATCAATAGGAATCTGGCTATTGTTGGGGCTTATCTTTCCTGACAACACAAAGACACTAGTGCAGGCATCCTAACACAGATGGCAAATGTAACATGCCAATTGATGGGAGCAAAATATGAACACAGGTATATTCATGATCCCTACACATCTCTCCTTAAGCATTCTGGTGATTTGTCTTATGCATAGAGCAACGGGCATCCATAAATCTATGACATTTTTTCATGTATGTGAAAGACCTTGCGTAGATAGTTATCATGGATGCTGACTAGTTCTTCAAATGATCCGCAACACTCAGAAACCACATTTGTTTTACTAAGTGTAGAATTTGTTTTAACAACTTTGTCACTCTGTTCACATTAGATAACCTCCTAAAGAGAGCAGACATGTCCACAAGCCAACATCATAAAATACCGGTCAAGGAAAATACAATATGACATTTTAAGTAAAAATTCATCAAACCTTTTGGATAAAAATCTAAGATAGTAAGCATATAGTGCGACTAGGTGTGCACCTACATAATAGAATAATAAAATGTATGGGATTGATAAAAGGCATAGCCCTATGCCATTTCTATTACTTAATAACCAAGGATTTCAATTTAGATTAGATTAATTTTCAGTATCCCTGTTAAGAATAGAGTGAAGAAATAATTTACTTTAAGATAGTTCCTGTTATGTAAAATGTAAGACATGATTTTAATTTGATTTTTATCTGTTGGTTCCTGTTATGTGGCGTCATTGCGTTATGGAAAGAATGACTTATCCAGTTTTTCAATATTTAAATTTTGGGTAAAACAATCACATACTCTAATGTATACTTTTTATAATACATAACATATATTTTTTGGGACAAGTGATAATAGAAAATCAAACATCCTTTGTGCGACGGAGGAAGCATTAATTTTGGGCATTAATAGTGAGTATCTTTTGCATGGTCTAGCACACTTGGGTCTCTTCTAGCTCCTCAGTTATTATCTTCAACACTTAATAATAAACCCAAAATTTTAGCCCTCCCCAGTATAGAGAGGATAAAATGTAGCAATCTTTCAAAAACGTAGATGAAAGGAGACTTTTGTTCTCTGCTGTATAGTTTTGACGCAACTAAAAAGCGGGTGAATTTTTCCAATCAATTGAAAATGCAAAATTGTCTTAAAACTTTCGTGATGACACACAGGCACAATTTAAACGTGAATTAATTGTCTTCACTAACTATGGCCCACACGGCGACATAACAATATAGTAACTGACAATGCCATTGCCGTGAGTAGCTATGCTCATGATAGCATTCAATGTATCGGCCACAAGAATCTGAAAATATTTTTGAGAAGTGCTCTCTTTAATGGGATCGTCATTCAATGACACTAGGTGTCTTACCTTCCATGCAGAGCACCACGTGTCCACAACCCTATGTTGCAATTGTTCCCACACTAGACAGCTCATATGACACATTACTAGACGCCAACACGTAGCTAAATAAACAAATGATAACCAAAAACGCCATTGTCATGACTCAGTAGAATTTTCATGATCAATGGTACGACCATTACAAATCTGAACAAAATACTAGGAACATAACTTTCTAAAAATAAAGCACTGACAGATTAAGGCCCAAAATCTACCAACATTTAAAAGGAAATAAACATAAAAATACCAATGAAATCATGCATTGCACTACCAGAATGCCACAAAAAGAAAGAAAAATCAAACAGAAAAATATGACCTAAAGGCAGCAATCACATGGCTAATATTTTTTCATACTTGTCATCATAGGTAACATAAATTTCAACTCTCTTTTCTACTTAATGCAGAAAATTGTGGGGAAAAAATCAAGTTCAGATAATCACATGCAAGACTGACGAATAAAAAATTACTTCACCCAAAAATTCAAGCTGCAAAATTCCCTAATATAAATGTTACATAAATCAATCTTTGCAATATAGATATAGAAACAAACCTGATTGAATTAGGCTCCGCCGCTTCAATTATCAATCAACAGACACGCAAGGCAATTCTACTCTTCAAGACTTAATGCAGAAAGCGAAAAAAATCAAATCTTTGAATAAAATTCCAGAGACCCGAAAATTCATCTGCAAAAAATTCCATGCAATTGAAAGAAAGAAAAAAAATAGAGTCCCATCACTTTTCGACCAGTGAGAGAACCCCAGTAACCGCAAACGCCCATAAATCAAGAAATTCAAGAAATAAACAATATATATTTAAAATACACTAAAAGCGAACAAATTCAATCCAATTTAGTCCCAAACACAAAATAAATGAAAAGCAAGTGAAAAACCCATCAAAAATTTGAACAAAGAGATACAAACAAAATTGAGGAGAACTCTTACCTAAAGAATGGTAGAGGTAAAAGAGTAGTAGAAGAAAAAGAAGAAAGCCAATAACTCAAGAAAATCACAAAATGAGAGGGAGTGTAAGACGAAAAAGAAAAATATATGCAAAACAAATTTTTATTTATTTATGTAGCTTAATAAAGAAGGAAAAAAGTCGATTACCTAGCTGAATCCGCCAATAGATTCTTAAAGAATCATGCTTGTGTGTGTGTGTGTTTTCAGAATTTGAGAACAGAAAGAACCCATTTATTTGTGAATAATAGATTGGGCCTAATGATGAGTGAATTCCGGGCTTATAGCAAAGAAAAAGGTTCAAATGTTTGGGCTGAAAACCAAGATATGGGCCAGGTCCTCAATAGTGTCGACCTTTTTATGGAGAGGGCCAGCTAAGAAGTGGATTTTAATCCAATTGTTACTACTGAATCGGATTTTAATCCATCCATCGCATATGGTCCAGCCCAATTTTCCGTCCATTTTGAATTGATTTCGATCTCAATTTAATATTATTGTTTAAAATTCGTGGGTTTGAACTTTGAAGGATGTAACTAGATTAAAAGATTCATGATCCAGAATAAATTGTGATTGTGAAATCAAGTGATTCGATCGATTTATATCTGAATTCAATTATTTCTAATTATATACCTCATTTTTTATATAATAATTTTCAAAATAATTTATTACAACATGATATGAAAATCATTTTATATGTATAGAGCTGATGAACTAGAGAGTTATAGAACTGTAGAACTAGGGTTGCGGAGCTATAGAGCTGTAATGTTGGGAAGATGGTGAGTCACAATATCCTCTCACGCTCAAATCAATAAGTTAAGTAAGTGAATTTAAACCAAAAATTAAAGAATATTTGAGATTTAATTGATTTTCTACCTTGTAATTACGAGACTGCGAGGTATTTATAGTGGTTAAATAGAAAATTTTCGTGGGCTTTGAGTCTTTGGTCCGTCGTAGAGTTTTCATTGGTTCGGAGACTATATCGGACTCATAGGCTTTGGGCTTCAGCATTTCAGCCCATGAACTGGAAGTAGAGTTAGTCTGTTGGGCCTCTCATCAGGGCCTTATATTTATCTGGGCCTAGCCTAATCATAACCCATATCCACTTATTGGCAATTGAATTTTAATTTAAAAACTTAGATTCTTTAAGGTGACATCAATTTCAAACTTTGAAAGTTGTCTTATTTTATTGAATACTTAAACTTACGCATTTAAAGTTTTTTTTTTCAACATTATATAATTAAATAAGTTTGAAGTAATGTCATTTTATCCTGAAAGTTTGACTGTTTGGGCTTTTTATATAGTTTTTTGTAATTGATTTAGAATAAAATAAAGCTGGTTAAACGAGTGGAAGTGGTTTCGAATTTTGGTTTGAAGTAGTTTAATTTAATTTAACATAAAATTATTTTAGGGGCGGTTAGAACAAAATCAAGCTAGAGGAAAATTGTATTGGTTAAGTTTGGTAAATTTATATTATATAACCTTAAATGAACACGCCCAACCTCTTACAACACCCAAATTATATCATAAGTTTGAGAACAGGTAAATCAAATATTTATTTTTGAGATGAAATATCAATAATTTTCAGCTCAATTAGTCAAAATTTACATTCTACCAATCCAACCAAATTTTCATTTTCACATAAAAATCGAGAGAATTTTATTTTATTCATATATTTCAAATATAGTCAAAGTTTTTACAATCATATCAAAAATTCATATGCACGTAAATTACATAGTCGAAATAACTCGTAAAGAAATAGAAGTTCAATTTTATTTTCGAATTTCTGGAAAAAGGGTCCAAACTAAAATAACCATGACTTCACATAAAAGAGGACAACAATATCTAAAATTGTCCAATCAAATTTGTATCAAAACCACCAAGAAAAATAAATAAATTAAATTACTGCAATTTTGCAAACTTAAAGTTCTTTTTACTTCCATTCATGCCTTCTTTTGCCACTACTGGAAATTCAATTGTTGGGTCTGAAATTGACAAAAGGTAAATGACAATAGGTCCATAAAAAGTTGGACTTTATTTAAATTATTGAATCATATGTTGGGTCTGAAATTGGACACTATCCAGTTCAACTAACACATAAATAAAGTGTAGGACAACCTCTTTTTAACCTTAATTTTCTCCTTAGACAGCCACTTTAATTATGCTACATTTATTTTTTAATTGCATGCATGCAATTTTTTGAGCTATAAAAGCCCTAGGAAAAAAATATTATTTTGCGCGGCGCCAAATGGATTAAGCTTAAGTACTTAATTAATCTCAACACAAAAGTGGACTTACGAATATTATCAACGGTACGCCTTTTAATGTCGAAAGAGGATTAAGCCTAATTAATTAAAATTTGAAATGGATTATGACAGCAGAACTCCATTAATTAATGGGCTCCTCCATCTTTTCTTGCAGCCACGTTTGTTTCTTGCTTTATTTGAAGGCAGCTTTACACATATACCACATTGTTTGGACCAACTAATGTTTGGGTCATGCCCTAGATTAAAATAATTTTCCAATTCAGTTCAGTCTGACATAATCAGTCATTAAGTACTCTGTAAAAAATTCAGATTTTAACCAATGATCAACCAAAGATTTAACATCTTCAAGTACCTTATAACAAGGAATGGTATCAAATCGAATTTGGGGCGAATTTGTTGAAACTTAAAACCCGACTCAAAAATTTTATGAATCATTGTTATCCCTACTTAGAATATCATGATTCTTGTTTTATAATTTTTATTTTGGGAAAGCCACAATCCATGCGATTTCCAATCATTTCGGCTATAACAAAAGTTTACGTGAATTCAATAATTTTATTATTTTTACAGTATCATAATTATTTTTTTGTAGTTATTATTTCGATTCAATTGGATATTACATATCTAGAAGAAAAAAACATAAGCATACCAACAACAAAAAAAAAAAATGACTTGATTTCTACTAATTATCTCGCACTTTTTTTTTTTCTTTCAAAAAGTTATAAAAATTTATTTTTCAAACTTCGACCACTATATTTGTTTTGACGACTGTTTTAATATACGCAACAACTTAAATCAATGTATATCTATTATGGTCCTTGTATCATAAATTTCTAGGCATGCCACAGTACTTGGTTCATTATTAAAATGTTAGATGAATTATGTGTGTACTTACACGAAAAAAAAAAAAGAAGAAGGATGTACACATTTTAATACTGTATAAAAAATAAGTAACACACATTTATTGTTTTCCATACCGCCAAACAATAGGCACATAGTTTTGCATTTTGATTTTTGACTTAAACATAAGTTGTTTTGTAATTCGTAACTTATAAAATGCTAAGCACGTTTTCGGTCAATGTGGGTACAAGATAGGTATCAATCGCATTCTTCTCCATTCATTTAAATCCACACGCGTTTTCTTATAACGGCTCTTTGATTTTGAGTCGACTAGTTTTGATAGATACGCAAATGAATACTCTTGATATTAAATTATTAATAAATTTCTGCTCTGAAACTATTTTGTCGTGAGCAAAATCTATTCATAGAAAATCGATTATTAAAAATGAAGTAACTATCACTATATAAGTTATATAAGTTGGTATCTAAACTGCTAGACATCAATCTCTTTCTGAATTATTTCAACTTTTTCATGCCTCCTTAAACAAAAAATTTATCTATATATCTATATATCTATATATATATATATAATTTTTAATTACCAAATAGAGAGTATTACTATTTTTTGTCAAAATAAATGTTTCCTTCACACTATTTACCAATTTACATGCCTATAATTTAATTAATAGAAATATGTCAAGCAAGCAAATAAATATATGCTAATGTTTAGTTACTTCACTATTTTCTTTATCCGTCATGTCAAATGTATTGATTCTTGGTACTAGTTGCTAGAGTTGTAGGCCGTAAAGTTAGACCTCTATAGCCTTCTATTTATAGTTCTGTACAGTGCTCAAGCACTTGCCCAATTGTAAGGATAAGATGCAAACAAAGCTGGTATCATTTCACACTCATAATCAAATGAAAAGTAGACTAATGAAATGAAATCGGATGTATCTTACCTCTCTAAATTTTTCTTGGATAAAGAAGAAATTGGTAGAGGTTTATTGCTTTCACATCCGCAGCATCGATTTTGACGTGATTTAATAAAAATTAATTATATTTTTTATTATATTATATAAAATAATAATATAATAAATTAATTATTATATAATATATTTTAAAGATAATAAAAAAAATAATCAATTAAAAAATTTAACAAAGTACAAAATTCAAATAAATACATACAAATAACAAAATATTAAGTTTGAATTTTTTAAAAAAAATTCAAAAATTAAAAATCAACTTGATCGATTTTGATTGTTTTGATTGGTATTTTACTAGTTGAACTAAAAATTCAATTATTTAAAATTAATGAAATTGGATTGATATTTGATTCTCGATTGAATTGATTGAACAGATTTATGTAATCCAATTTTAAAAACAATGCGCAGCACAGTCTCTTATGTAGAGAAACTTTTCTTTACGAAGTCAAATAAGTGAAATAAGGATAAAATTTAATTTAATAACTTTATTTTGTTTTATTTAAATATAAAAAAGGATTAAATCATTTAAGAATTAGGTAAAATACTTTAATGTTATATCATGTCTCTAAAATTTTATATAGATAAAATTATAAATTGTCACCAGTGATGTCATAAAACCTGTCATCTCGGACATCATCATGAAATCATCCTTCTTATAATTATGTGGACAATAACTAACAACGTTGGTGCATGAAAATTTACCAATTCAATTCTCCACCTAGACCAATTAATGTTCATATAATTGAGCTTCAGATAAATACATCAAAATTATATATTAATATGAATAACTAAATTAAATAATTTAATTTTGTACTATCACGAATTGAATATTTAAATGGCCTCAATTGACTCACCTATTTATAATTTTGTGTAATTGAGGAAGACTATCAACGAGTCTAAGTTGATACAGATAATATATATTCTATTTTGAGGAAAAATAATAATTTAATGTGACGTATAATACTAAAATTTTAACTCTGTTTGGTGTGTAATTTTTGTAATAAAAATTGAGTCATAATTGGATGCTAACTAATTGAATACTAGAAAATTTTATTTAAGAAAATAAGTTGTTATTAGTGAACCTAATACAATATTTTTTAAAATTACGATTTAAATAATCGTCTTCAGGGTTTAATTAACAAAAATGTATGTGTCCAAGTTCAATATTGTTTCAAATCATCAACTATTATTTCTAAGGATAGATCTCTCCCTCGATCTACTTTTTGGATTAAGAATTTTTCTTATTCTTATGAAAAATAACAATATTCGACTATGGGAATATGCCTATTAATTAAAATCTAATTTTCGAGGATAAATATTGTTAGAAATTGGGTTTTGACCCAATCTTGTTCAATAAATAAAGTGGATTGTATTTTATAAAAATAGATATAATTTGATTAAACATAATCTACGCTATTAGTAGATAAATTTAGTATATTTGATTTTTCAAAACTAATTTGGAGTGAATGAAAAATTAATAAATAAAGTAAGCCACTTAAATAAATGATTGTTTATGTAATGTTAAGAATGTGAAAAATCACAAATCTCATATTGAAAAAGTGGAGTAATTTTGTCTTACATATATAAAATCTCACTTTATTAAGTAATAATCAAATGGAGTTCTCTTATGGTGCACTCTAGTGGTCTTTTAACTAGTTTTAATCAGCTCAAGGAGTTACAAGAATGATATGTAGCACCATCCGAGCACATACCTACACGTCGCAAAGAATGCACGCTCAAAGCCTATGAGTGGACCGAATCGTTGACATGTTCGTTCAATTAGAAATAGCTCACTGTAAAAGGTGTGGACTTTCGTAAAGGGTTGCGATCGGACGGTGGATATTGATACTTGACAAGGGGTTCACTGTAAATGTTGACTTTTATAAAGAATTGAAATCGTACAGTTGAAATTGATTCTTGGCAAAGAGGTTTACTGCAAAAGTATGGATCTTTGTAGAGGAATACAATCATACGGCTCAAATTGATTCGAACCAAAAATTACACCCACTCATGAATTGACAGAACAACTCTTCGAAAACTATAAATAGACTGTCAGATTTTATCATTTTTCATTCATTCAATCTATACTAATCTTTCTTTCAAGTTCATAAGAGAATTCCAAATTACTTTTAAAATTCAAAAGTTTTTATAATTTGTATTGCTACTATCATAAGAAGTTAGTCATATTTGGGAAGAAAATTATCATATCTCATAAGCACTAAGTGCGGAATAATTTTATTTTAAAAAAAAATTAAACTTTTGCCTCAATTATAAAAATTCTGCTAATTTTTTTTTAATCATTTTAATATTACACCCATAAAATTCCCAACAAATATTTTAAATGCTCATCAATGTTGAATAGGTCCTACAAGTTTGCTGCACTTATTCTTTTGGTACAAACGCCACCTAATTAAGTTCAACCTAACTAATAATTCTACAAAAATGCTAAAGATTTCTCATAAATGATCCATTTTTACATCCTATTTAATAAAACGAAGAAGGAAGAAACTTAGTTAAAAGTCCCATAATGAATTGAGAGATCAAATATATATATATATATTATTTTATTTTCTAAATTTTTCAAACTCTACAAAATGTCATATACTTGTCATGTGATGATCTCAAAAACAGTAAAATGCGTGGCTTGGCATTTTATTTTTTAAAATAATTTCGAACTTAAGATGCTAAGTATCTGGCACAACAATTATGTCATTAGAGAAGAGAAGACTCTCATTGTAATAGGAGCAAGGAGTACTATAATTTCAATAATCAGACATTCATGTCTAAGTTAGATGTATTTAAACACGATTTAGAATCAGGTTGAATTCATGCTGGATTCATTGCATAAGTGCTGTGCCAAGTGTTTTAGGTTTTGTTTGGTTTTATTTTAGATTGTTTTGAGATAAATATTTTGAAAGAGCGTATTTTGAAAGTTGGATTAGAGACTGCATAAGAATAAAAATGAGTTTGCATATTTTATTAAAAAGAAATAATGTGATATATTTTTTGAGATATTTTTTACAATAAATATTTTATTAATATTATTTGTTAAAGTTAGTAGGAGATATTTTCAATTGTAAATATCTTATCAATGTTGTTTTGTTATATTTAATTGGTATAGTAGAGTATATAATTATTTAAATATTTTAGTGGATGATTTGTATTTTTTAAAGATAAAAATCCCATTTTCATAAAATACAAGTTACAAATGCCTTTTTTTTTTTTTTGAAAAAGAAAGATATCAAAATAAAAATAAAAATCAAACAAAATGTTATTTTTTTGTCAAATCATATACTTGATGATAAAAAATGCATGCACGTGATCCACAAAGGACTCAAAATAAGCTAGATTTAGTTTTTAGTCCAAAACAGACCAAATAGGGCGGAAAAAAGGAAAAATAGACCTCCACCAAACACCAACTTTGTTCATGACAACAAAATGTGAGCCAATAAATGCGAAATAAATAAAATGAGAAAAGAGGGGCGGCGACTATTCTTTCAACTCTATTCTCATTTTTCACGAGTTTATGACATGTTTGGTTATTGAGAAATTAAAATAATTGAACTAACAGAAGATTTTATTTTATTTTTTTTTTTTTTTTTTTTTGGTGCGTGGGGGAAGTGAACACAGCCTATCACGTGGCATACATGGGTGTGGGCCAATTTTTTCAAGCTGTCTTCCCTCCGGCAACGTCTCGTGCATTCCCATGTGAAGTCCTCCGCACCACACAAAAAAATGTCTCCTTCCGCCGCACAACTCCCACCTCCGCCGCCGTGTGTCACCACTTTAATTAAGCAATAAATTGTCAATTTTTGGATTTTTATTTTATTTTTTATTTTTACTTTTTTTAATGGGGAAAGATTGCCCTCTAAATACACTATGGTGGTCTAGATCTCTAATTGAATTAAGCTATATGGACCCCCATCCACTGCGCCAGCCAACCCCACGACCGCCGCCACCACCACCAGAAAATAAAAATAAAAAAAAAAGGAATAAAAAACACACACACAGAATAACATACACACATAACTATGAATATAAATTTAGTATGAAAAGAGGTTGTCTTTATTTATACCCATCTATGATGTATGCATGTGGGATCGAAGATATAGATACAATAATTTTAAGATAGGACGGTTCCAACATAACTGTCCAATAAATATAAATATTTTTATATTATATAAGTATTCATGTAAATATATTCATATACATATGTATTTATATAATTTATAACATAGTTATAGAGATATAGTGCAAGTACACTGGAATTCAGCTTTCAATGTTCGGGATTAAGAAAATGATATTCACATAGGCTTGAATCAATATTAGGCCCCTTTAGTGTCTTATCGAATTAATAATACTCAACTCAGGTATTATCTATTATTTTAATCAACGTCATGATAAAAATAAAATTATTTAATGGATTAAATACAATATATTTTCTTAATCTATTATTGTTGAATTAAGGGGAATAAACAATAAAAAAAATATAGGATCTTATCTCACTATTTGTTTTTGACATCCCCATGTTTTGACTAACGAATTTTTTTTGCCAAAATAAATGATTTAGTTTTGGTCAATTGTACACGTGGCGATCCTACATAAACATGCCTATGCAAATCAACACTTCAACAACAAATAGTAATCATAATACATTGACAACAATTTAAACCTACCAAAACGAAATAAAAGACTATTCTTTGCTTTTTCTTTCTTTCTTTTATTTTTAAAGTTGTAATGAAGGTTGAGGTTGTTGCGTATTAATAAGATGGGAGGGGTAATTTACATTTACAGGAAAAAAATCCTTAAAAATACAATTTTCTCAATAGAAATCTTTTTCTTTTTGTACTCCTTTTTATCTGTTTGTAATGGTATTATTAGATTCTATGAGGTGGAAAATAAAAAATAACGTAATTTAGTATGAATAATTGACTTACATATCACATGCTGTCATCCACTACTAAAGTAATTTATTACTCACATATCACATGTTGTCCTCTACTACTGAAAAAAAAATTATTTTAAGTTTATATTGCGAAACATAAAAACATGTCGTACTTGATTCCTAAAAATGCATTTTGTCAAAAGAAATCTTTTTCTTGTGGTGCTCTTCTTCCTGGGTTCATAACATTGCTATTAGATTATATGAGCTCGAAAATAAGATATAATCTTTTGCGAATAATTGATACACGTCCTCCATTATTAGATTACCGTATTAGAACATATAAGTGCAAGTATTACAATTCTTTTTAGGTATATATATTGAGAAACATAAAAACATACCGCACCCATTATATGATTCCAAAATGCATTTTGTCAAAAGAAATCTTTTTCTTATGATGCTCTTCTTCCACGATTTATAACGTTACTATTAGATTCTATGAACTCTAAAATTATATTTTCTTGTACGAATAATTGACTGATACATCACACATCGTCATCCACTGCTAAATTAACCTATTTGAATTTAAAAACACTTATAATTGCAAGTATTTCAATTCTTTCCAAGAATATATTGAGAAACACAAAAATATGTCGGAACCATTATATGAAAAAGAAATCTTATTCTTCTAGTGCTCCGTTTCCTCAATTCATAATGTTATTATTAGATTTTATTATTTCAAAAAAAATATTTTTTTATACAAATAATTGATTCACACATCACTGTCTTTCACTATTAAATTAATTTATTAAAATATATAAGTGTAATTATTTCAATTCTTTTTAGGTATGTATTGAGAAACACAAAAACACGTAGTACCCATTTTATGATTTTCAATCAAACTTTTTTATGTTTTTTTGTTTTTTCCTCTTCTTCATCATCCTCCACTAAAAATTTCCAACTTCAGACAGTGGCAAAAGAATCACCACAATTATTTGTTTAATAATTGATTGGAAAAAAGAAAAGTAGTGGACGGGTGGGTTGCCGGTTGCCCCACGAAAATGAAACGAGAATTCTGAGCAGGCCACATCAGATTGTACGGAAATGGGTCCTCTGTTCAGGTGGAGCTTTGTTGTGGAGAATCTAACCCACCTAATAATTATTAATAATTTCTCCTTTTCAGATTCCAACTTTTTCTATTTCTGTTTTTTTTTTTTTTTCTTATTACAGATCACACTCAAACTGTTATTTCCAGATGCTTTTATTTTCAACCAGCTTAGTAAATTACAATTATGAAATGTAAATAATAATAATAATTCCATGTTCGACCTAATTTGAATGTCTTATTTTTAAATTAACACCAAATCTTAGATGGGAACTAAAAATTATATATTTGGGTTCTTTTACATTTAGTCATTAAAGTATTTTTTTTATTTGATACATTGCTGTCAAAAGTCATTATTCAGAGTATTGTTTTGAAAATCAAATTACATTGCCCTGGTTTCTTTGGTTGAACCGAAAATTGAAGGTCGATTGATTCAATAAAAAATATAAAATTAAATTTTTTATTTAACCGATCAAAGATTAATCAAACCAATTTGACGGATTTTAATTTTATTTATTTATAATTATTTTTTAAAAAAATTATATTTTATTAGATGTTTTTTATATTTAAAATATATTATATAATAATTAATTATTATATTATCAGTTTACATAATATAATGTTACCATTCCAATCTTATTATTCTACGTCCCATGTATTATCTATTGAATGTTACATGTCAAGTTACATCTCTCAGGACAAGAGTATATACCTCAAATTAATTATGGTAATAATTTGCCCCAAATAACTTATTTTCAATTACAAGAGCAGCAATGGCAAAGAAAGAGAATAACATTATGTGCTTTTCTTTTGAACTTATGAACCCAAATATTAGAAACTCATATGTTAAAACACCTTTAGATAATTCTCCAAGCAAAAAGCGAAAAAGAAGAAGAATATGAAAGTGAATCTGATCTCAATAAAACAAAAGTTAACAGCACAAATAGCTCTTTTTGTTGCTACACCCACATAATTGCTAACCAAAAGAATCCTCTAAATTGAATACTTTGTCTTGGTTCCAAAATTGAATGTTTTAATTTCTTTAATGTCAACAAATAACATTTTATTTTTTAATTAACGTGGTAATTTTATTTCAAATTATATCATTTCATTTATTGTAATAATATGAAAACTCAAACTCTGAAATAATATTTTTATAATTGAATCGGTGACCAAATCGATTTTACTAACGATTAATGGTTCAATCAGTCAAACTGATCTAATTATTTTTTATTAAAAATAATAAATGAAAAGATATTTTTATTATTTAAAAGAGATAAAATTTAATAAATTATTATGGAGTTGAGAGAAGAGGGAGGGGGGGAGGGGGTAGGGGGGTTCACTGTTCTCACCTGTAGTTAGCTCCGTTCTGATCGAATATTTAGATGATAGACAAATATTTTATTTTATAAAAAATTAAAAAAAAAATATTATTTATACACTCAATATATTATTCATTCGTCAAAAGACGAATTTATCTGGTCTACTTATACTCCCGTTCCTCATATTACTTGATACTCAAAACCAAACATGTAACATGGGGCTAACGACCAATCTCATAACGAGTTGGTTGGGTGTGACTATATCACATGTGAATATTGCAAAAAGACAAAAACATAAATTCCATAAAATACAGGCTTCATATGCCATTCAACATTTTCGTTTATAACGCCCTAAGGAGCCTAAGATGGGGAATTAAAATGTTTGGGCAGATAGTCAATGGATTTCATTTTCAATCTTTTGGTCAACATTAATCATCAAGCCATCTTCTTCTTCAAATTGCCCTCAAATATCTATCCAATTACTTCCTAACTTTTTAACCATGGTAAAAAAATAAAATAAAACTCTATATAGTGAAAAGGGTTACTTTAAAAATTCATAATTTAAACAACATCAATTAATGTGGAAAGTTCTTACATACACTAAAAACTTTTACCTTAAATGACGATAATGATGTCACGATATACTTTCCACGTGTCTTATTTTAAAATAAGATATTTGACTAAAATTCATATAAAATATGAATAAAACAATTTTGGTGATAAATTTGTTTATTTTTTCAATAATAATGAGTTGAATAATATATGTAGGGAAACAGCAGGTGACGTATCTGTCCTGTAACAGTGAACCGAAGGGAGGGAGAGATTTTGTATGTAGGTTGATTGATGACAGGCAAAGGCAAGTGAGTGGTCGGCACTGAAGGCGCAAACCTCGAGACCTGGAATTGAAAAAACTAAGTACCCCAAACAACTCACATTAGTCGATATGGGCTCCATCCCCTTTGTCCAAAATATTAGAGCCGTTTGATTTTATTTTGAAATTTATTTTTGTATTTTTAATATTTTTATTAAATTTTTATATAGAAATGAGAATATATTTGAATTAGTTATGTTCTATATAAATTATATAGATTTAAAATAAAATAATATTTATTTTATAGTATTTTTTGTAAGAAAAGCAGTTATATGTGACTAAATTTAAAAATATGATAATGAGTATATGAAAAGATTTGAAATATTCATAAAATTAAAAATAAATTTTAAAAATAAAAATAAATAGTATTTATGATAAAATTGAGTAAAATAAATATATTTTTTTATTTTCTATTATATAATTGAAAGTGGAAAAATTCTTCATGAAATGAAACCAAACGAACTCGTAGTTTCTTAGTCTCAAAGTTAAGGATGACAATCTTGTTAAGAATAAGTAGAATTATATTATTATTTTATATAAGAAAATATTTTTAAAAAGAAAAATATTATTTAAGAATGTGACATTTGGTAGAGATCCCCCGCCACCCACCTAAAAATTAAAAATATAGAGATAATAGCAATTAAAAACTTGGAACTATAAATACTTCTTTAGTACAATAATTTTTTGATACAGACAGCTCAAGTTTGGACAAAGTTTTAATGTTGTAAAGCCTAAGGAAGCAATTAGGTTTAGTAAATATATTTGGATAAAGTTGAGATTATGAGATTAAAAGAAATTACTTAATTAATTAACAATAATCATAAAAATTGAAAAGCTTAGGGCTTCCGGGCTAACTGGTTGTTAGCATCCAAGCATGCCGGATAGACAAATAATGTAAACATTAGATTTTTTTTTTTAGTTGGATTGAAGTGGAATTTCAAATTATATCATTTTTTCCTTTAACTATTATAATTAACTTATTATTTGCTTAATATTTTTTATTTTTTTCATTTTCTTCATAAAAGTGTTCTCTCCCCATTTGCCTAGTTCCACAAGCCGGTAGGGTTCCTCGAATTTCCCTTGAGATCTCCACCACATAGTGAAAATACTATCGACCACAACAATCAATCAATTTTGTGTACGATAAATGTTATTTTACAAAAAGGAAAAAGTTACATATCAAATTCTGAAATTTAAAACCATCTCTCGTAAAAGAGTATAGATTTGGCATATTAGTTATCGTGTTTGATTTGACTTGTTGGAGTGAAATTTTGGGGGATATATGTGGTTAAATATTAAATGATATTGTTTACAAATAATACTACATCATGATTTAGGGATAAAATACATTTTAACTTGCAAATAGAGAAGAATTACACCTTTAGTCCTGTTGCCTAATAAAACAACCTTTCTTTCCATATATTTCTTTCCATATATAGCAAAACACAACCCTGTATGACGAATCAAATATGAAATGTTCAAACCCTTGAAAACAAATATCTTGAATATCTAAAGATATGTTTTATGATTTTAGCATCTTACACCTATAATCTCACTGGCTATGAGTTCAAATTATTTAAAGGGGAGTTGGAGAAATAACTAATATTCTATTTTAAACAAAAAAAAAAAAAACCTATTTTTTTTGTTGAAAGAAGCCAACTTGAAAACCGTTGAGAGATATGACAAACTCAGTGTTCCTTTCTAGGTAATTCCCTTTTAGGGAATGACATTGTTATTAAATGCATTGTTCTTTAGATTTTGCACATTAATAAACTTGAGTTTATGATTCGGAAATAAATGGGAAGGATTCCAAAGCCACTGAGGAGGTTAGGGTTTTTGTCTTGGGTAATAAGGGATCCATTAAGACTTGTCTATCAATTTAGACGAATCAATTTTTCTTAGATTTTTCAAACCTTACTTGAGAAAAAAGGGGGAAAATAAGGAGTTTTCCCCAAAAAATCACAAGATATTATAATCAACATTTGCCTCACACGTGACTTTTTGGGTCAAAGATTCACCAAAGAATTTTATTAAAGGACTAACTTAGTGAAAAATTAAAAGATAATGGAGTAAATGTGAAGAAATGATAATAAATGGGACTAAAATGGAATTGGACCTAAACTACAAGTTCAGAAAAATGCAATTTTCCCCACAAATAATTCCTTACCACTCAGAAAACTTTTTGTAATTAATGTAACTAAGTTACTAGATTTTATAAGCATGTTTGAAATTGGCCTATAAGACTCCAAAATTTTGGATTTGAATCCCACCAAATGTATGTAGCAGTCTATTTTATAGCAGTTAGTTGTTAATAATTGTTACTTATGAATTATTGATTTATGATTGTTTCTTTATTATTAAATTCACTAAAAAAAATGAAAAAGGAAGAAAGAAAGAAATTGACTTATAAGACTCACAAGAAACTGTGAATAAAAATAAAAAACTAATTCAAAGACTATGGCTTAAATAATTAATTAGGTAATTGTTTGACCCTTGGGTGCTAACAAAGATGATGAGTGACATGTATAGTTCACCTTTACCATTTTAATCCACTTATTGTTGATGTTATTGTGTGGTTAAAATGAACTGATAATTTTTGCTATGTCCACACCCTTTAGCCATGGATGATGAATCATGGTATGTGCAAGTGTGAGCCCTCCACAAAAGAGAGAGTCTAGGGTTTGGCGAAAGATGGGGATGTTTAGTATCAGTCAAATGAAAAATTTAATGCTTTAAAAGTACAATAGATGCCTCTGCTATCCTTAAACCACCACATAGATATACTGTCATCTATGTGTATATATGCGTTTGTGTATGCATATAACCAAGAAACACCTCCCCTACAGTGTGAGTTCCCTTGCCCTTTTCTCCCTACTTCCACCTCCCCCACCCCACCCAAGAAGAACTCCTTTTCTTTCTTCCTCAAATTCACACACAGAGTGTAAACTCAGTTGAATGGCTCAAAAACTTTCAGATCTTAGGCATGATCATGTTTTGATGCGTTCTTTTCTGTTTTTGTTCTTTTTTCTTTTTTCCCCTGGTTTATGTTCTTCATATGCCGAACTAGTATTCAATTTCCATTTTATCTGAATTCTTTCAATTTCTTTCTTTCTTGATCATGTACATATGCTCTCTCTTTCAAAGATGCTAATTCTACCAATCAATATCCTAATATCAAGTCCTTGCTTTAGTCCATCTTTTATCTTTTTCCATATTGTGGATGTTTAGCTGATCCACCATCAGAAGATAAGGTTAATTGACGCTGGAATTTGACCGGCTGAACTCTCAATTTTCTAATCAAGAGATTTGGGTCTGCTGCTTTCTTGATTTTTTTTTCCATTTTTTTTTTGTTTTTGCAATTGAAATGTAGCATTGAAAAAGAAATAGGGTTGCTTTTGTTCTCTCCTGTTGTCTGAAAATGAGTTTCAACGCAGGAGATTCTTGTTTGCTACTGCCATCATCAAGTCATTTCTTTACATTTGACCCACTGGTAATGAGCCATAGTAGCCTACCGCTCGTGTCTTTCTTGATAGTGTTTGATTCCAGGATGAACATAAATTTCAGTCTGTGTGTGTGTGTGTGTGTGTGTCTTCAATCTCTCTGTCCCTCCCTCCCTCTCTCTCCCTCTCACTCTCACACACACACACACATCCTTTTTAATTTCAGCGATATTTCTCAAGAATCCCATAAATTAATGAAATTATTATATATGGGGTTCTCTCTGCAAATCTTGGAGATTGTTTGCATGGATCTATAGATACACATACATATACAGTCGTTGTTTTCTGGTGTAGCATCATCAAGATTCACAAGCAAAGGCATGGTGGTGAGCTGATGATATCATGCATCCCTTCTCTCTCTCTCTCTCTCTCTCTCTCTCTCTCTCTCTCCACACCAAAGCCTTTAGGTGATGAGAATCTTGATGATGCTGCATCGGCAATAAACGACTACCAAAGCAGTAGAAATGGTCGGTAACAGGTTCTTTATTATATGATCAAAGAAGGCAAAAAAAACCCTTTGTTCCTATATGATCAATGGTGGGATTTTTTGGTGTTTTGTTGGAACTGAACACTTTACTAGTTAATTCTTTTATTTCGATTTCTCTCTGTGTATTTGTGTTTTTTTTCTCTGTCAGCCCTGTGAAAACCGACACGAGTGACTACTGAGGGAACTTCACTCTGCAGATGAAATGCTAACAGATCTGTGATTATTCTCCTGTGCACAAGAAAGTCTTGATGGAACTTTTCTTGATTTATCTCCATGGTAGAAATGGGGTACTCGCAGAAGTCCAAAAAACTTTGGGCGTCGCCAAATTTACGGAGAAGGGGTAATTTTCTTTTATGTTCATCATTTTCATTCATCTTATAACTTTTCTTTAGTTCTGATTATTTGATTCTTATTGGAAATTCATTCTGATTTTCTTTTTCAGCAAAAAGTAATTAATGGTAATTTTTAAATTAATAGCAAACGCAGTTTGGAGGGCACTGGATATGTGAAAGACCAGCTCTAGACAAAACTGAGAAAGGGAACAGAAGTCAAGAACAAAGAGGTGAGAAAAATTGGTTGATTATTTTGTTTTATATTCTGCTTGTTAAAAAATTTGAATAGGAACATGTGGATATTAGTATATAACTCAATAGCTCATAGAAATTTGTTTTTTTTTTTATGTTTCCTTGTCTTGTTTGGAGGAGATTCAAAACATGATTGATTATTTTATGGACATTCTTCCAAGTGGTTTAGTTTTTTCCTGTTGAAAACTAATATTTTCTTTGAAAATCTCAAGTGCCCTCGGAACAAAGTCATGGTAGAAAAAATGACAGTAATGTGTGACTGCCATGGCTGTGTGGTCTTGCTTTTAACAATGAATCACCATCTGTGTTGTAGGTGGACCTACACTCTTAGAAACATCTTTCAACTTGGCCAGTTGACACGTAACTAAATCTTCCTCAATGAAAGGTTCACTACACCAATTTCTCACCTCTTTAAGACAAGTGCACCCGCACCCCATAGGCTTCCCCAAAAAATCTTCATTTTCGATTCAGCTTTTATTCAGTTGATGGTTGAGATCATTCAGTTTTACCATTGCATGAGTTATTCCATTACAATTTTGTTACATTGATGTTAAGCCCCAAATTTTAGTCCTTGATCAAGATTTCAGGATTCTGAACTGATCCATGTATGGTCCATTAAAGTTCTTGTCCATTTAAAAGGCTCCCTTTGGTGTTAAATAATCACATTATACTGTCTTGTTAGCTGCTTAATTCGACTGCTAGCAAAAACGGATTTCCCACAATCCCATAATTGTTGCTATTAAGCATGTTTATGTGTCTAAATATCACATTTTATGATTTAGCATAGGACCAATTGTTGTGCTAAGATAAACTCAAGAGTTAAACGCGTTTTCCCTGTATCTGATTTCTTCTTCTTTTTCGTTTCTTCATAAATAAGAAGGTTCGAGAAAAGTCTCAGCACTATTGTCCTCATGATCTACATGATTTATTTGAAATTTAGCACCTGCGACTTTCCTTGATCTTATAGCCAATAAGTTTTTGCTAATTACTTCTTCCCTAACCAGATGATCAGAAGAACCTTATTACACAATTAGTAAGTTAACATAAAATATATCTGTGAGGCCACCCCCCCCCTTTTTTTTTTTCAATTAGCTTGTGTCGTTTGTGTACATCATTCATGATATTTCCTTTTCCAATTGAATTTCAATAATGCACAAGCATTGATTTTTCGGCCATCGAATTATTGTACTTGTCTTACTGTTCTGACCTTTACATTCATATGTTAATACAGCTATCGTGCAAGAAATTAATAATTCAACTCCATATGTTTGCTGATCATTTTTATTGATCCTTGAGAATATGGAACTATCAATAAATAGAATAGAGGGCTATTATGAGTGAGGTTTAAAATAATTCATTATTTTCTTTTCATTGATTGTGATTCATGAAATCCCCTTTAGTTAAATATCAGCAGTTTCATTGCATTGGTTGTATTATCAAATTGATCAATTGTTTTCAATATGTACTAATTCGATCTTCTTCTTTATCTACGCGTCTCTATTATCATTCATCAGCAAGTTTGATGAGGCCTTCTTTGGGAAAGAAATGTTGGGAGGGAAGATGCTTTGTTGTGAATATATAGCTTATACATTTTTTTTTAAAAAACATTTATTCACTTAATCTGCTATATATCACTATTTCATGTGATGCTTGAAATTTTCTTGGAGATCAGTTAATCAATTCACACTTAGTGCTAGTTCAAGGAGAGAATAGTGTCAGCTGGTGAGGTCCTCCAGCATTTTTGTTCCTTCCACATCTCCTTTTCTCTTAACAAACTCTCATAAATGTTTGGTCACAAACAGCTACACGAGGATTTTCTTAACAATTATCGTGAGATAATCGTTGTAGTTCTTGATAATGGTTACCTCTTGAAGTAAGGATTCATTAGTATGAATTTTCCTTGAATCTTCCCATACTTGAATAGGGACTATACATGAGTCAACCTCACCTATGCGCAAAAGTAGAACTAGTGGAGCCAAGTCTAGACAGGCAATGAGTTGTTCATATATTTGTCATTCCTTGTTCAATCAAGTTCATGTCCTAACTTGATTTCTTGATGTATAGATCTTGTCTTAATCAATTCTGTGAGAAGTCATGCTTGATCTGTGTACATTTTACTGTGTATTTCACTTTTATTGTATTTAGAAATCTTTTTTTCTGGAGATTGAGTTAACTCAACAAATTAAAACACCACCGAATGCTTTAAAGCTTTAGCTTGTTTATGCAGAAATTGATAACAAATAGGCTTCTACCTCTCCTTAATCACATGCCCTTTGAGTATTACAAATTTGCTAAATAGTCTAAAATCATAAGGTGGCATCTGATCATTCCAGATATGTATGACAAGTGCATATCTTCTACTTCCGTCGATTTACTCATTTTCCTTGAATAGCATGCATATCTCTCTCTCTCTCTATATATATATATATATATATGTATACATATGAAATATAAAATGAAATACGAAATTAGAATAAAATATCCAAAATGCCCATCTTCCGAATTGTTGGTTGTGTAACATATTGTCTTGTAATAAAACCAAATGTATGTTGTAGCAAATAGAAGTGAGTTTCTTACCATGTAGGCCTTTCCCTCTCTAGCAATCTTGGTTTTTTTTTTCAAACAATTTGTACAACTTTGCATGATATGGAAAGTTCCTGTTACATTCGTACATCAGATAACCCCACAGACCACAAACTTATGGCTAAAGGAAGTCATCGTACAAATAATGGACTATCATTTTAGAGACAGTTGGCCTCAGAAACATCATGCCATCAGACAATGGCAGGGAGGTTAATGTGTGTAGGGAAAAAAAAAAAAGGAAACTGGCACTTATAGTAAATTAGCACAATCTTGGACACCATTTTTCCAGTTCCCTTCTGCCTAAGATCATAGTTAAGCCACGTCGCCCTTCCTTGATCGTTAACAACATTCGTCTGTTGTCTAGACTCTTGAAGTCTTGGTCAACACGAGCCCATCTGGTAATCAATGTCATATCCCAGCTTTCGTTTTAAATATAAAGTTGAAATAATTTTTTGCTCTTGGTTGTATTTGTATAGTCATTGTATACATTCACAAGACTAAATTTTTAGAAATAACTATAAAGTGATACTCGTACACTAGCCTTTCAAATAGGTGTGGTCCAAGATTCCATGCAGCATATGTTATACTAATGATGAAAAGAGGCTGTTTGCATGCAAATCTAGGACCATTTTTGGTCATGATCAAGAGATCTTATAGTACAAATAAGATCAATTTCAAATAGAGAAGAAAAAGTGGGACTTGCTCAAGAGCTCCTTTTCTTTTGCCATCCACAGGCCTTAAATTCCCATAACTTAGCACCATTCAAGCTCATCATCATTTATCCTGTCCACATTGTGTATGTGCTCCACATCCATTACTCGTCGGATGGAAATAGGCGAGGTTTTAATTTGATCGTACGTACTTAGGTTTAGGTTTTTTATTTCGTGAAAGGATATATAGCAGCCATCGTTATGTACTGTTTTCCATTATTTTGTTGCAAAGTTCACGAAGTTGGTGGTGTTTTTTGTGTTGGGATCTGAATTATGATTTATAGTTTTGGCATTATGATTTAACAATAGATGAAGTATTAGTTCATCAAGAAGGGTCAATAAATTCTTTATGTTATTGATGATTTCACTTATATATACATACATATATATATATATATATGTGTGTGTGTGTGTGTGTGTTTACCATCATTGTTATTGTTGTTATTATTATTGGAAAGTGAAGGTTGAAACAAAAATTGGTTTTGATACGAGCTAGAATATATAGTTTTAATTTTCTCTTATAGTATAGGTCTTGTCGTTAGAGAATTAATTGTGATTTCCCCATTAAAAACAAAAATTTCATTTCATTTTAGCATTGAGGAAATGAGTTGAAATTATGAATTTAGAGTTACATAGGGTATGACAAAACTTCGTCAGCTTGTGTTTGTGTCCCACAATAGATTCCTTTTCATCAATTGACAAATATTTGTACCCTAAGAAAAAGAAAAGGCAAAGAAAAATGACAAATCTCAGCTTGCATGACTTACAACCCACAAATTTGTACTTGTTTATCTTTCCAGTCCATATACTTCTCTCAATTTGGCATCAAAATGTGTAACTTATAGTACGTTTTTTTTTTCTTTTTTTTTAATTCTTTTAGAAAGAAAAAGAACAAGAAAGAAAAAAAAATTAGGGACAACATATGCTGTGGGAATTCACTAGCAAATTTAACATAATTTCTTGACACTTGAGTTTTCAATAAAACTTTGAATATTATCAAACATACCTAAGAGAATTTCTTTGGTTTAGCATTAGGTTACCATATTCTACTACATAATAATATTCAAGTATAACAAGCAAAGAAGCAAAGTGGTTGATTTTGCTAATCCCTTCTTTCAGTTCATTTTTTTTTTTTTTTCAAATTAGCCATCGTGGTTCATGAAATTCAATATAATCATTTAATTTAACAATAATTATTTTTTAAACTAGCTTTCATGGCATGTAATTATTGACGTGCATGAAATTTTAACATTATTTATTTTAATATTTATAGTTTTAACTGTTTAGCGTTGGGTTACCACATACTCAAGTACAATAAGTAAAGAAGTAAAAGTGGTTGATTTGGCTATAATGTCTATTCTTTTTATTTACTTTTTTAAATTAACATCGTGGCATGTGATTCTTGGCATACATGAAATTGGACATAATTGTTTAATTTTCCACTAATTATTGTGACTTTTGCAGTCGATCTTAACTTTATACTATTAGGTTACCATATACTATCGCATAAAATGGTTGATTTTGCTAAAATGTCTATTCTTTCTATTCACTTTGTAAACTAGCCCTAGTGGTATGTGATTATTCGCATGCATGAAATTAGATATAAATTATTTAATTTAACATTACTTATTGTAACTTTTGTAGTGTTTAACTGTTCGTCATTGGACTACTACATACTTAGTAGCATTTAAGTACAATAATCAAAGAAGCAAAGTGATTGATTTTGCTACAACGTCTATCCTCTGGTTTTATTTACTTATTTATTTATTTATTTATTTATGGGACTATTACCTTTTTAAACTAGCTGTCGTGGCACTTGATATTTGTGTGCATGAAATTTGACAATCATTAAATTTAACATTACTTATTATGACTTTTGTTGTCTTAATGTTTAATGTTCATTTACCACATGCTCATTAGCATTCAAGTACAATAAACAAACAATAAAAATGGTTGATTTTGCTGCAGTGTCTATCCTTTCTGTTCGCTATATTTAAATTAATTAGCCTTCATGGCAAGTAATTATTCGCACGTGTGTATGAAATCCAACATAATCATTTAATTTAGCAAAATTTATTGTGATTTTTACAGTCTTAACTGATTAAAGTCGGGGTACCACATACTCAATGATATTCAAGTACAATAAGCAAAGAAAAAGTGGTTGATATTGATGCAATTTCTACAATGTATAGAAAAAGTGGTTCACTGGGAGTCGTGACACATGATTATTTGCATGCATGAAATTCGACACAATCATTTAACTTAATATTAAGTGATTTTTGTAGTTGTTCAGTATTGGGTTACCACACACTCGATAGGATTCAAGTACAATAAGCAAATAAACAAAGTAGTTGATTTTGCGACAATGTATATTCTTTTTCTTCATTTTCTTTTTTTAAAAAAACTTCTTGTTGTGATAATGTGATACATTGATTATTCGCGTGCATGAAATTCAACATAATCATTTTATCTTTGAGCCATTTTTTCCCACCTTATTGATATTGAAGAACTGATGAAGGTTTGGTAATGGGATGATATTGACAAGGTGAGTAGTATGCTCAGGTATTTTGGAACTACTTTGAAGTGAAAATTAAACGTACCTTCCTTTCTTTGTAGGATAGATGATTATGTGAGTGGATCCAAATACAACTACTCTTGGCAACTAGGTTCTGCCTAAGGCAATTTTCAAGCAATTATGGTTTTTTAGAATCACTCAATCTTCTAAACAATGTGTCGTACTCATAGAAGACAACTGAAATGAATGATATCTTGTTTAATAATGTATACATTTTCTTTTGTTTTTTTTTTTGGGTTGGGGTGGGATAGAGCAAGAGTTTTTAAATTAACATCTGCCTTTATTCGGAATGAATGAAATGGGTAGGTAATTTATCCAATGCAGTGGGATAGCATCTAATTTCATATCGTACTAAATTTCCTCAACCCACAAACACCTAATCAAGGAACTTTGTTGAGCAAAATGGTGTGAAGTACAAGTTAACTTGCTCCTTCCATCTCAGCTTTTGAATGAAATTGGAACCACCAAACACATCGACAACATTGCAAATACAATGAAGTACTCTTACAACAATCACGTCTAGACATCCCTGAACACATAATTCAACAAATAACTTGCTCCTAGGATAGGACTAGAATCTCATCAGCAAAACAGCATGCATTTTTCCCATCATTGAAAAATACAATCCAGGCACCTCAGAAATCCAGGTATACCCCCAAATTTAAAGAGGCATTTGTGAAAGGAGACGAAGGTCCATTTATAGAAAAGAGAAATCTATCCAAGTAAGCTCTATACAAGAGAAGGATGACACTGGTCAATTTAACAGGGTACTCCAAGCTACTAAAGGGAAAGAAGAAGCCAGAGAGAGAGACACAACTATCAAGGTCATGGAGAAAGAGAAGACACTTAGCAAAACTGCCGACCTACTACTTCAGAGTGCTTCTTTACTGGTTTGGAACATTTATAAGTGATCCATGCTTCCCAAAGGCAGGAATGCTCTGAGAACGTTTCCTTAGTTTACAATTCCCATAAGATGGCTCTCTTCTCTCATTTTTGTCTTTGAGAGGAGATTCAAAAGAGCACATCAGCGACTCAGACAAAGGTTCACAGTTTGTTCTCAGGAAGAGGTCAAGATTTTGTTGGTACTTCTCTCCATGAAGGCCATTATTATTTGATAGGTCTCCTGAGACAGACAACACACCATTGAGCTCCATTTTGTAGTAGAACTCTTCATCATCATCAGACATGTAACCAATGTCTGGAAAATCCTGCATGGCAAGATCCTCATACTCCTCATCCGATTTGGTGGATTCCTCATCCACAGAGCCTTCCAACTGCAAAATAACTTGCAATCAGAAACTACTTTTTCGAACAACCAGTAGTATATAAGTATATATCCTAACTACCATGAATCTCATTGTATCAGTAACTGGGTGATTGCAGAGACAAGCAACAAAGTTAACAATTCGTGTTGCCAAGTGATGAGTGGGTTTTATACCCATTAATTTGGTACAATTTACTTAACTTTTTGAATAATTTTCGAAATTCTTGTGAAGTCTATCATTGTTTTTAATGTTATTTTGCAGATTTGAGGATAAAGAAAGAATGTCACTTGAATGCATTAAAATCTACATTCATCTTACATTTAAAAAAAAAAAAAAATCGTCCTGAGTACTGTAGCTACCAGCTACAACGCCTTAGCGGATAACTTTAGGGCATCTTCCATCAATTTTAAATATCCCAAAAGCCTCCAATTCAGAAGAAACTTATTCTCTTTCAAGTTCCATTTTATTTTTTTTTTCTTTCTTTAATTATGTTCATGAATATTGTTAAGTTATATTTTATTTTCATCATGAATTAGTTTTTTTTTCTAGGGTTGTGATGTACTCTAATTATGATGTTTTGAATATTTGTATCAATTCAATTCTTGATATATTTTTCAAGTTGAGTTTTTTACATGATTTTTAATGCATTCAATTATTTGGCCACTAATTGAATGATTTGCTAATTATGTTGACCCGATAGGTGATATATGTATGTAGTTCTATATGTAGAAAATCATAAATTGCATATGAGATAGGAATATACTTATATAATTTGTGTAGTCATGTTTGAAATACACAGTACATAATGAATTATTGATTGTTGTAATTCATATAGGAATATAATGTGTTAGCAATTGATGATATTTTCGTTAGATCTCGGGACGGGCTAGTGGATAATTCAGGGATTTCCGACTATCACTTGAAAAATAAATTGATATTGATGAGATAAATTATTTAATTCGAATTAATTATGGTGAAATTATAACCCTAGGCTATTAAATTATTGAATTTTATCTTTACATGTTTTTTATTATTGATTTAGTTTAGTTGGATTTAGTTGTAATCATGAACACATTTTTGAATTTATTCAAATAAAATTAGAGTTGATATAATTTTGGTACTTAATAATTCAACAGTTCTCGTGAGAACGATACTTGCTTATCATTTTATTACTTGTTTATGATAACATGCACTTATGTTCACTAAAATCCACAACACCAAGTGGTTGTAAGATTCAAATTATAGTATGTCAAAATGGCAATCTCCCATCTTTTTCAACATTTAAACATCAACTTATCGGGTAGCTTACCGATATCAAGAAAACATCCATGAGTTAACTGTCAACTAAACAATCCACACATCATTACCTCTTCTTGGAGATGTTTCTGTCCATCATTAAGATCCTCATCACTGTCTACCTCAGGTGACTCATCAGCCTCTTCATCACTACCATGCACAGATGATTCTTCCTTGAGCTGCAAAAAGCAGGAAGATGCCAAAGGAAAACGTAAAATGAAAGGGAACCAAATTAGAGAATCATGATCAGGTAGTACCCACTAATAGAAACTAATTTCCTGCTAAACGCCAAGGGCAAAATACAGTTTATCCCATTAAATTATGGCATATTTAAGCATACCTCAAAAACCATCACTTTCCCCCTGGTGTTAGGCAACCGTTAGGTTGGCCGTTAACTTTTTCCTGATGTGGCATTGGGATGCAAAAATAGACATAACTACCCTTACAACGTTCAGGGGATAAATTATATCTAAATATATCACTTCTCATGTAAAATTAAATTAATAAATATAGATAACAAAAAGTGATAAACAACCAAGAATATAAGAACATATTACATTAATTGCATGTTAATTTGGAAACTAATTAAAGTATTTTACTGTCAAAATGAAGGTATTCTCAAGCGTAAAAAAACAAGAAATATGCAAATAATTCAAATACAAGACGCAATGTAACACTAAAAGAGGATAGTCTTATATTCCTTTTTCCTATTAACCATAAGTATAAGATTGCGGGGTAATTATAATTGAATTTATAGTAGTAAAATATTAATTCTAATATTATTTGTATGTAAGTATATATTATGGCGTCTTTGTAGTGTAAATAATACTTAAACCATGTGCAATCATAACTTAGTATACTAAGTATAATTCCGCAGGCAAAACTATATTTTAAAATTGTCAATATTAGAACAGTAATAAATACTTGAATATTTAAAAATAAGAAAAATTTACCTTTGCACAAGCTAATTACAGTTAAGTAGATAATAAATAAAAGTGTTTTACTTCCAAAATGAAGGTTTCCCGTTTATCAACACAATCTAATCCAGACAATCAATTCGAGTACAATGTGCAAAGTAACAATTAAAATGAGGAAAAGTATTATATCCTTTTTTCCAGTTTCCAAAATAGTAACATTTTATGTTAATTAATACTAATTTACTATTAGAACCACGGATTTATTTAAGTCGTGAAAAAGATAATTCTTACAAGATGTTGATATGAATTATAAAATAAGTTTATAAAATAACAAATTAATTTCGATTAAGTATTAGAATAGTTGACCTTTATCACAACTTAAAATATAATCAACTGAAGCATATTTAAAAGTCATGGTATTGACATACATATACCTAATTTAAGGTGAGATTATTTTAATGAGATTATGCAATTTAAAATATGAATTTTAGTACATATACATCAATATGACATAATTCATCAGATTAGAGATCTTAGGAGCAAATTCAAATGTATAAGAACAACATTTTGGTTGACCATAAATTCCAATGAAAGTAAAGGTTTTAAAAAGGAAGGGGTAAATGATACATATAGCTTAGTTCAGGTGATAAATTGTATTTACCTATAATAATTTAACCATAAAAAGTATCAGAGTTAATGGTCTAATAGATTGACGGCCAAGTCCATAGGGCAAATGAAGGTTTTTGAAGTGCAAGGGGTTAAGTGTTACATATATCATGGGGGGCAAATTGTACGTACCCAAAAGCCAATGCAGCCAATGCCATATATATAAATTTCAAAGATATAATGATGCTTGAAATTCCAATTTCGTCCGTCCCTTTCACTGTGATAGATACCTATTTCAGCCATGCAAGTAATATGCATAGTAATGATACAGTCGAACTTACCTCCTTGGAAGGACCCCTTGGTGAGCTGCAGCAGGATGAAAAGCATCTACTGCCATTGTCAGTCAACTCACCTCTTGATTCATCCACACTGCTGGCATGACTTGTGCCCCCTGTGTCGCTGGGCCATGCACTAATCCCGAAGTGACCAAACTGCAGGTTGACCGGCTCTGCTTTACCTATCTGCAATGGACCATACATAGGCGTTCCTATTCCATTCCTAGTAGGATGGCCCAGAATGGTCTTGCCATTATCATGTATTATGTCAACAGGCCACGCCTTTGCCACAGAACCATCATTGTTCAAAAGTGCCATCAACTGTCTACTAGAACCTTTCCTTTGAATCAACTGAAACATTCCCTTGGAGCTCAATGAATTGGCAGTACGCTGATTCCTATACTCTTCATTAACAACAGCAACTGTGTTTGTGATTGGATCATAAAGCTGCTCTCCTATCTCACGCCTTCTTAGGCAGCTGAAAACTGTTGCATGAATGACTGCTACACTTTTATCAACATTAGTATTGTTTATTTTTGGCACTAAGTGCTTATCTGCTCGGTTGCAGAGATATTCTTGGATTGTTCTGATATTTCGTATATATTTAACGTACTTATTTTTAGCAGGGTCTAGCGTCATGTACTTTGCGCGAACAGCAAATCTTTCCAAGTGCTTCTCCTCATTTGAAATATAAATCATGAATGGTATGATGGAAGGATGTTTCTTCATGAGCCCCATCTGCATAAATTAATCAAATTGTGACAAAATCCGAACATCAGATATGATTCCAACATTTCACAACTAAATTTCTCTAAATCATGAATTATTACCACAAAATTGAGACTTAGGTGAACACCCTCCACCACCACTGATTCTTTCCTTTTCTCCCACGCAGTTATCAACCTATCAAGGCTATCAATTACCATCTCACTTTGTGCTTTGAAACCTTCTACAGCCATCTGCTTTGAACTAATCAAATCACTTATGGTATTATTTCCCACAGATTTTCCAGTCGCATAGTTACTAAATGCATCATGCTTAGCCAGTGAGGTGGCAGAAATGCCAGCTGATTTCTTTGCTTTCCTTTTGGCCTTAGCTTCAGCAACTGCAAGTGGATCTAAATATTCCCCAGCGTGATATGTCGAAGCCCAGAGTAATGGATTTTGCTTTTCATCAACAAAGCTTCTCATCATATGCCGAATTGAATCAGTAGATACAATAGTCGTAATACCCAACCTGCTACCCTGCAATGACAATGCCCAGTTTAAAGCGAATTAAATACTAGCAGAATGAATAAATTACCAGCCCATAAGGAGTACAAATATCTTTTATAGTAGTTAATCTAAAGCACCACAAAAGTAAGGGCAAAAATTTCCATCATATGCAGGGATGCATCAATATGTTGAGAAAAATCATTTTTGAAACAGTAACATTTAACCATTAACTCCAATTTATAACATGTCAAAAAACCAAAAGATGAAAAGCAACATCCTTTACTTCCAAAACAATCCACAGGCATGCAATAACAAGAGTAAACAAAAATTTAGCCATACAAACGAAACCTCGATCTCAAAAACACAAATGGAAACCTTGATATCACATATCATATTAAAACCTCAACTTGGAAAATACGGATAGATATCCTTCATATTGTATATCAGATTATATCTCATTCTTAATGGGAAAACTTACTCTTCTGGTAAAAAACAACGAGATTAGAAATTTTATGACATGAAAGCTAAGTAAAACTTATAAACAGAAAACAATGATGTCATAGATTCAAGACAATGAATAGAAAACTGTGACACCATACGTGTAAAAAAATTTGCTGAATCCCAACTTCGAAATGTGAAAAAATAATTAAAAAATGACACCAAAATCGAAACGAACAGAGGAAATAATGGAAACAGAAAACCAACCAGCAAGGCAGATAATGTAGATTTTCCACAGCCACTCGTGCCACAGAGTAACACAGTTACAGATTCCTTTCGTTCTCGGATTCTGAAAGAGTAAAAATAAGACTGAGAAAACAAAAACACAAGTTCATAACAAGGTACATCAAAGAATACTACTCTTAACGGATTAATAAAGCACTACTACTAGCTGCTTGAGCCAACAAGGTGAAGATAAAAGAAAAATAATCAGCAATGACTATCATACTGTCTGGCAATCAGTTCAAACGCCAATGCAACTGTGTCCCTAAATGTGAAAATAATTCAAGGGCTGATCTGCCTACACACGTCAGATTTGGCTAAGGATCTAAATATAGGATATAAAGATGATCAATTTTAGGGCATATAAGTTCAATCAATAAGATTCTTATCTTGGATAAGTGGATAAGGAGGCATATTCATAATTCTGATAAGCTAATAATAGGAGACTCCAAGCACATTTGACGTAAACTAACAACGAAAACTACGAGAGAGTGAGTTGCATAGAATGATCCATAGGGTATATTATGGCAAAGAATATGAACGAAAGGTGAAATTAACCTATTATGTCTGCTTCCTAAATGTCAAATAAGTGTTCGGACTTGTGTGATGATTGACAGGGGAACAAGATAATCAAAGCATCAGATTACCGTTTAACATGAGAATAATGTCTGGACAACCTAACTTCGTAAGTAAATGAATTATAACTCTCTCTACAACTTCTTTCTAAAACTAGGATAATATTGACTCCTTACAGAAAGTGGCAATACAGTTAAAACCACAACTGCCAGTTAGGAAAACTCAATATTTATGGAGTCGGAATTTTTTTTCAATGTGCACGCTTTGCCAGCCGCAAATCGCACCAAGTAATTACTTTAGAGACAACCTAAAATAACGATTTTCTTATAAAACAGGTATGCAAATCTATAATCACATTACTAAACCGAAATCAACATAATTATTGTTTGCTGAACTGCCCTTGGCAAAAGGAATAAGTTCACAAAGTGAAAATATGTCATAACATCCAATTTACTCCTGCTTTTGCCAAACCACAGACACAACCCCACATTTTCATTATTCTTTGTCTTCCATATTTAGAGACAGAAATTGACTAGCACATGTGAAAACTATCTAAAGACAAATCAAATAGCACATGTGAACTTTTCAGTAAGCATAAAGCAGAACAGTTAAATAAGTCAGATTTCCTATCACTGCCAGGACCTGCCATTTTCCTTCTACCTTTTTCCTCCATTGGGCAGATAATGTACACTTACACTTCATTATCAGGTGAGTTAGTTCAGCAGAAAAGAATTGTAAGATTCCACAGAAAATCAAAACAGGCAACACAACAAAAAGAGCAGAACATATCCTAATCTGATCACCTTTTCAATTTCCAGCAATTAATTCGATCTTATTTCCCAGCATAAAGAACCTTCATGCTAACATCACTAGAAATGGTAGCTGAGGTGCACCAGTAAGGTCATCTTTTTTTCAATTATCAATTTTTATCTATTTATTTATTTTTGCCCCTGAAGTCAAGGACAAGTAAAATATCTGAAAAGGCATTCGTAATTCTCTGCCTAGTCAATATTACCTCAATCCATGATTATTACCCTGAGAATTCTCCATAAGTCCATCAAAGAAACAAAGGAACGGAAAAGAAAAAAATAGCACATGGTCATATGGATTATAAGTAATTCAAACAAACCCTCAGAAAACCTGCAGCTTGGCGTATGAGAAATCTCATGGGTATTTCAGATCAAATCTCAAAGCTAATTCTAACGAAGGAAGAGCTACTTGTGAATTGCATGTGATACATATTGGCAATGAGATATACATTTAAAAGATGATTAGTTGCTAACTGAACTCGGTGTCTAAAAATGTTAACAATTAGGTGGAATGGAAACGACTGAGAAACAGCAATTTGGCCATGTAAGTTTATAGAACAAGAAAGAAGTCACATCAAACCCTCAGTCGAGTGACAGAATAAGAGAATGAAAAGATGCTTTTTCTTATAAATCATCTCATGTGCAATGAACCCACATAGTTATAGATTGGCCTGGAATGCAACTGTACCTGCAAGCTATGAGCAAATCAGCCATCTGATTTGGCCCCACATACTTGTATTCAGTGAGAGCTTCACAAACAACATCTAGAAAGATATTTCTTCTAACAACAACAGTGGTGCGTCTTTTATACAGTTCAAATGGTTTGCTCTTATTCTTATCTTCCTCTAAAGCTAAAGTATCAACATCTGCTTTGTCCAAGCAGGCATCAACATAGTATTCAGTCTCCCTGTTATGATATACTTTAACATCTTGTTGTGAAACCCCTACACATTTGGAATCCAACCTCTCCACCGGGCTTCCTCGTCTCATCATCTCAAATACCCTTTGGCTAATCTGTACAGAATAGGAATGTTTTAGGACACATCATCAGAAAGGACTTGCTGATAGAGGTGCAAGACAGATGCTAGACCAAGCCTACAAAAGGGAAAGTTATAAATCACAGTGAACAATGCAAGATGCCCAAATGCAATAGCAAACACTAAACTGCAGCCTTTTTTTATAAGAAAAAACATATATATGCACTTCAATATGTACGTCACCATTCCATAGTTTTTATTCAAAAATAAAAGAGACTCTACGAGCAAATTGCAATATGGCTTGATTTTACAAAAATTTTAAAGAATGATAAGCTATAAACTGTCCAAAATTTAAATTACTAAAATGCCAACCACTACAAACAAAGCATTAATTCTAGAAATAATTAATCAATCAAAAAAATGGTAAAAAAAGAAAGCCAATAGTTATGTATCAACATGGGTTAGCAGAGACCGAGAGCCAATTATCAGTTCCCTTCTGATAAAACAAAGCGCATACTGGCACAACTATCTATTGTGATTGGATAATCATACGGCAAGATGTGCATCATTTTTTGCACTATTTCAAAAAAAAATCACGTGCTTTTCTCCAATGCAATTACTCAAATCCTCCAAATAAGCACAACAGAATTTATTCAACTAAACCAGAAAATAGAAAACACATGCGTCCTCAGAGCCCACCGATCCACTAGTACAAGACTGCAATTTATACTGCATATTAAGAGTGTAATGAATATAAATAAGATCGGCAAACAAGCTCTAAGACCAAAACTCTCTTTAAGTCGAAGATCTCAAAAACATAATTTCTCCTTTCAATCTGACTTTGCATCTCATCAATACACACACAAACAGTGGCCAGACTACCTCTTTGCGTACGTACAGGCACACCATGGTCATCATTAAGGCCATGCATGTATGTGACAAAACACATGCAAACTATAAGGCTGACAAATTACGAAACAAAGGACGAAAAAAACACATTTTTTTTTTATTATTTCAAAAGACATGCAAAAGAGAGAAAAGCAGAAAGAGAGACCTTAAAGGCATGACGAGGCTTGCAACCCATGAGTTGCAGAGTACTCTGGAGAACAGAACGCGTGTATCGAAACGACGGCGTCTCCTTCTCTGCCGCTGCGGCCTCATCCTCCAGCACCACTAAGTACAGCAGCTTCGTCAATCCCTCAGGCACCGCCATTTTCAAGCCTATTCCATCCCATGCACGCCAAACACACAAAACACCTAAAAAATCAATACAATTCAAAATTCACAATTAAAACGCAGAAATTCCAAAATCAACCGTCATTATGGCAATGCAGGTCAATAAAAGAAGAAAATCAGACCTGAAGCAGGCAAATCCAGAAGCTCCGGTTAGGAACTCTACGAGCAGCAGTAACAATTGAAGAGAAAAACATGAAAATGAAGAGAAGAAGGAAAACAAGGCGGTTTCCGAGGCGATCTGGCCATTTGTACTGCCACCTGCTTCCACGCATCATAATTTCTGTGCCTCCACGACTATATAACCGCCACCGGGGGTACGTGGGGGTGGGGTGGGGGTGTAATTTCGTGAATTGACTGATTTGGGTCTGGGATGCTGAGAAATTACTGGGGCCTGGGCGGAAGGGATTCTTTTTTAAGGGAAGATGGATGGGGAGTGGCAAGATGGTAATTTGGGGTGAATATCAGGGTGACTTTTGGAGAGGGGAAAAAAGGATTGAAAAGTACTGGTCAATAATTTGGAGGATGTTGAGGGGCTTAAGTAATTAAACATCCACACTAATTAGGGGTAAATAAATTTTTTAACATTTATGAATTGGTAAAAAAAAGGGTAAGGTAGGTTTCAATTTTTTACCCTTTTCAAAAAAGTGATTTTGTTTCATTAGGACAAACAACTTTGTTGAACTACTTTTTTCTTGTCCAAAATTTTATTTGTACTTCTGCTATTGTTATTGAGTTTCTTTATAAATTTGTTCAATTTTTAACATTTTCATGAATTGTAGCCAATAACAATTCAAATTAGCTTTTACAAATTATTTTGAATTTTTATTAAATTTCAAAAAATATGTTTGAAATTAATTTAATTGTTAGTCAAGTTGAACTTTGATCGAATTCGTACGCAAATCGAGTTTGAATAGTTTAATTTTTTTACATATATTTATTCTATTAATTAAGTCGAACTCGAATCGAAATTATAAATCTTATCAAACGAAAAAAATATATTCAAATTTGGTTTGTTAAATTAATAAATCAAATTCAAAAAAACTTTTAACATAAATTTCAAATTAAATATCGAGTTGATTTATTTATTTTTCAGCCCTAAATAAAAATATCTTATAAAATAACCGTGTTAAATATTAATAAACTTGGATTAAATCATCATTTCTTGGGATGGTCAATCTAAAATATAATAAAAATAAAAGATAAAAAAATCAAACATAGTCAAAATAGGGGTGAGTTTAAGTTTGATTTTGAGATATATCAAGAAAGATTCATTGTTTTGAAATGGTTGAATAAAATAATCTATTAAATGGTAAATGTCAAAAAGATCCTTTTAGCATTGTCCCAACTTTTGACTAAGTTCTAAGAGAATTAATAACATGTTGTTGAATAACTATCACAATATTATTGGATTTGAATTGGTGGTTTTATGCTTTAATTAAATATACATTAATTATTTATTAATAATTACATTTATGGATATATAGTTTAAAGTGTTATGATGAAGGTCTTGACCAGTCAATTTAAGTCTATTGAATTTGAAAGCAGGTTTTTGACTTGTGGTCTTTGTGCGACAATAGTCATTTTTAGGACGGGAGAAGAATGAGAATTAAAAATTGGGACTTCATATTTACACTCTATAAAATGGCTTTAATTTTATTTATTAATAATTAATAAATGCATAATAATCTATATAATTATTCATTAAAATATATATTTTATAAAAAATATTAATTAATATATTATTTAAATAATCATATAAAGTACATATAAAATTTATTAAATAATTTAATTTTAATCTCGCATTTTATCATATTTTTCATCAATCATTTTTTATTCTAACCAAAAAAAATAAACGACTCATAGATACAGAGTAATCAATCAAATGCAAAGAAATTTCTTTGCTTTTATTTCTCTTTTTTTTTTAAGTACGTTAATAGATTGTCTAAAATATTTTTCTAAATCTCGTCTTTGTTGTCTTATTTATATGTTTGTCATTAATTAATGAATTGTAAATTATGACTTTGTCTTAGGTTATTCTGCAAATTGAAGTTAGGACATTGACAAGTTCCCAATTTTTCTTTTGTTATTCTTTTTCTTTTGTTATCCTTTATGGTTAATATTTTTTGTGTTCAATTAATTGCAAGATATGCGTATGAAGTAGATGACACAATGTAAATTATACAATTAAAAATGAAAAGCTCATAGAAGATTTTAATTGAAGTTCATTTTCTTTTTAAATATATCATTTTCGTTTTAACTTGACATTTATTATTTCTATTTTTTTATGTTAGATAAATATTGTTTGAAAATTTGGTGCAAATAATATGTTAACTATTAAAAACACTACCATTTTCTTTAAATATTATTAAGCAATATTACATCTAGAGTAAATTAGTCTCATTATTATAAAATAAAGGTTATGGTATTTTGATTATTATATAAGAATAACTGATCCAATAATGTTTAAGGGATAGCATTTAACTCCATTTGTCCGTCCAAGTAGGGTTTTGAGATATAATATATTGGATACGTAAATGATTGATAAATACTTTATTTATTATAAAATAAAATATTTGTCCATCATCTAAATACTTATAGGACAATACATCGAGTGTATTATAAATATTACCAATCTAGACAGGGAAAGAAATAAAGATTTGTTAGGAAACGTCAATTTTAAATTAAATACTTGTAATTAAAATACACATATTTGTCATTTTTTATTTTTTTATTTTTTTATTTTTTTGGCTAAATACACAAATATGGTATTTAATCTAACGTTGTCAGTTGTCTAACTAACATGCTTAAGATATTGATAATCTATGCTATGCACTGTCAGAATTTCAATTGGGTCAATTTCTTGTACACTAGGAGAACTTAAACTCCAACGACGTTACAATACTAGCATTTTGGTAAGAATATTAAGAAGTAAAAGCTTTACAGGAATGGAACTATGGAAGGACCTTCATATTGAAGAAAATAAAATTTTAATTCTTGATTCATCCCATGTTTATTGTTTGTGTGTGTGTGTGTGTGTGTGACGACTCGAAGTAAAACTCTATTTATTAAAATTGGGTAGCAAATTTTGAGAGCTATGAATCCCGGGTACTTGTTCACAATATGAGGAGGGATAATAATTGAACGGTCTAAACTTAAATCCGCACCATTTGAGACGAATTTATAAAAAAATAAATAAATTTAGAACGAATTTTGATCGTTTTTTTTTTAACTCGCTCTGTTTCGTCCCATTTAATTTATCTATTTATTTTTAAATTATCATATATATTTATGTGATTATTTTAAAATTATATTTAATTTTTTTAATAATATTATTTTAAAATATATTTTTAATACACAATCCACTTGATCTGGCCCAAGACGGGATCCTTAAAAAATTTGTTGGAGAAAGTCTAATTTTGATAAAATCCCACCAAAATTCGATTAATTATCATTTCCAAACAGGAACTTCACGTTCACATAGTTATAATGCCCTTAGAGCAACAAGATAACAACTAAAATATTTTTTTTTGGAGATCGTACTCTTAATTAAAGTATTATTTAATATTATTAATTTTAAAAATAATAATACAAAAAAAAATACAAAAAAAAATACTTTTTTTACTTTCATTTAAAACTTTGTGTGAGGTCAAATTAGCTCTATAATTTTAAATAAAAAAAATACTTAAATTGAAATCATTTATTTTTTTTAAAAAAATATGAATCAATCATATAAATAAATATAAATTCCTCCTTGTCCTGTCGATTTGTCTCCAAACGCCCAAAAGTATGTATGAATAGAACTGCGTTGAAATAAATGAATTCTGAAATATGAGCAGAAGACAAATGTACGGTACCCATACTTTTCGGCAAAATAGTAGCTGATGTCGTGTATCTCATGGCTGAAAATCATGAATTGGCCTCTTTTTTTGGCCCAACTTAAAAAAATAAATAAAAAATAAAAAGAGAAAAACAGAGAAACAAAGAGTAGAAAAGATTCATATGATGAGGAATAAAATTTGTAGGGCGCTCTGCCACACCTGTCTCACTCTTAATAAATCATTATTCATTTATTCTCGTACATTTTCTTTTATAATATTTATTCTCCTACAAGCAATTTATTTCTTACATTATGAATTCATGATTTATCTTTTATTTTATTTTTTTATGTGAAATTGATATAATCTTGTAGCATCAATTTCATTCGCGTTGTTCAAGTCATCAAATGTCAACTCTGCTAGTATGATCAACTTTTAAGAGGTCTTCACATGCGATCAACTCTTCTTATGAATGATCAATTCTTAAATAGATTTTTGGTACAACACGTCTATTTTATACGCACAATCAACTTCTATGGGGTCCTTGCATGTGATCAATTTTTTTTATGAGCTATCAATTTTTAAGTGAGTTTTTGTGTAGTTGCACAAACAGCTAAGGATATCATCGAGCGTGGGATACCTCTCCGGCTTGCACAAACAATTAGGGATATCCTCGAGCATGTAATACCCTTCCAACGTTTAAGTCAGCAATAAATCTAAAGAGAATAAATAGTTAATAAATAAATAATCTACCTCAAAATAATAAGAACTTGAGATGTTTATAATTTTCTAATGGAGGTTTGTTATCTAACGTGGAGCAGTGCATTGACCACTAGGGCTTAGAAAGCTTACGGGCACATGTTTCTTTCATAAAATTTTTGAATTTAGATTTTAAATTTTTATTAAGTGATACCTCATCAATTTTATTTTACAGATAAACATTGATTGTATAAAGTGTTTGTAAATAAATATTTGATTGTAAATACATACACTTAATATATATCTATGAATTGATATACATAAAAGAATACAAATTCAAAAAAATTCTAAAATATTCACAAAGTAATTATTTAGCTCCAGGGTTGTGAAATATTTTATATAGTCTTTGAAAGTCACTATTATACATGTGAACTTCTAGCGGTCAAAAATCATAAATTCTCCACAGTTCCCAAGTGAATGGACCCTTTACACAAGTTGAGATTAAATGCGACATAAAATTGTGGTACGAGGAACTTGGTTTGATATCTAGGGCAATAAATGAGTTTTAGGGTGCTACAAACAATATTATATGCTTGCTTACCTCAATTTAATTAACATAATAAAATAATATTTTTGAAAATAAAAGCATGTAGGTGTTAATTAAGCGAGTAGATTACAATTTAAAATCCATGTTACTTAGCTGAAAATACTTTTTAATTATATACGTATTAACGTAAATTATTCAACTCTAAATTTCTTCCCATCTACTAATCACCATCGATAAAATAACAAATTGGACCATCAGACACCGATAATTTTAAAGAACTTTTCGTGAAAAATTTATTTTAGGAACGAAAATTTATGATCATTAACGAGTTAAACCACCGTATATTAATTTTGTAAAAATTATTAATAGTTCTTATTGTATTACTTTAAATTATTCAATTGAGTTAAATCTTTAGTCTCTATTTTCAAAATATATTCAATTCAAATGATAGTGTTTGCATTATTCTGATTCTATTCCTATTGTCCGTAGACAAAATTTATAGAACACAACAACAGTTCTTTTTAGAGTGAACGACAAATTCTAAGCAATTTAACAATTTATGGACGCCATTTTCGTTATCTAGAGATGGGAAAATCTGCACTAGTTCTTTTATAATGTCAAACTGTGAATCAGTAGCCATAGAACCATATTCGCTGGATCGAACGAGCTAGAATTTTGTGAGAGAAAAAAAAAACAAAAAATATTTAAAAAATAAAGGAAAGAATTATATATCATTTAGAGCGGAGAATATTATTTTTTTAAATATTTTTTGCAAATAAAATCTAAGATCAGAATAAAACAAGATATGATGTGAAATCTATTTGAAGGTATATATATATTTATATAAATAGTTAAATTGTAGGGCAACAATTCTTCTACTTTTATTTCTAATTAATTTAGCATACAATGTTTTTGCTATGAAGAAGCATCTGCCTTTGTGATAAAGCAGCCAAACACAATGAAAATATGAACAAGTTGATAATATTCTCATTTGGATTCACAAATGTAGAATAGTACACCAAGGTATGTGATACTTTTATGGTTGATTAATTTACGTGATTATTTTATTACATCATTCGCAAAATAGAAAATGTCTACTCATTACATCTAATGTGACCAATTATGCTTACTAATAGACATAGAATAAGCTTTTTCTTTTTTTTCTTTTACTAGAATTTGGTTATATCGAATATTTTGATACCAAACAATGAGAAGTATAATGTGTTGGTTAGGCGTGCATGTGGGTTTGGTTCCAAATTCATCGGGATATAGATTCTCTCTCTTTAAAGATTATTGATACCTGTGAATTTAAATTCAAGTATTAAACTTGGACTATATGTAATAGTCTTAATTTCTCATGTGGGATGGATGACTAATATTTTCCCACCATTTTCATATTTACATTTTTTTACGTCACCCAAAATTAATTTTTTGAAAAATAAATATATTAAACTCACTCATCTGTCGATGATGTAGCTAATTTTAAGCCAAATAATTTATATTTGGTTAATGGGATTCACTTAAATAATTCATGAAAAATTGGTCAAAGCCAAAGTTTAAAACCAATTTCCAACAAATAATTGCGAACAAAATGAAAAAGAAACTATTGTTCATCTTTATTGGCAAATTTATTTGACTAGGTTAAACTCATGTGACGTGACACATTAATATTACAATAAAATAAATATTAAGTGATAATACTAAAATTATTAATAATTACTCGTATTAAGTGACAAAGATTTTTATTTTTTCATAACAATAATTTTCACATAGTTATTGAAAATAATGACACATGTACAGTGACATACAATTTAAACATTTAATTCTTGTCAATATAAATTTATGAGAATTATTATTATTTTTTATTATCATCAATGACTACTTTCACATTAAAACTCAAAATTCTATCACAAATATTATTTTTTTATTAGATAGTAAATCCATTAGCATTTAAATTTAAAAATTACTCATGAACTCAGAATAAAAATCAATATCATTCTAAAATATATATTCATATTTTAAAAAAATTATTTCTTGGGGTCACTTAAAGTCTTGAACCCCACATTCTGCTAGCTAAAATTATGAAAAATTTCTTGTTCAAATTAGATTTGATCAAAATTAATTAATTATGTAACAAGTGTAAGAATAAGTAGTCACTCTTTTTTAAGTAATCAATCATCTAATAAATAAGTAGTTGTAAATGTTACTTCGATAGTGTGCACTGAATATGCATTTCATTATATATTTATACATACTTATATACATATGTGTAAGTATATAAAATATATAATGAAATATATATTACCCAACCTACGGTTGTAAAGTTGGTCTTGAATGCATGAGAGGACAAATAAGTAAAGAAAAAATGATTTATCAATAAATTTTAGGACAAGAACTATAGTGTGCATTACATGTGCAAATTTGACAAAAGGACAAATTAGGATACTTATGGTGGGCTTGGACAAACAATGCACGTGCAACATTTAAAAAGATCAAACGTGAACAGTTTGCAAATGTTCGTGTCCCATGAATTATAATTTCGTTGCCACGAGTAATGGCGAAAGTGCAAATCGAAACAACGTTTTTTAATGAACTTTTGCCTATCCTACATCATTTCTCATCATTTTGGAGTCAAATCAAATCAAACTCCATCATTTGTTGGCTTTAATTATAGCTGATTGAAGTATTACAAATACTTTTAAAATTTATTTTTATTTTATAAATACAACTTATAAAATTAAAACAAATGTTAATGAGGTATATATAATTTATAAATTTATATAATTTTTTTTATAAATTTTCTAAATTTCAAGAATAATTTTTACTATTAATAATATCATAAACCTCAGTTGGATAGTGAAAGACATAGATTAACGTTATAAATTTTGTATTTTGATGAAAAAAACCAATATTAAATTATTTGTTTTCTCACCAAAATAGTGTGAAGAAAAATAACATCGGATCCGATCCCTATAACCTAATGCTCGAAAAATAGAGTACTTTAATTCTTCTAGGAAGATGAGGGCCATTTTTCCTTCAGTTTTGGTTAATGCAATGAGGTTTTTGTGCATCTAGACATTGGTTCCTAATGCACAACAATCAGAATAAAATCAGAAAATGGACAAAAAAAAAAGAAGAAGAAGAAGAAGAAGAAGAAACAGCTTATGGGATCTTGAAAATGGGTTTTTGCGACTATGCATTCATCAATTCAGTTTGATATGATTTTTTGTTTTTTCTTTGAGAAGCAAGCATATAAATATGACAATATCTACACGATTGTTGAAATTTAAACTTAATATTTTATACTTAAATTATAAACTTCATCGTTGACTACTAAATTAAGGTTACATTTGGATGAAATGATTTGCATTTGAGGGGAAGATTTTGAAAAAGTATTTCAAATGACTTTATGTAAAATATATAATAATTTAAAATAAAAAATTTAAAATTTAAAATTTATTTTATTAAGAGAATATCCAAATAAATTTAATAAATTTATTATTATAAATATAAAATTTTTAATTTCAAATCTATCAATTCAAATGAAATTTTACAACTGATTCTTTCAAGTAAATTTCAGTTTTTGGCTAAAAAAGTAGTTTTTAATATTTTCAAATGTCAACTTCTAATTCTACTTTCAACTTTATTTGATTAGAATCTGAAAACAGGAGGGGGGTACATCTGCCTTTCTAAAATGCTTATGGTATTTTTGTAAATACATAAAAGTTTATTTTAATATTTTAACCCTTGAGATTTTTGCTTAATGCAAAAAGTGTTTTGTAACATTTTTGTAATTTTATTGAAAAATTTGTGTGAATTGTTTGTTTACAAAGCACTCTAACTTCAATTTCTTTTCATTTTTCACTTCTTTTTATAAATATTAACCACTTTTATTTCTCTCATTTTTAAACAATAGCTAAATTTTTACACACTCCTCTTTGAGACCTCGGCTGGTCCACTCCCCTCATCGTTGTATTTGATTTTATTTGTGGGCAAAAAAACCTCGGCTGGTGCTCCATCCCCACCCTTTCATTAATCATTTGCTTTTGCCTGGCTAAAAATCCTAAAATTATTCATAAGCAGCCAAATTAAACTCCAACCTGCCTTCCCATAAAACATCTGTTGAATAATCCTAATAAAGATCGAGTTGAATCAAATAAATTATTATTTCAATCTAATTTAGATATTCAAATTTGAAATTGTGTGTTAAATTAATTTATTTATTAAACAAATTTGAACAAGTTTTAATTAAATAATTATACTCAACAAAGAACTTAACAAAAACAAAAACAAACTCTAATAATGGATCTCTTGTCAAATTTGATTTGTTACACTCAACAAAGAGTATAACAAAAACAAACTCTAATAATCTATCTCCATTAGCTCATTGTATTCTAGCTTTGATGTTGGCTTGTTAATTGTTATTGTTGCAAAATTTATTCTGCTGGCTCCACTGTACTAAGATTGCATTTTGTACATCAACCAAGTTGGTGAATACGTGAATGTAAAGGGCTAATGAAAGAAGCAAGAATAAAAGCTCCTCTAGATTTATTGTCTATTGCATTCATGATCAAATTTTAAGCAAGTACCAGATATTCTTGAATCCATCAGATGGCAAAATTGTTTTCACCTTTGGCTCGCACCACCCACCTTAGGACCCATAAAAGTAACAGTAACAATTCCTCTAGTCAGACAAAAGAAGTTTTACTACTAACTCTCCTAATCTGGTACACGACTAGTGGAGGACGTCTCGACATATCCTACAAGAAACTACATAATTAATTGATCACACTGAATAATTGCCGACACCTTGCTGGGCAGCAGCAGCTGCTGCTACAGGGGTTTTCGGCTTAGGCTTCTCCACAACGATGGCTTGTGTGGTGAGCACCATTCCAGCAACAGAAGCTGCGTTTTGCAATGCACATCTTGTCACCTTAGCTGGGTCAATTACTCCAGCTTCTACCAAATTCTCGTATGAATCAGTCATTGCATTGTAACCGAACTCCCATTCACTAGCCTTAACTTTCTCTACGACCACCTCACCTTCAACCCCAGCATTTTGGGCAATCAAAGATGCTGGTGCTATTAGCGCCTGCAACCACAATATTATTTCAGCATCAAATTTTCATAGAAATCAACACAGCCATCAATGATGCTATTTATTTGACAAACTGTAAAAAAATGAAACAACAATTTGATTTCAAGGCTAGCCAATAATGTGCCAAACTCTTCGCTATCCCCACCGAAGTGGAGGTAACAAATTGCCAATTTCAGTACATCTGTGTCACATGAACATCAATGATGCCTCTACAATTAGCATATTCTGCAAGGACCTAACGGCTCCAAATCGTAGATATACCTTCCCCTATCCCCATACTACAATGAAATATACACACATCCACACACACTAAGATAAGAGACCAATAATAATTAATAAATTATATATGAACTGTCACATGATGAACGGAACTCCAAATTCTTGCAACATATCACAGTAAACTATGTTACGCAATGCAGCCCCTTTAAATAACAAGGGAAGAATGCAAAAATCAAATTTTAATTGAGTTCTCGACTGCACATAATTTATATCTATTACTCGTGTTTCTATATATATATATATAATGACACAAAGATATCAATTAATTACCACATATCAAGTTGGAAAAACATTCTTTACCTTTTGGATAATATCAGCACCTAGTTGCTCTTCTGCATCTTCAAGCTTGTCCTTTATTGCAGGAACGTAAGTTGAGAGATGCACTAATGCAGCACCACCACCAGGCACAATACCTTCCTCAATAGCAGCAAAAGTTGCATTTTTGGCATCCTCAATACGAAGTTTGCGGTCCTCAAGCTCAGTCTCCGTTGCAGCACCAACTTTGATTACAGCAACCCCACCAGACAATTTAGCAATTCTTTCAGCAAGTTTCTCAGAGTCATAAACTGAATCAGTCTCAGCCAACTCCTTTTTAAGTTGGGCGATCCTAGCCTGTAGCTCATCCTTTGATGCAGCATCCGCAATGATGGTTGTGGAGTCCTTGCTGATTGTTATCTTTCTTGCTATACCCAACTGGTCCACATCAGTGTTTTCCACAAGCAAGCCCAAATCGGAAGCTTGATACTCAGCTCCTGAAAAATATCAGTATAAAAAATAAAACTTTTGCATAACATATCATGCCTGTATATTTTACCAAAATCTAAGGATGAAAAAATATTAAATTGCTACAAAAATATAAATAAGTAATGATGCTCCCACTCATGGCCACCAAATTTTCTCCTGTAAAACCTTATTTGATTTCACTAAACTGAAAATTCTAGTTGACAAGTACCATCTGTTAAAGTGCTTAAACAACATGGCATGATAAAGGCAGAGGCTAGAACCAGACAACAAGCATCAAATGGAGGCATTCAGGAAAGATCATTCTTACCTGTCAAAATGGCAATATCTTGAAGAAGAGCTTTCCTTCTTTCTCCAAAACCAGGTGCTTTGATTGCAGCCACATTCAAGATGCCTCTGAGCTTGTTTACAACAAGAGTAGCCAAAGCCTCTCCGGTGACATCTTCCGCAATAATAAGTAAAGGTGCTCTTAACTGAGTGGTCTTCTCTAGCAAGGGAATGATGTCCTTGATCGCAGAAATCTTCTGATCAGTAACCAATACTCTTGCATTCTCAAATTCAACAATCAGCTTCTCAGGGTTGGTGACAAACTGTGGGGAGATATATCCTCTATCGATCTGTGAGCCAAGGACAGACATCAGCCCCTCTTCAACAGTAAACTAGTTATATCTAGATGGTGAGGAAGAGAGATGAATTGGGGAGCATAAAAAGGAAGCAGCTAAGTAGAGGAAAATAAATTCTTCCCAACGCATACAGACCTCCATTCCCTCTTCTACATCAACAGTGGTCTCAAAGGAAGATGACGACTCAATGGATAAGACACCATCTGGTCCAACCTTGTCAACTGCATCAGCAATCATTGTTCCAATGCTCTCATCATTCCCGGCAGAAATCGAGGCAATTGCTGCAATTTATATTTTCAGTATAACAATTAGCTAGTGTGCTAGCCAATTAACATTTAAGAAACTCTAGGCGAAACTATAGATTTTGCACCTAATAAAGGCAATACCTTTGATATCATCTCGACCCTTAATGGGCCTAGCTTTCTTTTCAAGCTCATCAACCAAACCCTGCACAGTTTTATCAATGCCCTTCTTCAGTGAAACCGGATTGGCACCAGAGGTTACACTCAGAAGGCCAAGTTTGATAATTTCACGAGCAAGAACTGATGCTGTAGTAGTCCCATCGCCCGCAGAATCATTTGTCTTGCTAGCAACCTTCACCACACAATTCAAAGTTTCAATAATAAAATAATACCAACAATGATGTGTTACCTAATGCACAAGAAAGAAATCAGAGTTTAATCATATTTCAATGAGTAGAAAACAAAGTACGTTAAGAACCAACCTCCCTAATCAAAGCAGCGCCAGCATTTTCCATAGCATCAGGCAACTCTATGGCCCGTGCAATTGTCACCCCATCATTGACCACCTTTGGGGCCCCAAACTCATCCAAGACAACATTCCTTCCTGCATATTATTACAGAAGACCATTCGTAAGCAAATGCAAAATGTTACCTCCCACAACAATAAAACTGCACTAGCAAAGACTAATCATCACCATTTCCTGAAAATTATAACAAAAACTGGCATTTAGGGCACTCAGTTCTGCGTTCCACTGAAACTATCAAGACAATGGATTATGTATATTAAGACCATTTAATCAATGACACAGTTACCAAGATAGCATCATCTTGCCGAAGAGAACATAAAAAACACAGGTAATAGCACTAATCATCAAACAATTCAGAAAAGTTAGCTAAAATGAAATTGCAACAAAACTAATAAGCAGTTGTCCAAGAATTACCCCTGGGACCAAGAGTGAGACCAACGGCATCGGCAAGCTTATCAATGCCGGACTGCATTGCAGACCTTGACTTCTGGTCAAATGCAATTTCCTTAGCATTGGCCCTCACCACAAACCGATTCTTTGCTTGCTTCTGGCCAAACTTCTGCCCCTGCTGCAATTGTCTCACTCTCCTATTCTTCAATCCCCACTGAAACAAAAACACAGAATATAAATCACTTAAACAAGCAAGAACAAGCAAAAACCAAAGGAATTAAAAAAATCAAGAAAATGCTAAAAACAGGGGTAGAAGAGGTAGTACTTGTTTGGAAGGGGAAGGGAGGATTGAGGCCGTAGATATAGCATTGGCTGAAGCCATTTTCGCGTGAAGAATGGAAGATAGGTCTTGGTGGGTTTTTGCAGGTGGTGTGGATAAGGGAGGAAGTAGAAAAAGAAATGTGCTAGGGCAGGAGAGAAGTAGAGACTAGGGCTTATTGAGACTCGGGATCTTCCAGAAGATTCCTCTTTGGTTCGAGAACTTTGCTACTCTAATTTGAGATATAACTATTGGGTTTATAAATTATTATTAAATATTTTATTTAATTAAAAATACAACACTTAAATAACGGATATTGCATTCCATAAATATATATATATATATTGCCACGGTACAATTTATGCTATATTCCGATATAACTTATTGAGTTTATAAATTATTATCAAATATTTTATTTAATTAAAAGTACAATATTTAAATAATAAATATTGCATTTAATAAATAAATATATATTAAGAATATCAATGGGTTCAGGTAAGATCCAAACCCGTTGCAAACCTGTCCAGTTTGGGATAGGTTCGAGTTGCATAAACGAGTAATGAAGCATTAACGGATTTAATTTTTTTAAACCTATCGGGTTTGAGATGATAATGGGCCCAAAAGTTATAAATAAATTAGAGTTTTATTTATTTAATTTTTTTATTTATTTTTCCTCTCACCCTAGTTTTTTCGAACTTTACACTTTTATTATACATTTGAATAATTATTTATTTTATATCTAATTTTTTATTTATTTATTTTTTAAATAAAATAATTAGCAGGTTAGATTTGTTGGGTACGAATCCGAGGAAAGGGGGGTTCGAAAGCGAGATAAGTTTCGTGTGTAATTAAATCCGTCTCAAACCTACTCTATTGACATCCTAATATATATGAGTGTAACATTTATAAGATAGACAACACTCATTCACTTGAGAGTTCCATATGAGTCTCAACGTTTCTCTTATTAGTGCATCTTTTTCATATTCAACAAAATGAAGAAAAAAGAAATGGAATAAGAAAATGTGAGCCTCTTTTTGGCTTTTGTAACATTATTAATTTATCCTTTTTATTCCAATTTTGAAGTTGTCCAATTTACCTTCCACCTATTAAAAATCATTAAACAAATTGAATCGAATATATTTATATTTAAATTTATTTACATTTTCATTTAAAATTTTAAAAATTATATTTATACTTAATTTAATTGTTAATAAAATTAAATTTAAATAAATATTAATTTACACAATAGATTAAGCTCGAGTATCATAATTTTTTTATATATTTTATTAAATTTTGAAATCAAAATCGAATCAAACTTTAAATTTTATCACAGAAAAATATATATTCAAATTTAATTTATTATATTTAAAGTTCATATGAAATTTTAACACTCAATCTCTAATAACATGACAATGAAAATGGACGAAATTGAAATAGATTTTAATAAAAAAAATTCTCTAACTTCAACTCTTAAATAAATTCTAAGCCCAAATTTTTCCTATTAGTAATGAAAAGACAAAAGAAAAAGAAATTAGAAAAAATTAAATTCCATCACATTTTTCTTTTAGACAAAGCAATCATCAGATTTAAATATTTCTTGCAGTGAATTTGAATTTCATGGAAAAAAAATCACATAGACGTACAAATCAGTCCACTCCCCTTACAAATATATTTGTAACAAGAAACTAAAAAAAAATCCTTAAAATTTTTTCTTCTAAACCAAATCTTGAGGAAACAAACTTTCTTTAACATCTCCCTCACAGTCAAAAGGAAAACATTGTCTTTTTTGAGTTCCAGACTCAGATAACATTACTCCAGTTGAGTTACCACTATACTAACATTAGAGGAAGCAAACAATTCTTACACATGGAACAAAGCAAACCAGTGGCACTTGAAATGAGGAAGGAATAATCCCTATTGGAATTATATTCATTTAGTAATGTTTGCCTCATAAATGTCTGATAGAGAAAATTTCCAGTGCATACACTGATCCAGGTCCAGCACCATTGTCCTGGATGGATCGGCCGTAGGGAAACCGCAAGAACATACTACAGAGATTTCCATGGATCCAAACAATCTGAGAATAAGAGTTCGGAAGAGACAAGATGTCCTGAAGAAAGATACAAATAAGAATACTGACTTGCTGAATGAGCACAAGACACGGAGAGATTTTCATGTTTCAAGATTTATTTTATTCAGAAAGAATCAGATCTAGTTGCATTGGTAGGGGAATAATTGATAGTAGAGTTGCAAATTGTCGATGGCATCCATGCTTGTGACCTGTCGACAAAACATGTTCAGGATGGGATAATTTAAGAAAGAACTAAAGCAATATCCAAATGCAAAGGAAATAAAATGCATGCCGATGACCATGAGGTGTCTAATTACCGTGTTGTCAATTATAATCTTCTGGTAATTCCACATGTTCATGTTGAGCAGCCTGCCACCTCTTCTTCTTTTTTGTCCGAAATGTGGGGCAATCTGGAAAATAATATAATACAGAGATAAACTGTTTAACTACCTTGTCTGAGAGAAATGAATTTGGAAACTGCAGTGTGAAAGGGCTTCTCTTAGCATAGAAAGTTCTTCTAAAAATCACAATGTCAGATTAGTATGCTTGCTTGCATACTATTCCAGTGTACCTCAAGTCTCAATGCTAAGTCTTGAAGACAATATATATTGGTAAGAAAATACGCTCAATCTCCAAATCTTTTGCATTTTGATCTAAATGTCTAGGTTTTCCACTAAAATCTTAATTCTGAATTGGTTCTGGGACAAAGTAATCCAATTTGAGTTTTAAAAAAATATAATATGCAAGAAGGGATTTTGATCTAGGAAGTTGAATTACCTCCTTCAGGATATATTGAGTTGTAATGAACCTCCGCCCAAAAGCTCAAGAAAATAACTGCAGAAGAAATGACATAATTCTGTTCAACATAATGGGTAACAAGGGAATTGTAAGAATGGATAAATATAATTTCCATCAAATCCCGCAGACAAACTGCTCTGAGAAGTTTTCTGCATTGAACACTCGGAAAAATTGGAAGATTTACAAATGATGATGGTAAGATGGTGTCCAGGAGAAAATGACAGAAATAAGCAATGATATAGTGCAGATATGCAAAGCATTACATGAGCAAACAGAGACAACCCATTACACATGTTAAAACTTAAAATTCAATACTGAGGATAAAGCAACAATTTACCTCGTTCAGACTTTTGAACGCTTGGCAGAATCTCAATGTAACAGGTGTCCTTAAATGACGTTATGACAAATATTTTTATACCATACTGCAGAAAGTCAAGAACGAGCATCACTCTGCATGAATCATTTGCTTAAAGAACAACATGGCAACAATCGCAAACAATGCAAAATCAAGAAATCGAGATCTTCTTCATTTCTGCAAACTCAGATTTGTATCAGTACTAAGTTACCAAATGATGAATTTACCTCATAATATTTGCAATACACCAAGGGATCACATTTAGGAGTGTGGAAGGGACAAGTTGATTAAAGGACAGTACAAGATTATTGACACATACAAGCTGATAAACTGAAGCTACTAGGCCTTGTACAACATTTTCCTTAATTTACCATTTCTGATATTACAGACCGTCACTTCAAAGTTTTGAATAAACCAAATAAAAGGACAGCTTTTTCCAGTAGGTCTCAATTTGTCAACTTCCCATTCAAGGGGTTACATCATCATCTGGGAGGTGAACAGGCATACCTCTGGGCAAAATGAGCCAAAATGTTGCCAACTGTCATCCCGACTTATGTAAAATAGTCCCATTGCCACCACTCCTTATGGCAATGGAAACACCAAAAGACAAAAAATGCACATATCTTCTTGTAGGTAATGAAAGAAAACTTCTCTCTGACAAATTTCATGTCACTAGTAGATTCTAAGATAATCAAAAAACTAAATTTTTCATGAAAGCTTTCATTCACCGCTGTCTACCTAAAGTACCCGAATGCTGCTCATTCAAAACGTTTTGCAATTTTATTAATTTAGAAAAACATTAAAGAAAATGATTCAGTCACAATGGGCTTAATCCATACATGGAGACGCTGCAACAATATTTTAGCTGAACTAAAAGAGTTCATTCTTATGAAAAAGAAATAATAAACCATGCACAAACTCCTCTTCTTCTTGAGGAATTATGGTACATGAACATATGATCAATGAAATCACAAAATTACTACTGAACATCACAAACATATTTATCATGTTTTAAAACTACTCACAGAACCTTCACAATTCAAGTAAATTAGCAAAAAATCATAACTAAGATAAAAATATAAAAATCCAATCTTTCACAGTATACCATACAATTAGTCTGTAAACAAGTTCGAACTGCCAGAGAATCAAAGAATCTTTAGACAGTCAAACCAAAGTGGAGTCATTTTAAACTTATCAATTGCCATAACTTTTACTTGAACAAGGGAATGGCATAGAGCTTGCTCAATAAAATAACTAGAAATTCCATTGCTTGGTTGTTAGTAACTAGAACAAACAATATAGAGCTTAATATGAGTAAACCTGCAATCTTCAAATGTTGATTAAACAGAGAAAGAATAATGTACAAATACCAGAATGCACAAACAATCCTCTACAAACTTGATATTTAAGGGCTCAGTTATAGTACAAAAATTAGCCCATTTCTAATTAAAGAAATAAATTTAGACATCATGACAATAATAAGGCAGAAGATGCGAGAAAAACATACAGAATCTGCAGCAGCTTGCAAAGTGACATGATCTCCCCACTCCCCACTCCTAATATCCATCCGCATAATGTCAGAAGTCAGTCAAATAGGCACGGAAATGAGTCATCAAATAATGAAGTGCAGAGACATACTTGGACATCTTTGCCAGATAGTCTTCATAAGCCATGGGTACATATCCCTCATATATCTCTGGGCAAGACCTAAGCTAGAACTCCAAATTGTTGGCAGAGAAACATCAGTTCAAGCAAAATCAAGCTACAGTTTAAAGACGGGAAGATGTACGCACAAGAAAACTGCCAACCTGATTTACAATTTGCTGTCGGACAAATTTGTGATGCTCGGGAGTACGATAAAATTGGTCTGACAGAGCTCGAAACTGAAAAAACCTAAACCCTAGTTAGTCATGTCTGGTACCTTAATGAGACTATATGAAAGCTAATAACTGATCAAAACAAAATGCCTAGTGCAAGTGGAAATAAAAGCTTTCTAAGACATTTACACATATTGATCAAAATTAAAAACTATACTAATACAAAAGAACTCATTATACATGTCTAGTTGCTTTAAGAGGACACCAAAAGTTCATCGAAAGTGTCAAACCCATATCACACACATGATTATAAATTCATGGTTTTGAACACGTGCAAAATTACTTAACAACAGGTAGGATTTCTCATGACAATTTGAGAGGATTTCAAAGCCATCATAATTTTAAAATAGCTCAAAAAATTGCATAAGAATTGATATTTATAAAAACTGAAAACCATCCAAACAGGTGTAGTAGATTTGTTATTCGAAATTTGAAATATGTGTCTCTAAAGGAATCTGTTCTTGCATCAGGGAATATATTCTTGCAATCTAAAAAAGTAATGTCTGTGAGGTCAGATGACTCAGATCCATTACATCTGTATGAACTCTATATCTTACTCCATCCCACCCAAAGTATCTACTGAAAAACCTACCCCAATGTAAAACTCCTTCTATGCTTAGAAATGAAGAACAGAAAGTGTGACAGAGGGTTAGTAAGAGAATGCTCAAAGAGTAAATATAAAGAAACTGACCTGGCAGTTACCATCACCTTGGACCTTGAATTCTACCAGCTCATACACCTGTAATCTACAGAAGATAATAACATTAGTTGATATTTGCAAAAGAAATGCATATAAAAGTGATATGAGAGGCTACACTTTTCTTTGTTTGACAAAATTACCCAATTAACAAACAAGATATTGCAAAGACACCCTCTGCCCCAAGGCTGCTATCAAGAAAAGTCAATATTTGGCCAAGATCTATCTGTGTAATTTCGCACCAAAACTAAGAGGAATATCTAAAGTGTATATGAGTCAGCATTTGTAAATAGTATGTTGATAAATTATGTGCCATATCTGAAATTGTTTTTACTAGCCCTTTATTTCTTCCAGGGAAAGCTGAGAAAAAAGATTAGCATTTGAAAAGACATAGTCTACTGAAAAAATGCAGTCAGAAATGGTCACTATTTTGCCAATTTTGGCAGTATATGCTGCCAAAAACAAAGAGAAAATCTCTGAAGTATGTATCCAAATTGGGCGCGAATCTGTTCACCACTCACAAAAATATAGTACTTATTTCTATATTAGAACTTCATGTAAAGAGAGAAGTCTTTAATACCTGTCCAGAAGCCTTTGATGATCTAAAGTTGCTTCATCTATGGAGGGTATTTCACCATTAATTTTTGGAATGTGCTGCAAAGATGAGGCACAGGTTGAAGAGAAATATTAATATCCATCTTGTTTTTTGCAGTAAAGCAAGCAGAGTGTGTTTAAACATATCTGACTATAATTCAAGTAGACTTGACTGAAAAAAATAAAATCCTGATGAATGTCTATAAGACAATAAAAGGCACACATTAAGACATAAATATATGTATATATATCAAATTACTTTAGAAGCCATGCGTCATATAATGCATACAAATCGATTCAATTCAATGCAATTTATTTCATTTTAATTATCATTTACAGAATGCATTACTTGTAAATACGTAATCTTTGAGTGGAAAGGTTTATGTACTTCCCTTTATTGCTGAATAGGATTCAAAATTTTCAAATCCAATAAACAAACCACCTATGGAGCCAAGGCACAAAATCCAAAACATACCTACGGGACTTAAACTCGAGAAAGGAAGAATTTAACGAGTCACTGATTTACCTCATTGCAGATTAGGAAAACTATATAACCACGTCAAACAGGTAAAAGAGTTCAAGATGACAAGAAAAGTGACCAGGGGAGTAGTTAATAGTAGTAAAATGGTGCTGATGTTAAGAGTATGACACCAACTAAAAACTGAGTTGTAAGGCACAAAAAGAAACACTCATATATTAAGAATGACTTCCTAATACAACATCAGCAGTTAAATGAAATGTATCACATTTATGCATATGATTCATGCCTCTGTAAAACAATTAGCTAAGTCACATGACTTACAAGGCCCAACATCGAAAGTAGAATAAGCATCCACAAAAATAAAATCAAATAAGAAAATGTCTCTTTGTCGGGGGTAGAACTGGGGCATCATATTGTTCCCTTTCTGCTTCTGCTACATGAACCGAGTACTTGACAGAACTACACTTACGGGAATAGGGTTCATCTGGTTCAATCTTTTGCCCACTTCGCCATCAAAAGCATACTCATCCATTAGTTCTAGTGAATATGACCACTCCTCCCCACAATATGATTCGTCTCCTGGGCTAGAACATGCAGCGGAAATTTCCAAATCAGTTTCTTCTTCACGTTGATTATCATTGCCTACAAGTCATAAGGAAATTAATGAAAATCCTTTTAAAACAAGACATGGTGAAATTAGAGAAAGCAACAAGTCTGCTTGGAAGTCGGCATACCATCAATAACATAACTGTAGTTTCCCAATGAGTGTGGAAACCAATCCTGAGAACAAAATGAAGTCTGTAGGTGTTCCACCCCTTCAGGGAAAGACTTGATTGGTTCAGTTACTGAAAGTTGTGATAGTTCCTCGTGAAGAGAGTTTACACTAAGGTCATGGTCTCCTGCATAACTACAGTCCTCATCGTACTGATATCCTTTTAAGTAATGCCCTGGATAGCAGTCTGTATTATGTTGCGCAATGGAACCACAATATCCACAATTAGAATATGGGTCACCATCAAAAAGCTGAAGTCCCCAACGTACAACATCAGGATCTTGCTCATATGTAATCATGTTAAATATACAATATTTTAATCACAGAATTCCAGGCTCCAAATACACCAAGCGGAATAGCTGCCGAACAAAGCGGAGAATCAAGATTAGCAAGATCAGCAACCTTTAATCTATAAGGAAAACGTAGCATAAACTTCCGAAGAGCATGTCAGACATGGCATCGCCGAGAATTCGAAAAAAAGTACAACTTAATCGAATGTGTAAAACAAAATATGACACGCAAAATGATGATAAAATAATGGTAAAACAAAATGATATACACATTCGATTACCAATGTCATGCAGAATCAAACCCAATCCAACGTCATACGGAGTCAAACCCAACCCAATCCATGTTCTTTCCCTCTAAATTCAACTGGATTATGTTTACCATATCAGACAGAAACCAAATCAGCAAATTAGTCCATTGCCGTCAATCAATCATTAATGTCCCTATGCAAACGTACTTCAATTCATAGCAAAGTCTGCTTCTAGTAACTTGGAGAAATTAGACAATTTTGACCCGCAAACAATCTGCCAACACATTGATCTCGACATCACTCTCATAAATCACATAACATTTCCACAGAGATGATCATCAAGTACTAAAAGTAAAATTTTACCAGCTCCCTTTGGCAGACATAATTCTGCATATTTATCAGAACAACACCCTTCCAAACAAAATCCTAAAGGCAAACAGATCAATCCAAAAGCTTAACACTAATAACTATCAAGTACTTCAATAAATATCTGTGCGTTTCATAACCCCAGTTCCACACGTACGGACCAGAAATCAAAATCCCATCTGAACAGTAAGAGCTTCCCCTTCACCATTCTTATATTGAAAAAAAAAAAAAAAACTAATGTACAAATGATCAATGTCATGTAGAAAAGTACCAGAAATTGTTTACTGACAGAAATTTCGAACATGGCATCGCCAAGAACTCGAAAAAAAGTACAACAAGCAACTCACCTTGAGTTCTCAAATTCTCAGGGATAGCAAAATCCTCGTAGATACACTTCTATCCCTGTATATATATCACAGTTTCGGGACGCCACAAGAAGAGAGGGCCAGAAAATGAGAGAAGGGAACAAATAATAATGGGTATTTGTGGAGTAGAAATAATGGGATTGATTCGAGTGAAAAATGTCGTGAATTTCGGGGGTGGGGTGTCATGTCACGAGGTGGAATTACTGTTTTGAGAGAGAGAGAGGACAATGGAATTGGAATCTCAGTTTTGGGTCTCAATTCCCAGTGTTTTCAGAAGCTGTTGTTGTCAAACTGACGGCGATTCCTTTACCTTTGTCCGTTTTCCCGTTTTCTTGTCTTTTTTTTCTTTTTCTCAATTATGCTGTGGTACGGGGATCACGTTTTTATGTATTAAATATTATTGTTCCATGGAAATTCTGCATGTGGTACATTTTAATTATTATTAATGTGTTGATAAAATTAGGTATATCAATGAGACTTATTTTAAACCACTGTACATTTTTTTAAATTATAAATGAGTTAGAACTAATTCTGATTTTTTATTTTTAAACTTGTCATTTGAATTTTTTTTTATTTTTTATTTTAATATATATATATATGTGTTTATGTGTTTTTTAAAATATATATTTTAAAAAAAAAATTAATAGCATTATTTTAATATATATATATATATTTAATATTTTTTAAATTATAAAATGAAACTCGAGTATAATTTGAAGGTAATTCTCAATTTTGGCAAACCTTCCCCAAATTGTACCTTTGTCAACTCTTTCACTTTTAGGTTATTGCTATAATTTTATCTTTAAAATATTTTTAAAAAAAATATATTTTGAATAAAATTATTTTTTAATTGAAGTAGTAATATAATACCATTAATTTAACAATTTAACAATTATTAATTTTTAAAATAATTATATAAATATAATTTTCAACTATCATCTAAATTTTATGTCGAACCAAAATAGATACATTGTTTTAAAATAGAGTGACTATTTTTTTTTCTCAATTACTTGATAATTTATACGATTAGACTTGAAAAATATAAATAATTTTATTTATAATTATCTTCTCTTTAATTTCTAGCGACCGTCTATATTTATTTCAAGATTAAGAATTCAAATCTCAAAATTTTGTAATGATAGAAAACGGACCAAAGATAAAATAACAAGGCTTGAATAAAGTTTGCACATATTGTAGAAAGATCCACAAATACTATTCCAAAGCAAGAGGATAACTAATAGAAATTATAGATTTCATTTCAAACTGACACAAAATTGTATATATAAAATTTAAAAATTGAGACTATGGAATATTTTTTTCAGTTTTATTTTTAATATAATACTGAAAATTTAAAGGTATCACGATGTTTATTTTAATTAAAATGATTTTAAAAACATTTTTTTTTATTTTGAAAGATAAGACATTATTTATAGACGTATAAGAAAAATAGGATTATTTAATTTAGTACATATTAATTTTAATTTATGGTCATAAAATTGTCAAAAATAATGTGTATTAATTAAGGGGAAAAACAATAAAATGGAGGAATCTGAGGTGGGGACTGATGAGGACATAAAAAGTGCCAAAGCGGCGTCGGTTCATTGTTTTGTCGGAGTTGGACAACGTTGGATGAGGGACGGTGACGTCACACTTACGATTTATAATTTTCAAATTTATTTCATGGCAAATGATGATTAAAATTTTTAAAAAAGGTTTCATGGTAATATCGAATATACAGTTATTTAAAAAAAAAATTGAATTATCGTGCGAGTAATTAATTAGTCAAGTGTTTGTTTGGAAATTTTAGGGAATTAATTTTAGATTACTTTAATTTTTGAAAAATTAGCTAAATAGGAGTAATAATTAAGCAATGCTAATTAATGTGGTGGAGACTATGTATTGCTCTAATATGAACGACAAAAAAAAAAAAAAAATGTCAACTGTATTTAAAGAGTATTTTGAGTGAGCTTATAAATTTGTTAAAATATTTAAAAATTTCTAAGATATTATGAAGTATTTAGTAAATTTTTTAGAAGATATGTTTTTGAAATAAAATATTATGATTTTTTATTTTTTATTTTTTATCCTGTTTATTATGAAAATTATCATTGTTAAAATTTTATAAGCTTCGTACTTTCATTTATCCAAATACTTCAAAATTTTATTTTAAATTAATTTCACAATGATATCTAAAAAGTTGATAAATGTCAAGATTGTTAGTTCTTTAATCATATTTAGTTATATCTATGTTTTTAATGGCCTAAATTTTATATTTTGCTCGATTAATTTTGGGAGAGGACGATCCTCCCTTTAGTTCGCCCTTTTGATAAATCAAATACAATCATAACTTATACACAGTTTAAGCAAAATATTTGGATTAATATCAATCGGGTAAATTGAATACAATAACAACATATACACAGTTAGAGTATAACCTTCATATTAAGGTAACCCTCCCAACATACCCCCTGTATGAGATGCGTTAGGGACCTTCAGATGGACAATACGGACGTGTTAAAGCATTTACATCCACTATAATTTGAATGTTAATATTTTCTATTATCCTCTAACTATCTTATCACTGATTTATGCCTTTGGGGGCCATATTTATCTATATTTTTATAAGATTATTGATGGCTTATAATAAATCCGAAGAGATATATACATAAAATATGTATAAAATTTGATTATCATAACAAATATTTTGATTTTTTTTTAATTTTTTAAATTTAACCACACACATCGAGGATATTAATATCAGTAGTGCATATATATGTGCAATATATAATTTCATAAGGAATTGGACAACAATATCTCTTTCATAAATCATGAAACGTGCACATTCCAATGCATGTACGAATTCATGATTATGTCAACTAAATGCATGTGCCTATTACTAAAAGTAACACACTAGGCTACATTATATATGTAATAATTATCCCTTTCATTTTTAAATATTAATACAATACTAGGAAGTTATTCAATTCATTCCCGCGTACTTTATCGGTTAATATTTTGAGTGTATCATTTAAATACTCAACTAATAATACAATAAATATAATATGTATTATATTATTAGTTTTGTTGTTTCTTGTATTTGTTCTTTTACATATTATAATTATTTTTTATTTAATTTTAAAAAATAAAATATTATCTTATTCTTAACTCTTATTCAAATAATTCGAATTCATAATCAATAAGATCATAGATATAAGATATTACTAATAACGATTAGTCTATTTTGGCCTATTAATGAAGGGTTATTTCAGTCAATTTATCCATAATTAATTGAAATTGAAATGACACTTGAGATTTAATAGTTAATTTAGCTTAGTCAAGCGATTAAATCACCGCAAATCTTGGAACTCAATCCGACAGTCCAAACTCATCCACCCCCTAAATCACCTCCCCGCCATTTCTTCCCCCGACAAACCATACTCTGGACATTTCATCTTTTTTTCTCACTCTGGAAAAAAAGAAATTGTTTTTCTTTAATGTTTACCGTCAAAGATCAAGAAATTCGAAGGAAACCAGAATGACACGATGGTTGCAATGAAATTGTTAGCGATAACGTTATGTTTCTTGTTGGGTGCATCATCGGTGAGCCATGCAGCCACCGATGACGGCAGCGATGACGATCCCGTCAACCCGGCGGCGATGCAGCTTCTGTCGCAGGCACTCTTCAGCCGTTTTAGCAATTTCTCCGCCTATTTCGGCCCTGAAATTATCAAATATCTCGGTTTTTGCATTGGCAATATGTAAATAACCCTTATCTCACAGCTTAGTTAACATTTCTTAGTCCTATTAATTCCCTATGCTGAGCAAAGCCAACAATGCGACTTTGTATGATGTTTTTTTATGTGGTGATCTAATTCTTTTTGTACGAGGAATGCTCGAATGTTGGTTTGTAGTATTATTAATTTGTTTCATCTTGTTGGAACATGTGCTTGCACGTTAACAGACTGCGGCTTCAACTACCAACGTCTGATTTCAATCTGGGTTTGGGTTTGATGACGTTTGTTAATCTTTGTTGTAGGGATGCTGAGTGGAATGCGGCATTTAATTTCTCCAAGAATACACAGTTCTTGGCCGAATGTCTCAGAAGCGATGGAGGTATGAAGTTTCTGAATGCATTTGAACCTCACTTGGATTTAAAAATTTTTTGAAGTCAAATTGGTACTTGGTAGGTTGCACCAAAAAAATCCTTTTTTAGGAACATGAATATCAAAAAGTGCATTACATTGTTAGGGGTTTGACCTAGGTTGGAGAGTTCGTCCATGGATTTTGAAGATGGGTGTTCCCCTTTTCCCTTTTTTTTTTTTTTTTTTTTGTGGTTTAGGTTTTTTGTGGTTGGGGTAGGGAGATGGATAGAATTCTAAAATAATGAGGGAATTAGGAGTTTTATATTATTGAGAGATTACTTTTATGAGTTATTAATTTTTGAGGGGAGCCTTTGAGTATCGGATTTAGTAATGATTTATAGAGGGGCTATTCTTTTTTGGGACTTGGGAGGGGTGGGGTGTTAGGAGGGGGTGCTGCCGGAGGTATGCTCTCTCTTCCCATGGGCCCATGCCTCATAGTCCACCATTCCTCATGATCTTTCATAATAATGTATCTAAATTCTTGAATTGTATTTTTGTTTTGTCATTTATTGATGCCTTTGTTGGATGGCACAGATGCTGTGCAGCGATTGTGCACGGCCGCAGAAGTAAAGTTCTATGGCGATAGTCTGATACAAGATGCACAAAGTGGGGGTACGAAGAGTAGTAACTACCTGAAACCTAACAAGAATTGTAACTTGTCCTCATGGCCATCAGGTTGTGAGCCAGGATGGGCATGCAGTGTGGGGAAAGATACGAAAGTTGACCTTAAAAACTCTAAGGACATGCCCATTAGAGATGTTGATTGTCAGCCTTGTTGCGAAGGCTTCTTCTGTCCTCATGGTCTTACCTGCATGATACGTGAGTTTCTGGAAACTTATCAAGACTTGAATTTTGAAATCATTCTTCTTGTGATAAGCGCATGCTCTGCTGCAGCCAAAACAGTCTAAGGTGTTTCTTCGATAGTTTCCCTTGAAAAGACATTTGACTTTTTCTTTCTTATTGGTAAAGTCAGTTATTATACGTTACCTCAACCAGCATTGCATATTACTTTCATTATTTAGCAATTAACTTATTGGGGATCTGTATAACAAATTTGATGAGCTACTAGCTTAATACTATATTTCGAATGTTATGTCAAATACCCCCTTATGACATGCTGCTTTCTGCAATTAATATTTTTTTCTCGATATATTCTCACATCATGTGAGAACTGCTTTGCTTTTGGGATGCATTGCATTGATTTTATCACATTAAATTCACTCATATTCATTTGACATTTTATGAGTTAAACCCCATTTTTTAAGCTTTCTTAAGCTTCTTTTCTTTTAGTAGCAAAGAAGTTCTTCCGGACAATATGTAGCTTTCATATAGTGCAGAATATCTGATATTCGTAATTCAATTTGGCGAAAGTAATATGACTCTTCCTGACTATAGCAAAAAAGCTTGAACTTTTAAAAATAACACGCCTCTATCTTTCTCCATTAGAACAAACTATGTCATTGTAAATTGTTTGATTCTGATTTGCAAGAAAGATTTGCAACATCATGTAGAATTACTTGTGAACTTTCTATGACAATGTCAGGGAATTATCTAAGGTAAAACTACTTTCATCAGTTAACCTCTGCCATTCAATTTGCTGTAAATCATCAGAAATGATTTATTCCCCTTATTCTAACCTTTTATTCTAAGTGGAACTTTTCTAAGACATTGTTGTACTGTACAATGTCTCTAATTTTGTTTCCCCATTTTACTTGAAGCCTGCCCATTGGGATCTTACTGCCCTCTAGCAAAACTCAACAAAACCACTGGTGTTTGCGATCCGTAAGTCTGATTTTTCTGTAATGACATTTTTTGTTTGCCATCATGATTTATGAGCTTTGAACTGGTATTGATCCTCTGAAAATTTTGAAGGTATCGATATCAACTACCTCCGGGGCAACCGAACCACACCTGTGGTGGAGCAGATATTTGGGCTGATTTTTTGAGTGGTAAAGAGTTATTTTGTTCAGCGGGATTTTACTGTCCCACTACCACCCAAAAAATTCCGTGCAGTAAAGGGTACTAATTGTTATCTCAAACTTATAACATGTGTCTATTAGCCCTACACTTTTTGAAATTTCTATGGTCTCTGCGCGATTCAGCCATGACAATTATCTCCTCTCTTTTCTTATTTATTTATTTCTTTTATATTTATATGGACCTATTTTCTCTCATGGTTAGCACTTACTGTTTATTGATGTAATGCACTTATATATTCTTTGTTTTTCTTTTTTCTATGTTTTGCAGACATTTCTGCAGGGCTGGTTCTACCGCTCAAACAAGTAAGTCTAATCTTCCCTCTTCATTTAAACACTTCATTGCTTTTAGTGCTTGGAGTGTGTTCTTTGCAATTCCCTTCTTAATTAGTGTGGTGTATGTGTATACAAAATACTTTGATGGAGTCAAAGTTAGCTACGAGTAGCAGAAGAATAAGACGAAGTTTGTGGTTGTTTGACATAGGCTAGGGAACTTCATGTAACATAAGGCTCAAAGGCCCCTCAAACTCTCATAATTCTTGTCTGCTTGTTTTTATTGAAGCAAGAATGTTTTATTTCTTAGATGACTAAGCAAATCTTATGTAAGGTCTTGTTGGCTCTGATTTTTCCAAAACTTGTTATTCAATCAGGCTTTCTGAGGGAACTATAGGGGTTTCTTGATATTTCACATGAATGAATGATAACATTCATTACAATATATGACCTCTTCAGTAGAAATCAAAAGAATTTTCCTCGAATTTACTCTCTATTCTGTCAAGCTCTGCATAGTTTATCTGAAGATTGCAGTTTCATTTATCTCTGTGTGCAACTTAAAAACAAAAAAATGACAAATTCTAAAATTGGAATAGCTTTCTGTCTTATCTCCTGAAAGTGTCTCCAAGAGTGAGACAAATATAATATCAACCCCCGCCCCCGCGCCCCGCCCCCCAAATGATCTATTGCTTGGATTATCTTAATCATTTCAGAAATGGTTCTACTATCATGGGTGAATTGGCAGGTTGCTATCAGCTGGCAACTTGTGACACACAAGCTACAAATCAGAATATCACGGCCTATGGCCTCATCTTCTTCGTAAGCTTCTACTGCTTGGTTTATTGTATACTACATAAAGAGTTTCCATCAGGACATTAACGACCAGTTAGAATCAAAATCTTCCATCATGCTTCTGAATTGTATTAACTTGCATTATATTCACTGGATAAGCAGCAAATGGGTATCTATTTTTTCTATAAACTCCTAAATTTCTTAGCAATGCTGTGAGATAAAGAACTACAATCTATTCTGTAATACAGATAGCTAGAGTATAACTCATCCTGTTTCAGTACTCTATAATTATATTATGCCTTTCTGGAGCTGTAATATCAAAATGCAGTGTGATCATTCTGAAATAGTTTCAGTTTTGCATCTTTAAATTAGCATGCATAACGCATGGACTCGGCCTTAAATGTACTCTTCTGCTTTGTCAATTTAGGGTGGGATCACTCTAGTACTTCTGATTATATACAACTGCTCTGGACAAGTTCTCAGTTCTAGAGAAAAAAGACAGGCAAAATCCAGAGAAGCTGCAGCGAGAAGTGCTAGGGAAACAGTACAGGCACGAGAAAGATGGAAATCAGCTAAAGAAGTTGCGAGAAAAGGTGCAAGTGAGCTTCAGTCACAACTATCACGAACATTCTCACGCAAAAAATCTGTGATGCATGACACACCAAAGGGTTCAGGCCAACCTAAACCTGGATCAGATGCTGCATTACCACCTATGACTGGTGGTGCATCTGACTCAAAAGGAAAAAAGAAAAAGGAAAGCAACCTCACAAAAATGATGCGTGATCTTGAAGAGAATCCTGATAATGACGAGGGATTCAGTGTGGAGATTGGAGACAAAAATTTGAAAAAGAATGTTGAAAAGGCCAAGCAATTGCATACTCGCAGCCAAATTTTCAAGTATGCATACGGTCAAATTGAAAAGGAAAAGGCGCTGCAGGAGCAGAATAAGAATTTGACTTTCTCTGGTGTAATATCGATAGCTTCAGATCTGGAATTCTCAAGCAGGCCACCTATTGAGGTTTTTTTCCAAGATTTGACTCTTACCTTGAGAGGTAAACACAAGCATCTGTTAAGGTGTGTAACGGGAAAACTAGTGCCTGGCCATGTTTCTGCTGTCATGGGTCCATCTGGTGCTGGGAAGACAACGTTTCTTTCGGCCTTGACAGGAAAAGCTACTGGATGCACCATCACTGGTTCAATCCTCATCAATGGGAAGGATGAACCGATGCAATCATACAAAAGAATTATTGGATATGTTCCTCAAGATGATATAGTGCATGGAAACTTGACAGTGGAGGAGAATCTCTGGTTCAGTGCAAGATGCAGGTGTGCTTCTACCAATTCATAAAAGGTTACTTAGGTGCATTTTTTATGACCTCAAACCATTCAACCAAATATTGATTAACATGTAATTGATCCGAGATATTTAAAACGGCTCCTCTTATAGGCAGCCAGCATATATCAGTACATCTACAACTGGTTAGTGTTGGTCATAAGGTGTATTGGGTTTTCCCAAGCTATGTGCATTTTGAGAATTTATTCATTGATTTCAATTAATTATTATCCCCTCCTTCCTAAACTTATATATCTCATTTGATTTGGGCATGAAGTTTTAAATGATAGTTGAAGAATTTAAAATTTTAAGTATTAAAAAGTAGTGGTTAGTGGTTGAAACTTAGTGGCGTCATATTAAAGTAAGTAATATTTTTGGGAAAAAAAATTCCCACTTAGAAAATAGAGTCTTATTTTGAAACGTCCTAAAAAGATAATAAGAGTAATAATGTGGGAGAGAGGGAGTTTTATGGTAATTCGTTGATACTATCCTACCTAAAAACAATATCTGGAATTTAGTATATCTGGAATTTAGTATCATATTCACAGTTCAGAGATTATGTCAGTTTCATTGTATTTATTGAGAAGACAGGATGATTTACAGTCAATTTCCCTTCACCCTTTCTGAATATGGACTCACAATGACATCATTGATTTTAAATTTAGTGTGTTTCTTATGTTCACTGCTAAATGTAATCCATCAAACCTTTTAAGCTTTTCTTAGATTAAAAGGACTATATTCTTGTTCTTTCTTATTCTCATTTCGACCTGCTGGAATGCGAGTTCCATTTGATACAATTGGTGGAGTATGGTTGATTCCATGTCAACAGGAATGATAACGCTTTCCAGTTTTCCATCAATACTTAAATATGGGCTTCATGCTATAACTTATAAAATAATTGCATGCATAATATCCAAGAATGGTGCATCAATCATTTGATGTCAAAGAGCTCATATTCCTAATCTCCATGCTATATACGTCAGTAGTTTTTCGAAAGCTGAGTCAAGAAATCAGACTTGCTGCTTGCTGTACCCCTTTTTTCTAATTCTGTTCTTGTGCCATTTTAATAATGATCATCATGTTTTAATGCTAAACTTTTTTCTAGACTCCCGGCTGATATCGACAAAGCAGAGAAAGTCCTAGTTGTTGAAAGAGTAATTGAGTCCTTAGGATTGCAGCCTGTTAGAGACTCCCTAGTAGGAACAGTTGAGAAGCGAGGAATCTCTGGAGGTCAGAGGAAACGAGTAAATGTTGGGCTGGAAATGGTTATGGAACCTTCCCTCTTGATCTTAGATGAGCCGACATCTGGCTTAGACAGTTCTTCTTCTCTGCTACTACTTAGAGCCCTTCGTCGTGAAGCTCTCGAAGGAGTAAATATATGCATGGTGGTTCACCAACCAAGGTAATTCTGACTTTCGCATATTTATGATTTTATCATATATTGCTTTCACCATTATTGTGCCACATTGTTCCTCTTCACATCAATGCATCCTCCTCTTCATTTGAGGCTGATCTTGTACCTGGTGAGTCATTAAGCTGTGGCTTACTTTAAACAGGCTTTTAGTAAAAAAACAGTACTGTTGATTGGAGAAAGGAAACCACTCATTTTATTTATATTATCCATGCATTCTTTTATCTCATATCATCTTATGTTTGGATCAACTGCTAATGTGTGAGAGAATCATTCTCTGTGAAACTATATAAATGGCTATAATTATTCCACTCCAAGAATTATTTTTGGATGTTGGAGGCAAATTATCTGCCACTATCCCTTTTGTTCCAAAATGGACCCTTGTTTTGCAAAATCTGGTGTAATTTCAAATTTATTTCCTTTTCTTTATTTTCATTTTATTTTATTTTTTTCTTGGTAGATTGCCTTTCTTTTTTTGAAACTGCGAAATGGTTTCTGACTGAGAAAGCTTCAAGCTCTCATTGGAATATATGCAGTTTGGTTCAGTGGAATCTGTAATTTGTAAGGAGAAGAGAAGCTGAGCCTTAATCCTGCAGCTTCTTGTTTAATAAACTAATGTAGACACAGATGCTATGCATGCTAGCAGTCATGCTTTATAAATCAATCAAATAAAAAAATGTACTCTAAATAATTCTATTCGTTCGATACTTTTACTTTTCATATTGATATTTTTGGTTAACAAACCTAAATATGAATTAACTTTTGCTATATACTTCTTAAGCATTTTTATTATGGTAAATTTATCTTAGTGTATTGATTTAATAAGAGGTTAGAATTCAAGTATTATTAGATCATAAGTAATATGTTTCTCATTCTTTGCTTAATGATAAAATAATTTTTGCGCCATAAAACATGTAGATTTCAACATTACAGAAGTCTCTTTTTAATTATTTCTTGATACTAATTCAGTGCATCATCCTACCCAAAAAAATTCAGTGCATCATAAGATCTTGAATGGATTCTTTGCTAAAAAATTCATGGTTGGAAAAAGTTATAAATGCATCAAGGTCTTCACAAATAGCTCATGTTTTATTCTATGTTTTGGTGTCGCTCTTTTTCCTAGAAAAAAAATTCAATACATTGATTCTTTCGTACAGATTATTTTGATGAAAATTTGGCCAAAAAGTGATTTTTTATTAATCATGTATGTCAAATATACTAGTTTTTACTAACCTTTAGGTGCTATTATTTTATTGTTTCCTTAATACTTAAAAGAAGTTAATAATTTATGAGATCCGACCTATCAGAAATAGAGAATCCAGTCCATGCTCTCTGTTATTTAAAAAACCAAAAAATGTTGAATAGTGTTCTTCATAAGCACATATTAGATTTAAAATTTGAGTTATTATGATTCTCAAATAGTGTTTTCTTAAGCACATATGATTCTTGAGTTATTTAGGATTTATAGATGAATGGCTAAAAATTCATTTGATATCTTTTTTTCATGAATTTCGAATGCATAGGAATAGCAAGAGAGGAGTTTAGACTTTTAAGGAAAAAGTAATATTAGATATCTGAAAACTTAATTTTTTTTAATTTATGCATAGTTTAGACATATTTCTTTCTTCAGAATATGGAGCCTTCAATATGTGCTTGTGCATTAAATCCTTTATTGTCTGCAGTCGAAGTTTCTTAAAAAAAGCATTTTTATTGATGCTTAGTTTGAGAAATTTGGTTTACTTGATACTTCAGGATGTGATCTTCAAGTTTTGTTGTCAAATTTAGTGAAAAATAATAATATGTATACTTATCCCCTCCTATATTCTAGAACTTGTATATATATACTAAGGTAGTAATAGGAAACAAAGAGATACAATAAGATAAAAGGTTTTTGGGAACAATTATCACATTAAGGGTCAAAATATCAAATTTAATAAAGATATTTGCCTCTTTGAGAACAATAGATATGCAAACAAGTTCAATCAGATTGGGTTCATTCCTCTAAAGTTCATTCAAGCTTATGTCAAAAATGAAACCAAGCTGACCTTGATCAAATTTTGAAGCTCATAAAGTTTTGGAGCTCTGCTTGTTAGTCTAGTAAATTTAGTGAGGAATAGCCAAGCTGGTTAGGCTTTGTTCAGATTTGACTTGTCAGAAGCTCATTCAAGTCCAAGTTGAATAATTAACTAGCCAACCCCCAATACAAATTTACGCTCATTTGTGATACCAGGCTACTGGAGCCTCAAGACTGACCCCACTGGAGCAAACTCACTTGTACAAAGTTTAAAGTTACATCTACAATGTTTTGCACCACATATTTCTGCCTCGCAATGTTAAGAAAATTACTAATTCATATTGATTTTCTTCCAAATGCTAATGTTATACACATTTACAATCGGATATGCCTACAACTATAGTAAGTGAATACTTGTAAGAACCTTTCCTTGAGCAACTACATTGGAAAATTAGATGTCAGTTATCATTTGCTTGGAATATGTATGTTCTTAAAAAGTTAATTTTACTGACAAGTCAAAAGCTAAACATTCAGACACTTCTCATGTTAATCATTGACCATTTCTTTCTGTAGTTACACCTTATTCAAGATGTTTGATGATTTGATACTTCTAGCTAAGGGTGGCCTTACGGTATATCATGGACCAGTTAAGAAAGTTGAAGAGTACTTTGCAGGCCTTGGGATCAATGTCCCTGATAGAGTGAATCCTCCAGATTACTTTATTGACATCTTGGAGGGAATTGTAAAACCAAGCGCTAGCTCAGCTGTAAAATTTAAGGAGCTTCCTCTCAGATGGATGCTTCATAATGGGTACCCCGTACCACCAGACATGCTGGATTCTGCAGGGGTGCCAGCATCTTCAACCGAAGATTCGGCCCATGGAGCAAATCCAGCTGCTAAAGCCGACTCAGATCAGTCTTTTGCTGGCGAGCTGTGGCAGGATGTCAAGTTTAGTGTTGGACAGAAGAAAGATCACATAAGGCATAATTTCAACAAGTCTCTGGACTTGTCTAATCGGAAAACCCCGAATGTCCCGCAGCAATATAAATATTTCGTTGGAAGGTATTTCTACATTTCTTAATTCCATGTTGTTTCTATATTTTAATGCAACTGTGCCCTTTTTATAACCATTTACTTGGTGTTTTCTGTGGAGGTACTCGTGCCTTAAAACTCTTGAAATTGACCAGTAGGGGTCCTATTAAAGTTTAAATGAACACTTGGTTGTATGGATACTGTTAAAAGTATAAATTTGGTTTTCAGAGATGAAAGCCACAAGTGATGAGTAAAAATGATAGCATCTTATCTCTTTGATTGCTGATGCACATGATTTAGTACTTCTAAAAATTGGCATCTCGTTTAGCCTTTTGACTGAATGTCTTTTTTCTCAGACTTGGAAAGCAGCGACTAAGAGAAGCTAGGATACAAGCTGTGGATTATTTGATTTTACTATTGGCAGGAATCTGCTTAGGAACGCTTGCCAAAGTGAGTGATGAAACCTTTGGTTCAACGGGATATCTATATACAGTCATCGCAGTTTGTAAGTTCAAAATTCCAATCTTGATGCCTTTTATGTTCCTTGAATTGCACTGTTTGAAGTGTTGTGCTTATTTTTTAAATTAAGTTCCAACATCTTCTCCCCAAATTTTCATGTCTATCTTATGCTGAGATCTCATACGTATTTTTAATCATTTCTCAATACGCCTCAGACATTTCATGAGGTAAAATTTGTGCATTAAATACCTTTGCAGTATTAATCTCTCTCTTTTGGCATATCTAACAAGCTATGATTGTTCGTAAAGATCCTATGAAGAACTATATAAAATTTTCAACTTCAACAGCATAAATATACTAAAGATGGGAAGGAGAATTTTTCAAAAGCCAAAAAAATGTTGGCAAGTACTAGAAACAATCTAAAATATAGTTGGGGTTCCTCAACAGTCTTTGTATAAAGCTCACTAACAAACTGAAAAGGTAAAGTACAATCACACCTTAAGGAGCAATACGTGCAGTAGTATCTTCTGATATCATAACCTATCAATGTAGCTGTTACTCATTTTCAGTTTCATGGACTCATTTTATAAATCAAGAAAGGCACATTTACCACATTGATTTGTAGAACTCTAACCAATCTTAAGTTTATTTACTAATTTCAATTCCTAGAACATGCCAAAATTAAGTAGAGATGATTAGTGCAATTTACAAAATTATTTATGTGCTTTCTGCAATTAAAAATCTGACATGTGCATTATTTTCCAATGCTTTTCCAATGGTTTCCCTTTTCAAGCAATAAGCCATTACTTGAAGAACTAATCAGATCTTTTCAGCAGTTTGCGTCACTATATGCCAAGGATAACAGCACTTATGGTCATCTCGTTTCTGTTTCCTTTTATTTTTTAATATTTGAATGCTTCTTGAGCCCATTTGCTTCATGTCATAAAGTTCCATTATCAGCATTTGAAGGAATGGTTAAAGGATAATCAGGGTTTGTTATGATTATACTGAGTGTTTAAAGAGATAATCTGTTACTGAAGTTATTGCATCATGGCTTCACGGAAAATGATATTGTTTCCTTATTAGAAGTCCTGCCTGTTTAAAATAAAAATTAACTTTGCAGACTAACAATTTTACTTTGTTAATCAGAAACCTCATTGAAATTTAAAACTCAATAAATCAGCTCTGAATCAACTAAAGGAAACAATTTAGGGAAGGTTTTTAAGCTTGAAATGCTAATTCTTTTTTACAGTCTTGATACATAATATATAGCATCACTTGCTCTGTTTATTAAAGCATATGAATGAATGGTTTTGTTGGTTGTAAAGCACGAGTGCTTCTAGAGAGAACTGACAGATTGGTTCTTTGTACTTTTTTCATGAAGAAAGGGCATAAATGATAGCTAACGCCATCCATTCTATTCACTTCGACTTTTAATTTCAGTTGAGAAATTTCTATAGTAAATGACTAATTAGCATATCCCTTGTGAAGTACAAGAAAATCGAAAGGAGTTATAATCTGTGTGGATAATTGATGTATCAAAATGGTGGATACACTTTCTCGCTGTAACAATTTATCATGCCATTGATTTCTTTTCCTAATATCCTTTCAATCGTACTGAATGCTTAGCAATGTTTTTGTAGCCTTACTCTGTAAGATTGCTGCATTGAGATCGTTTTCTATGGATAAGTTGCATTACTGGAGAGAGAGCGCTTCCGGCATGAGCAGCCTGGCATACTTTCTAGCGAAGGACACAGTTGATCATTTCAACACAATCGTAAAGCCCGCTGTTTATCTATCAATGTTCTATTTCTTCAACAATCCCAGGTCTACCATTTTCGACAATTACTTGGTCTTGCTCTGCCTCGTATACTGTGTTACTGGCATAGCTTATGTGCTTGCCATCTACTTTGAACCTGGTCCTGCCCAACTGGTAAGCAATATTAAACTTTGTTTTCTATGACATATTAAAATTGATTTATCTTATTATGTAAGACTCACTTTTACATTTTAATTTTTATTTATGCAGTGGTCAGTGTTGCTTCCTGTTGTTTTGACTCTCATTGCCAACCAAGAGGGAGATACATTTGTAACGAAATTAGGAGATTTTTGCTACACTAAGTGGGCTTTGGAAGCATTTCTGCTAGCGAATGCCGAAAGGTTTGAAATTACAACCCCATAAACTACATATCTCTTCTCTCTTTAAAAATGCATGAATCCGGGAATCTGATATGAGCTTAGAAAAATCCTTCAACTCTTGCATACATTGAAAACGTTAGACCTCTCCATCTATTTATAAAGAAAATCTACATTTCATTTCACTTTAATGCTTGGAGAAAGTAATGCTTTTTAATTTTGAATAGCTGTGGTTGGAAAATAGATTGTACACCACTATGCCATTGACTACTCTAGCCAATCACTTGATTGATATTTTCCTTTTTTGGGGTTAAATTCAATATCTATAAACCCAAAGAATGGTGTATTATAACTTTTCAAGATGTATAATGTAAAATAAACTGCAGATATACAGTCGCTTGATTGATTTGTGAATTAGTTTTGGCTATTTTGTCAAAATATTATGGAAATAGCCAAGAAATTTTACCCTGAATGAAAAAAAAACTGTTGTTTCAAAAGACCCTTATCCTTATTTTATTGCTTTATTTCCTATTAAACTACTATCCTAATATATATACAAGTTATAGGATTTAAGCGTGGGTTAATGCACATATATCAACCTTCATCACATTTTTCAGCAAAACTTGAAGCACGTCCTGAAGTGTCATGTGGACCAAATGTTCTAAAGTTATGCATAAGTAAACTCTCCTTTTTAGATGTCAGAAATGTTATTAATTGCTTCATCTATTTCATAGATTGTCCTGTAAAATTGACCTGGAATATGATTACACTTATATATTTCCCTTAGTTTTAATGAAACTTAGTCAAGAGTTGTAATGTGAAAAGAAGTTCTTCTGAGGAATTTGAATTGCCATGTGATCAGAAACCATCTTCCTGGTTCGATTTAAACTGTTGCTGTTCCACTTGCAGGTACTCTGGGGTGTGGCTTATTCAAAGATGTGGTGCACTAAGACAAAGGGCTTATGACCTAAAACACTACTATCCTTGTCTAGCATTCCTCGTGACTACTGGCATACTTAGTCGGGCGTCAGCTTTTTTCTGTCTGGTCACTTTCCAGAAAAAATAATTGAAGGGGAATGAATGGTTTCATGTCTTATAGCACACAGGAAAACAGATAGGAAAGCAAGAATTGAGAGTTAGGATTTTTCAGACGAACGTTGTCATGGGTACAGATAGGTTTGCGGAGAACGTTGCTCCTGATGTTTCATCAGTGAAAGTTTTAGGTATCAAATTCTTATTCTTTTTGTATCCAGCTATGGCAATGAAAGTGGGAAACAGGTTAGCTGTGTTGAATCAATGGAAATGATCTTCTCAAGTCTTTATATGTCACTGTTGACGCGCCCCCCCCCCCCCCCACACACACATACATATATATATATATGTATGTGTGTGTGTGTGTGTGTGTGTGTGTACAGAATGTAATTTTTTCTGTCATCTTAAATATTTAATTTTTTGATTTTAATGAAGTTTATAATTAATTTCATGAAATATGGGGATTCCACAACACTTGATATTTCACTAATAATAAAAATCTAATTAGTAGACTAAAAAGTACCCATTGGCTCAAAATACGAAGAAAAATTCTTGATGAAAGATTTTGAACTAATCTTTTTATAAGGATTTTTCCGAACATTTAGTGAAAATTAAACGCTTGACATTTTTGTATTATCAGCAAAATACACCATTATCCATTTGTTGATCTTAGCATATGTGAATATGTGGTGAGATAATTTCAAATTAATTTAGCAGATATATATATATATATATTGTATGTAAATCATAGAAAGTAATTTAATCAAAGCTGCAAAAGGCGAAGATTTTACAAAGTCAAATTCCCAGCTTACACGGTATCATCAGAGTTTTCCACCCTCGAGTTCTGAAATATTTCGGACTGCCATAAAAGATTTCAAGAGTTGGAAACTAGCCATTCTCTCTCTCCCAATACACATCTGCCACAAGCTCAACCCCCACCCCCACCCCCACCCGGCAACAAAAGAAACATGGATTAGTGCATTTCAAGAAATGCGCTCAACCAACAGGTGAATAATTTTATGCATCTCGCCATCTGCTAAGACCGCAATGCCATGAACTATCAAACAGCAGGTTCGACTGAGATGACCATTTAAGTCATCTTTTTCAGTTCTATATCCCCGTTTTTTGTGAAACCAGCATTCGGAAAAAAAGACGAGTCCTTCTAAAACGCAGGAACTTAGATGGTAACCTAAAGAACAGGTAACCTTGTGAAAATGAGGCTTCATCTCCAAACCATATCACCCATAAATTTGAGAGCTGGGACACCCCTTATTTCTACATCAACCAGGGGTGACTGGATTTGTTTCAGTTTTGCTAACTCCGAGTCTTTCTGGATCATATCAAGAGCACGCATCTGGTCCTGCAACCAACAAGTAGCAAATAAAATAGAAAGCTTTAGAACTCTGGACCAGAGATCATAAGCAAAAGTTTCTTCCAATGCTGAATGTCCAGTTTGTAAGAGGAAATCGGGATATTGCAAGAGCAATTTCAGGGCTCTGGTTTATTTTAAATTTTATCTAGAGAAAATCTGAAATTTAAGCCTTTGGATACATCAAGAAAGCAGACCGCAATCATGTAAACAGATATCTTTATTAATGTGTAAACTATATTCTCAAGGATAATGAACTCAGGAACAATTTCGATCAGGTTACGTACTCCAGAAAGTGTGAGAAAAATAATTCATTGCTTATTTATAATTCTGGAAATGAACAAAAGGGTGGGTCAAAAGGTAGAGTAGTGGCCCTTAATCACAAGTCAATATCATGGATGCCATTATATTGTCTGTGTCCAAATGGGCAATGCGATAATTTATTGGAGCTTAGTGTTACTCCACCCATCATTATAGAGAGTTCATCAACATAGAGAGAGACTCTAATCAATGATCGTAAAGAAGAAAAGGAAACTAGAAAATAAAACAATTATTTCGACCAGAGGAAATGGATATTAAGAACATTAACACATCCATTTCTCATTTTGCAATCAACTTAGATCAGAAGACTCATATACCAGAATAGGATGATATGTCAATATTTCAGTGGACACCCTACATATCAACATGGCTAATTCTTCATATGAAATCATCAATACCATACTAACTTAAGGCTTTGTTCTTGAATCTTGGAAGTTGGAGTAGATCTAAAATCATAGAATAGTTGTTTAACCCCTTTCCATATTAGCAAAGGGTGCAAACAAGCTGAGCTCGAATTGAATTTTGGAATTTTTTTGAGATCGAGCCCAAGCTCGAAAAACGAGCTAAACGAGCTTGGCGAGATTGTAAAATTGAGCTCAATTCAGAAATATCGAGCTCGAGCCCACTTACAAAATAAATATGATATTTAAATTAATTTGAATTATGATTTGATTATTTTATATAATATCATTATTCCGTCATCATCCTTATCATCATTATTGTTATACATTATCAATTAAATTATCATGTAATTTTAATTGTTTTATTTTATTATAATGCATAATTATTATTTAGTAAAATAATTTTATTGTTATTTTAATTCAATAAGCATTATTTTTAATTCAATGGCTTGTGAGCCATCAAACACCTATATACATGCTCGAGTTTGGCTTGTTAAAGAGCTCGGACTCGATAAGCTCGAGCTTGCCTCGTTAAAGTGTTGGCTCGATAAACTCGAGCTCGAGTTTTTGAAACTTTTTTCAAAATAACTTTATCTCAATTATTTACTTTGAGACACCTAGAACTGCTTACATGCGTAGAAGCATTCCCAAAAAATGTGGACATTCTACAACGGTGAAATTTCATACATAACAATAAAGGTATTTCCAAAATGCTAAAGACATGATTCTAATTCCAGTATGTATTTGAGTTGGCAATTTTCAATGTTCAAGCATAACCTAGTATTGGAACATGATGCCAAAAACAATTTTCCTGAGATGGACGTTTTATGCCAGCATAAATTGCCCCAGTTCTGCTAGGCCCAAGACAAAATCAAAAGTCACTGCAGATGCAAATGATTTCTAATTCATATGTTACCTTCCTTTTCATTGAACAAAACTTGCAATCAGACGCCAATGGAGGTAGCAGTTGATTCACGATAAGTCTTTGTACTGGAACTTTTTCCTTCCGCAAGGATGCACACAATCTTGAAGATTCACTGAGTGCCATCACCTGCAGAAAATCAGACCAAAAAGTGGTCAATGCAGCATTTTAACAGAAAAAGGCTGCACAGCCTTTTTGGATTACACTCTTGTTTTCATCTTCTAATTCTCTCACATGGCCTCTATACTTTCTAAGTCTCGTAGAAATAGGGATAGATAAAGCACTGTATGAGAAGAATAACGTGGAGTTCAGAAAGACGGACTCTTTTCAGGTTTGCCATTCTCTTTTGAGACAGATCTTACTGCTAACAGCAATCTTTGAATACTTTTAAATATTACCACCACATTCTTTTCAAAATTTAATGTCACCATCCTCAACTTAGCAATTGTATTCCAGAAGCCCAGGATCAACTACATGTACTTCATCACTCTGACTCTACACAACCAGTGCCAATTTGATCTACTTAACCTCTTTGCATATTATACCTTTTCGAGTAACTTTTTCAAATTTTACTATCTTAACAGTCAATTCAGTCGTCATGTGCTCAAATAGTTCTTCAGCTAGAAATGCTTGCCTACTTTAGCCAACCACTATCACTCATGGGCATCAATCTCAGGACATGCACATGGACAAGTAAAAGCGTTGCATAACTCTGAATGGGTCCATTGTGTTGCAACTAGCAATTAGTGATACCATGTCTATTGCCACCAGATCTAGGATATGTCTTCCTCTGAGCCACGGATGCGAAGCACCTAGCAGAGAAGACAAACTAAAGTGCTTGTAATGGAGGCAATAAACAAGCGAGTGGAATGTCGGTTCATTATATACTTTAGAAGCAGAAAGTCACCAAATATACCATTTCTTCTATTTGGAAATTTTACCAATTTGAACAATATGATTAGACTTTCTACGTGAACTTTTAATAATAAAAAACATCACCTTTCCATTTTATTATAGAATACCTTTCACCAAAACCAAATTTACATGCGGAATAGTTACCAGGACAGAAAATTAAACTACCAATTCCCAAGGATAAACAAATAGCTCCATAGACTATAGGAAGCTAGTTTTAAAAAAATGTCAATTCAGTGTGCTAGCAGATATTACCTTCTGATAGTTCTAGTTTACGGATTGATTTACATGGAAAAAACTATGACAGGTTACTTCATTGCTTCAAGGAGATTATAAGTAGATTAAAATTAAAAAGCAAAATACGTGGGCTCATTACAGTGGGAATTGTTACGATCACAAACTCTGTGGTCTCCAAGTCACGGAAAAGATCTCGCACTTTTGCCATCCTTTCCCTCAGTTGCTCTAGCTTGTCACTCTGCAAAAATTCAAGGGAAAAACAAACATCGCATTTTAAACTTCAATCCAAAAAAGAAAAGAGAAAAAAATAAAATATAAAATTTTTACTGACCACTTGGTGGAGTAAATTTCTAAAAAATAATAATAAAAAAATGACAAAGAGAACAATGGCTTGTGCTTACACCATCTTGCTGTGGCTCTCCTTTTCCGAAAGCCGATTTAAGGGCTGCTGTTGCTGAAGCTATCTTCTTCTTGAGCTGAATTGAGCCATACAGAGACAGGCAGTAGATCAGTAAAACCACAGAAGACTAAAGTGGAAGATTAAGTACATTTCCGGTATGAATGTTGAAAGGTAAAACATGCCGACTTGCATTAGAGCACTCCTATAAATTGTAGTCAATTACAACTTGAGAGGAAATATGGGATTTCAATGATCAAGATATGAAAATCACAAGAAAACTTACTATTTAAGTTGTGAACCAAAAAAAATCATTTATTATTTTCAGGATGTATATCTATATCAAAATCACCAACCACAAGGGGAGGAACAAAGAAGTCAAGGATATCAAAGAACTACTGAGAAGAACATGGAATGGAGAATCTCAATGACAAGACTGGAACTAAGTTAGATGTTTAGGTAGACAGTGAATGAGGCGCCGAGCTGAGAGCTGCTGTTAGCTGGAGCAGCAATGGCATTGGCTACCTTCATCCAGTGAGAAGTAGATTACTCGAGAGAAAGAAATAAGGTGGAAAGCACAAAAAATGGTGCATGACAAGTTTCCAACAGTAGTAAAGCTTATTGATATAGCAAGTTAATCCAGAGCCAAAGCAACAAAAGAAAAACCTTTTAAATGAAAATTTCAGAAGGCAAACAAGGCAATTTGAATAGATTGGCAAACACTTTGTGATGCGAGAAGAAACAGTGTGAAGCAAAAAGAAGAAACGAAAGAAACTGAGACCGTGGCCTGTATCAAACTAGACGGAAAACATAGGATAATATGAAGAGAGATGCTAAGAATCTCCTTTTCCATTGAAACAATAGGATAGGGTGCAACTCAAAGGTTCTTCAATACGGATTCATGATCTCTCTGGCGCGGCCTTACAAACAACTTATTCTATGCATAGTTGTGGGTGTGCATTTGCAATGTATGCAGTTAGTCCTAACAAAACAAGTTATAATGTTAAAAATTCAAAAACGGCAAATATTAAAAAGAAGAAATGCTTTCTATCTCATACAAATTTTGTGTTCAAAAGTGACTGGTTGATTGCTTTTTCAACATTCTTTGAGCCACCTCCTGTTCAAGGAATGATGGGTTGCTTTTTTCACCTTGTAAAAAGGTGGTTAATGCATGGGAATTACTGAAGAGAGAGCAGCAAGAAAAGAGCAAAACAATGACTTTTTGCATCTCTCTTTGTGCTCTTTGAGGCTTTCTAGGCTTGGGTGGATTGCAGAACCACATTACAATTATTATTTATCAATTTGTTGAGGAGGCGTGGGGTATCAAAATGAATCTCAGGTACTATTGCCTCCATGTGTCTAAAATATAAGAATGTGAAAGTCAGCTATACTATCCCAAAGAAAGCACTTCATTGCACTAAAGGTCTAGGTATTTGCAAGTCAGAAACAGCATACCCACCTTCATCATCTTGCCTATAGATGCATCCAAGAAATCTGGCAACGACAGCAGTCGAAGTGTGTGACCCTATAAAAAACATTTTATCAATGCTTCCATAACCACCGGCCAAGGAGCAAATAATAATTCCTTACCGTGGGAGCTGTATCAAACACAATGCGCCTAAATCTACTATACTCTTGAGACTCCACAAATTACATGACCTGCAAGATTACTGTATAGTTACTCTATAGCAAAAAATTATAATTTAGTTACCAATCCAGAAAGTTTTAACAACAGTAATTTATTATACGTGCCTTTGAAATCGCAATAGCTTCATCTAGACCAGGAGGAGGAGTGTCCAACAGCTCTCCAAGCTTGAGTTCTCCCAACTGCTCATGAAAGAAGCAGTATAATACAGATGCAAAACTAGATGAATGTTGATTTGGAACATAACTGTAATAACTAGTACATCATTTTTCTAGCTCACTAAAACCCTGCAACTCTAGATGAAAACTATAGGTATGGAGGTAGTGGAGTAACTTTAATGTTACAACATGCTCAAATTAGCCAAATAGTAAGATAGCTTCACCAAAAACCTAAGCAACTATTCTAGAAATTCCCTTTTCCTGGACCAACTTAAGAAATTTTATCTAATATGGAGCATACTTACGACCATCCTAAAACAGCAGCTATTTTACCCTTGCACAAAGTGAAATTGGAGCCTGATTTGCGATTTCAGTGTAAAGGTTCCACCAATTTCCTCCTAAAATGTCTTCCATTTGCATAAGTGTATAAAGAATCAAAATGCGGCAACAAACACCATAGTTCAAGTAATGAATGAACCTTGAGAAATCACATATAACAAACACCAGATAGAGCAATTCACGGAAAAGCTAGGAAACATAATAGACTAAAGGCAAAGCAATATGAAAGGCACTGACAACTAATACCTGTTCTCACCTGGTCAGCAAGCATTCCAAGGCCCATACTATCCATGAAGCTTTTAACACCTGCTTCACCATGTTGACTTGCAGATCGAAATTCTTCCCTCGCTTTCTCAGGGTTTACCTTTGATAGATGAATATAATGCACCGTCACAAGCACTAAACATTTAGATGGAAAAGGAGATCTACATCATATCAAACAATGGATACCTCAAGTGCATACAGTGGAGATTCCACACCTTGTACAGGAACAAGCATCCCTCCAGTCAAATCCTAGGGAAAAATAATTAGATGGTTACACAAATGATATTTTCTCCTTGAATTACCTTTTCTTAATTAAATCAGAATATCAAGCATATGCACGAATAAGTAATTACTTGATCAAAAGAATCGCTTAATTAGTGAGCAGGGTCAGTAGAAACCACAATAGTGGGGTGACCATCGTTTGCAAATTTTACGGCAAGGGATGCTGCACAGCTTGTTTTCCCAACACCTCCTTTCCCACCTAACATGTAATATTTCCTCTGCGACCCAGAAACCATTTCATTGAATCCAGCAACTGTATCCATGGCAGTGACAACAGATCTCACTGCAAGAACAATACGCACCAGAGAATTACAAAAGTACTTCAATTTTTATCATCGTGCTCTAATTTCAAGACAAGGTATTGGGAGGGCAGTAATTCCGTTGTGCATCTTTACTACCCTCATTACTTCTTTATGCCTAAAAGGCTAAAAAGCAAAACTTGAGTAAACAGTTGTATTGTCACAAAGTGTTCACAAGGATAATTTGGGTAAAGGCCTTACCCTTTATCATCCTTTAATCCATTTCATCACTTCATTCTCTCTTTTTATTACTTAATTATTCTTCATACCTAGTACGGTCTCGTGGATATTATTTCACAGCTGTTCATCATCCTTTACGTGAAGTCTGAAAATGTTCAGAGCATACACAAGAAATCAAACAAATACCTACCATTGGTTGGATGTAGAGGTAGCCAATACTTCTTCTTGAAACATAGTTCTATCACACACATAGATTTCTGTTTCTAGTATCTAAAAACTACCTATGGCCTAGCATACCGGTTGTTTTGGGGTTTAGTTGTTGGGATTCATCCTTTCATCCTATCAATATCAATTCGTTCACATCCCTCGTCATTCAAATTCCCTCATCTTGTATAAAGGTAGGACCTGTTTAACCTGCTGGACAAGAGCATGATCCAACTCAGTTAATATTGGAACAAATTGACCATCCATTGCCGTAACTATCCTTAAAGGAGCTGCCTTGAGAATCAAATATGCTATACTAGCTAGCCTTTTTCATTGTTTTCATTGATGTAAATTGCAGAAGATTCAGCCGGAGTTCTTTATAATACATACAAAGCTTCAATCTTAAGAAACACAAATAATACAATTACAAGACAATGAACAAAACCCAGAAAACATTACCATATAAAACAAGAAAAAAACAATTATCGTCATAAAACCACACTTTATTAATATGACAACAAAGAAAAAACTTAAAAATACACTAAAGAAACAAGCAAGAAATGCGCACTAGAACTGAACACTCAGCTGAAATATTTCAAAACCCCACAACAGAACAATGGGGAAAAAAATTCAAAATACAAGATTCTAACTTGAATTAATGCGAGTGCAAGAGTGTGTGTGAAAATGAGCGACGGGCACCTTGGAATGGGGGTCCGAGTGGATTTGTGTTGATCCGATTAGAGAGGGAGCTTAATAAACTTCTGCTAAATTTAGCAGATGAAATTTTGAGAAATTGGGATTTGGATATGTGATGGAAAAGAGAAGCCATGGCCATTTTCGGTTTCTTGACAATTCTTCCTCGCGAAAACGCAAATATTTCTCCAACGGTTTGGAACTGGAGGAAAGGTGGCGAAGGCCAAAGAGGAGGGAAAATAAGGGCTTTCTTTTGGAATGTTGAATAAATATACATAAATTAATGCTGAATAAGCCCATAACCCCAATCAGCAAAATGGGACAAAAAAAAATCAGTATTTATTATATACGGTTATATATTAATTTTTTTTAAAAAAAATAGAGCAAAAATTCTGAAAAAAAAAATATGATTACTTGTCAAATTAAAATATGAATGCAAATAAAATAGTTTAGCAAAAAAATAGTTTATTATAAATTTTTATTATTTTATATTTATATTTCTTATAACTCTTGTAAATACTAAATGTGTTATTTAGATTTGACCAAAAGAATTTATTCTTTTAATTTTAATAGTCCAATTCTTTGCTAGCAAACACTAGTTAGAATAGCCGTGGGATGAGCATAAATACTAAAAAGTCGTATCACAATTAAAAAAAAAATGTCACACCCACTATTTTTCACAATTTATTACTGATTTAATAAAGTAAAAAAAATTAAAATAAATAAAATAAAAGAACAGGTCCAATTTTTATACTAATCAAGAATTAATTAATACTAGAGTCATCCAGGCCCATATATTCGAAGTGGGCTACCCACTTAACCACCCATTTTGTATACGGCCCACTAACAAGCCCGCCCATGAGTAGCTCCGATCTTTTTCCATATTAAGAAAAAAGCCTCATAATTTGGAATAATTATTGGAAAATAAAAGAAAAGCACCTCATGAGATTTGCTGCTATAAAAGGCTCACAAAATGTCTAAAAATGGTTATATTTCAAATTTTGAATTAAAAATACCATTAAAATGGGCGTACTCGCAATAATTCTAGTTGAGATTAAGAAATATAAATCCTGAAACTACTTTAATATGATAATAATTTTGAAATGAAAAACGAGTTTGAGAATTTTTAATCGTATTTTGAAAATGACATATAGGGTGGATGTGGATGTGGAAGTTTTCGGCATACATGGGATTTGCAGTGCTAGGTATTACATCTTCATCCATTTCTTTAGAGCTCCAACTTTATTTAATATTGTGTGTTCATTGTTTTTTAATGTAATTTTATTTTATGCGAGCATAATAAATACTATGTAATAGTTTAAATTTAAAAAATAATGCTAAATTGATTTTTATTAATACCAAAAACCATGCAAATGAGAATTTTGCTTAGTCACTATATGCATGCTATCTTTTTTCTCTTTGACAAACAAAATTGTATCCGACCAAAGTAAATAAGAAAATAAGAATATATATATATATATATATATATATTGTGTGTGTTTTCTTACAAGTCATGATTGTTGTTAAAATATATATTGCCCAAATTACTTAATTAAATAACTTTTAGATATAGGAAATTTCAAATAAACAATTTTACTATACCAATGTAGCAACTCATAAAATCATAGTATTTAATGAGAAATATTCTAAAAATGTATTTTTTTTTTCATTTTTTCTAAAGTAAAAAGTAAAGAAAATGTTTTTTTTTTTTTGAAATACGAATATATTCGTGACATGTATTTATTAATTTATAAATTTATTTCATTTGCTGTTTTGATGATACACAATTACATTCTTATTTTATACAATAGAAAAATGTAAATAGAATTTAGTTTTTTCGCATGTTTCCTTTTTCTTTTCTTTTTCATTAGTAATTAAAATACTAAATTCAGATAAAGCTTCAAGTTTGATTTCTTAATCTTGATTTCAAGTTATTTAGGTGACATTTGGTCTTACTTCTCAAGTAATAATATGTTTATGGGATGGGATTTTTAATATGGATTTTTTAATAAATGCTTGTAATTATCGGTATTGTCAAGTGTTTGATAAATGCACTTTAATAATCATCTAATAAAAGTACAAGAAAAAAAGTTAAAAAATTATAAATACTCAATTCTCTAAAATAAACTTTTAAATATGTTACTTATTTCAAATATATATATAAAATTAACCGCCAAATACATAATATTTTTATATTTAACTTCCATATCTACAAGTCTCATATATAGAAACAAGGGATGGATTATGACATAAACTTAATTGCATAATTAACCGAAAACATCATATATCAAATATATTAAATTTCAGTAATAATTAAAAAAAATCCTAAACCTGGATCTTGAACCCAATATTTCATAAACTTGCATAATTAACCGAAAATATCATATATCAAATATATTAAATTCAGTAATAATTAAAAAAAAATCTATACGTAGATCTTGGACCCAATTGAGAAATATACACACAAGCCATCAATCATGAGACAATTATCGTATAGCTAATTACAACAGCAAAAAAAGAAAAAAAGAAAAAAAAAAATCATTTTCAGTTGAGTAGTTAATTAAACTAACATCTTCGTACCTAAGATAGATTTATTTGGACATCATGAGAAGCTAAGTTGATCATCGTTTTCACACTTTACTTTAAAGATAATTCAATCTCTTCTCTTATAGTAAATAATTGTTCACACAAATAAAATCACTAAATTTTAGTACCACTATTTAAAAATTTAAATGGTAAACCAAGAACACCACTAAAATTTTATTTATATAATGTTTAAATTTCTTTTTTCACCTCAATATTTATATAAAATTACTCACATATAATTTTTTATTACAAATTCTATTACATCGTTTACGGTATTATGTTAATCATTCGTTATATACAAAATCTTATCCGACATAATGACAATTGATATAATACAACATAATTAAAGTAAAAATTCATGTCCGAAAACTATTATATTATATATATATATATATATATTTTCCTACTAAACATAATTACATAAGAAAGAACCCCCCCCCCCCCCCCCACCTCCCCCCAACCAAAACTATAACCTAAACCACCTGAAAAATCAAAACTACAAGTACAAGCTACGCCAAAGAGGCAAAAAAAAAAAATAGCCCCCACCAGCCTCCCCATGATGCCCCACCCACAGCAGGGGAGGTTAGCTGAGTATCAGATTGAATTTGAAACTGCCCCTCCTGAAAGCTCCCTCTCATCTTCTTCTTCTCCTTCTTCTTCTTCTTCTTTCACTTCCCTCTCAAACTTTCATACCTCACCAACTACATTTATCAGGGCCAACAAGATTTGCTTCAACCACAAGCCTCATGATTATCTTACAAAGCTACCACCCTTTTCTGATCATGCTCGAAAACTAACCGGTTCGGGTTGTTTTACTGTCTCTCCAAGGCCCTGGGACAGGTTGAAGCTCTGGTTTGGTTCATTTTCTCTCATGGCTAGCCAGGCTGATTTATCAGTTCATGTTCCACTTGAATTTGTAAGTTTTTAATTACTATGAACTGATATATGTTATTACAGTTCAAATTTAGTTTGTCGTATGTACATGTGGTGTATGCTGCGTTAGGGGTGCGGGTTGTGTGTCTGAAATGGGAATGCTAGACGTGCAGCGTGCATATGTCAGATAAGTGTTTAATAATTTGTATTTACACAATGTAAATTTTTTTGCTATGAATTGTATATGGTTGCAAGTATCAAATAGTAGTAATCTGGCAGGTTTAGTACAGATTGATAGAATATAGTCAAGATTATTTTGTTTTGAGTATGAATATATAAAAGGAAGATTTGATGGACATATATATATGGAGAGTTATATTTTTTGCTACTTCATGTAGAATGACTAGTTATTTAAAAGTTTGGGCTACTAGAAAGGTACAAAATTAAATATTTAATGTCTTTAACACGATTTTTCCTGTCCCGATTAGCTAAATTTTACAAACTTCCTGTATTTCAGAGAAAGAAGAAGTTTACTGGACAGCAAAAGAGGGAGGAACTTGAAACGGAGGTAAGGGCATGATTTTGTGTATCTTTTGGATTAAATTGTTCGTGTGAACATTTATTAAGGTACAAATGTAGAATCAAAATTGAGGGGGGCCTCTAACTGGTCTAAGAATTCTTGTACTCTTTTATTTCTGTCATCTCTTTATAGTCATTTTCCCCCAGAGATTTTGCAGTGAATTCTTTGTCTCCATTTAGGAATGCAATGCAGATAGTACTTTCCTTCCAAAAGCAATGCCCTTGTGTAGTTCATGTTGTTTTCTTGATGGCATGTATTTCAATCCAGAAAGATTTCACAGGTTTTCCTGTCTTGATATGGTACATTCTTTTACAAGAAGCATTAACAAAACTGTATTGGAGAAACATACAGTATAAAAATTTGTGTGTGTGTTTTCGTGTTTTGCTAAAGAGAAAAGGTGGAATGCTAATTTGAAAACTTAACATCCCAAAGGTTTCTGTGCTTCACAAAATGCTGGCTCATGAACAGAAGGTGCACGAGTATCTGGAGGGACTCCATCATCGACAGGATGGTTCTGCTCTCAGTATTCCAAACTTTCTTCCAACAAAGGTATGTCTTGGAAAATTGTTGGATAAATCTCAGAAGAGTTGTTTTATCTTGTTAAACATTGTAAGAGATCTCATATGAGCGTTATCATCAGTTGATTAAAATATGACTTCTGCTCTTTGCATTGATGAATCCAGAAACTTTCCTGGAATCAATATGCAACACAGATGTTTCTGCACTTTCTATGCATAAGAGTCTTTTTATATCAAAATGCTGAAGTGAACATCATCTTTTCATTATTTATATTGGACTAATGTACCGGAAAATATATCTTGGTCTTATATTAGTTCAAAATGCGCACTATGATTATGATTTGCTAAATTCCACAGATGAAAGAGATACTGGCTGAGTTAGCAATGGTTGAAAATGAGATAACACGACTGGAAAGTCAGATAAAGCAGCTTAAATCTGAAGTGAAACACGAAGAGGAAATCAACATAGAAACAAAGTATAAGGAATGGGGGCGTGGATCTCTTAAGAATCGCCATGAATCTTCACCGCTTCCACCTAATCCGAACATTGCCAGCAGAAAGCCCAATGAGAAGGTAACATTTGAGACTAAGGCCCTGCATTTCATCAGCAAGGCCATCAAAGGAGATTATCATTTGAGTGACTTCAGTATGAATGAGAAATTGAAGTCTAAAGGATTTTCCAGTCAGAAGGAAAACACATTTCATGAAGAAGGAGGTATATTTCGAGAGAAGGTCTCAAAAAGAAGTGGCATGCTGAAACCTCCCTCTCCCTTGAGAGAACCAAGGCATCCAACCCCCAGGGTATGAAATTCTTTAAGTAAATGTTCAAGTAGCTAATCTGGATTGACAGTTGAGTGCATAATTTTACTTTACCTTGTAATGAACTTCAACGTTTCAGAGAGATCGTACTCTTGAGGTTCCCACCGATATTCCACCTAAAGTTCTCTCAACTCCATTACATTCGGAAGAAGAAAGCATCCACAGATGGCCACCAAACAAGTTATCTGAGAACATAATGAAGTGTCTTATCTTCATTTTCGTGAGACTACTTCGAACATCTAGAGTGATGGAATTGGAGAAATCTGGTCCCATTGCCCGCTCTACAAGCTTTTCTCTGAGCTTCAGGGCAGAGACAAGCTCAAATTCAAAATCAAGCCTCATGTTTCAGAAAGACTCACGACAGCAAGATCCTTATGGTATCTTTGATTCGGAAGTATCTATACCTAGGGATATTGGCCCTTACAAGAACTTGGTTAGATTCACATCAAGCTCCATGGACCTGAAATGTATCCAAAACTCAAGCTCAGTTCCTTTATTTCAGAAATTAAAGTGAGTAACAAGATAAATAAATCAATAGACTTGTTTATCATCTTTAGAATATTATCACTCTCTTCAAGAGCACTATGGATTCAATTCATACACTTCTTGACAGCTTATCTTTTTGCTTTGTTCTGAAATCCAGGGTGTTAATGGACGGTCTTCAGAAGGTGGACCTGAGGTTCTTGAGTCATCAACAAAAGCTAGCCTTTTGGATCAACATGTTCAATGCTTGTATTATGCATGTAAACCATTTTTTCCCTGCCTAATATATATATTTATACTCCTATTAAAGGTCATTGCTGTTAAACTTATAGACATCTTTGATTTTTAAATTCAGGGATACCTTCAATATGGAGTTCCCTCTGTTTTTAGCCCTGAGAACCTGCTAGCACTAATCAACAAGGTAAATTACTACATAGCTAGAGACTATTTGATTAGAAAATCTTGTCAATATTTCTGTATACATTTTCTTGTCGATCATAGTACCTTACCACATTATCTCGTACCAAACAAGAATATTTTCTAATGCATTGTCAGTTCTCTAAATTCATTTTCTTCCGGTTATATTGATTAATCAGGCGACTCTCAACATAGCTGGTAACACAATCAATGCTCAAGCAATCGAACATTTTATCTTGAGGAAACCAGAAGATTCACTAGTCAAAGAGGTACGTTTTAGCACTGTCCCCCTTGCCTCGGTTACATCACTATTTTGCATAATCTGATGGATCACTTGCTGGTTACTTTTAGATTCTTGGCAAAGACGACAAGGATAATAAAGAAATGATCGTTCACGAACTGTATGGACTTGAGACACCTGATCCGAATATCATCTTCGCCTTGTGCTGTGGCACTCGTTCTTCTCCAGCAGTAAGTAACTTGAACAACATTACTACAGACAGCCCTGATCAATCTTTCCATTTCTTATGCATTAAATGTTGAAGCCTGCTCGTATTTTTTTCTTTTCTAACAGGTTAAAATATATACAGCTGATGGTGTGACAGCTGAACTAGAGAGATCAAAACTTGAATATCTGCAGGCTGCAATAATGGTGACAAGCACGAAAAGGATTGCTCTCCCTGAGCTTCTGCTGAGGAACATGAATGATTTCGCAGCTGACAGGGAGTCATTGATGGAGTGGGTGTGCCACCAGCTGCCCACCTCAGGCTCTTTGAGGAAATCAATTGTGGATTGTTTCAGGGGGCTTCATGGTGGCAAGGCATCCGCCGTTGTGGAGAAGATACCTTTTGAATTTGAGTTTCAATATTTGTTGCCTATATGATCAACTCAACTTTGTTATATAATCTACAATTTTTTGTAGCAACACTGATGAATAAATAATTGGCATCTGCCCTAAGTAAGAGCGAATGCGATTTTGATGTTATAACGTTTTCTTGATGTGTAAACTTTTGTACGCAAATTGTATATATGATTGTATTGATTTTATCCGTAAAATATATATATTGCGATAATTAATATAATATAATAGATAATGTTTGGATAGCTGGTACTGAAATTAGGGGCGAAATGACGACACCCATCATTTTGGAGTATCTGATACTATTTTTGGAGGAATATTAGTTGATATTATATATCATACATCCTATATAATTTAGATCGTATAGTATTTTGTCCTCGAATATTTAAAATTTTACATTGAGCTACAATTATTTTAAATATTGCACATCGATATCAAATTCTTATTCTGATTATCGGATGCCATTAACTAGACTAACATAAGATCAAATTGAATTATCTTACAATTATCACAAGGATGCTATTAACTAGGCTAACATAAGATCAAATTGAATTATCTTACAATTATCATAAAGTTTGTACGAGAGATAATTAAAAATTATTTCTCTAAATATGATTATGATGTATATAAATTTAATATTCAAATTTAAATATGAATAAAAGAAGTGATGTTGATATCAGAATTAACTCTTTTTGCAGTCCAAATTCACCAAATCAACATCATAAATGCATTTAAAAAAAAAAAAAAGATAAAATTACAATTCAAATTCAGTAGGAGTGGTACCTATGTATGCGCCACAACATAAAAAGTCCTACGTACCTTTAATCAAATATGAAAACTGCAGATCATACATTTACTTAAACCCTTTTTCAATTTTGTGATATACCATCAATTGCAGAATTTTCCACCTCACTAAAAGTTCTTACTTCCAAATTTTTAATGGCAAAAATATGTGACCGAGAGAACGTAGACTTAGGTACAATTATTATTATTATTAGGTTTGGATGAAGATTAAGAAAAATAGCTTAATAATTACACTTTGATGGGGTGAAAACTGAAAAGTGATATTTTTGACTTTTAGGATGCGATTGATAGCCATTTTTTCTTCGAAAAATCATGTCTTATCATACTTTTTCCTAAAAAGTCGTTTGTTTGGTGTTTATTGGAGAAACTTCACATACTTATTTCTCACCTAATATCTGCAAGCGCTGGAAAATGGTGCCAATTTTCCGAAGATTATTATCTGAAAAAATAAAATAAATCAAATAATCAACACTAAAAAAATATTTTCCACAATTGGACACAAGGCATGCTTCCTCAATGTACAACTCATTCTTTTCTCCTTTACTCATCCACACAAAACGGCTTCCTCTAGCAACTACTATTCGTTGAGCATCGGTTCAATCATATTTTCCGACCCCAAAAGATGCAAGGTATGAAAGAAGATCCACTTGGCCTATATTTCGATGGCATCAGCCATGGGTGTGTCTTGAGATATATTAATTTGTATTGTATTTGTATAATATATATACACGTACAAATAATTAAAAAATATTTTTATTTTTTATACATATTTTGAACCGTTGAATAATATTTTGTACTTTTAAAGTAAAATATTTAGTCGTATAATATTTGAATAATTCGCTATTTTAATAAATATTTATAATATTTAAATTTAATCTAAAAATATTCAAAAGTTAGTTTTCTTTACGTTATTTCATAATTAAAAATTAAATAATTTAAAAGTACTATGTAATATGTTTTATATGATTTTAAAATAAGTACAAACACTATTTATATAAAAAATAATATCAGAATAAATCGTATTTTTGCTCCCAAATATTATTTTTACATTCGTATTTTATTTGTTCATTTATGAATCCGTACATTAACCATTTCTATATTTTCTTGCCAATTTTTCACCTTAACCTTTAATAAAAATTCATAATATAATCGTACGTATTAAATACCAAATTTTTTTCATTCCGTATTTAACTAACTATACTGCCATCTAAGTTGTATGATGAGAAAGAGAGAGAAAATAAATTTAAAATAGAAGGTATCGTAAGGTGATGTTGGTGCGGTCGGACAGTTATGTCTGTGAATTTGCAATAAATGTATGGAGTTATATTTCAGAACAAAACATCAAACTTTTTAGAAAAATCAATAAAAATATAACAAAGTACAATACACCATCCTTTTATGTAACATAAATCAATATGCATCAAATCTAAAGAATGAGATTTTTTAGGGGAAGAAAATTTCTCAAATACAACTCTATGTAGTTTTGTCAACTAAACAATAAAGGTTTGTATCGGCACACCAGCCATCTAAGGGGTAGTTTATTCTTAGCTAAAAATTGTAAGTTTTTTTACTTATGTGCCTAAACTTTTTGTGTCACGACCCAATCAACGAATTCTTAACATCTGCATATATATATATATATATATATATTCATTGGATAGTCTAACACGCATTAGATAAAAGTGAATCCTACTTCTCACCCTTATCAATAATGAGAGAACCTTTTGTGAGCTTTTATTTTTTTTCACCGAAGTGATTGGCATATCATCATCAAACTTGCAAGTAGAAATAATGGTGGGTCATGTATCAAGAATATGTTTAATATTTTTTAGAATAAGTAGATATTCTATATTAGTATCCAAGATATTTTTTCATATTGCAATAGATTCAATCACATCATAATTGATTATTCTGACTCTATCAAAAGTAACACTAGTATACGATGCGAATATATATTTATATATAGTAATATGATATGAAGCTTATGAATCAATAATCCAACTGATTTGCTGACATGATTAATTGGCAGAAGCATCATCACAAATAATGATGATATCACCATCAGCTGCAACTACTCTAGTGCTTTGTTATCCATTCATCTCGATCATCCTACCAGGAGGCGATGACTCATTTATTTTTATCCGTAAAAACTTACTTGAACGTGACTTTGATATCAATTATTAAAAAACAATGTTAAAATAAATTACACCAATACTGTAGAAACAATAATTTCTTTTCCCTCCCGTTGGATTGAAAATGAGATTAAATCAAGAATTTCAAAAATAAAATATAAAAGATGAAAACATATACATAAGAATTTTTACATGGAACACCAAATCTAAGAAACTACGGGATCATAGCCGATCAAAGAATCATCCATTACGTCAATAATGAGATTACAAAATTCATTCCTAAAATAATTAAAGGATGTATGAAATTGCTTTAAGTCGATATCTTTTAAATTACAATTATGATCAAGACTAGAAGAAAATAAAATATTTTTCTCTTTTTTATTTTTTCTCATAGTTGAGTGATTCTCTCTTAGCACTTCATCTCACTTGACTCATAAAAGATTTCAACATTTCATAACCCTATTTTAATTTGATCGCCACACTATAGTTCAATTGCCTCAGGCTATCTTCCGTTTTCAATTAGCCGCAAAAGCAGCTGAAATAAAGGCGTCTAGACTTTGTTTGCTTTCAATTTTTTTACCCTTGTTTTTGACTTTTTTAATTTTTTATTCACTTATAGTTTGGCCACCCGCATGGATGACTCACGCAACAAAGCAGCAGCCGCCAAGTTAAGTTCCCATTAAACAAGTGTCTATTTGGTTTTATTTTCAAATTTATTTTTATATTTTTAACATTTTCATAATTTTTTGTGTAAAAATATAAATATATTTCGATTATGTTTTTATATAAATTTAGAAATAAAAATATATTTATTTTATATATATTTTTACATAAAATTAAAATATTTATGTATTAGTAGGCTTTCGAGAGAGTGATTAACTGAGTTTAATCTTTTTAAAATATCTTATAAGATGTTTAAGATCTATAAGGTATAAAAAAGTATTTGATAATTTTTTTAAAAAAATTATAATATTTAAAATAAAATTATTTATAAATTTATAAATTTATGAAAAAACGTACATTCACACCAACTTATTTTCAAATTAAAATTTTATTTTAACAAACTCTTTTAATTTTGATAATTTTAATTATAAAATTATAATTACTAACGCTCTATAATTTTATTTTATCCAAACATTTCAACAACTTATTTTTAAAATAAAATCTAATATTTTATAAATTTTAAAAATATTTTATAAAATATAAAAAATTATAAAATAATTTAAATAAACTTACCCAAACACCCTCAATCTAACAAACCTACCCATCTTGTTTCAATAAAAGATAAAATTTTGTATGGGCTCATCATCTTATGCATAACAGATGTGAGAGGTAGAGTAACTGTGGGGATACGTGAATTGATAATTTCAAGAACTGGTGGAAAGGAAATAGTTATGGATTGGGCGAAACTGATGACTTTGCTACTATCTCTTCACTGACTTTGCTACTATCTCCATTGGTTATCAATCCAATCAATTAGTGAAATTACTGTAGGATTTTCCGCGCTAAAACTGAAATTCTTGCCTAATTGATTTTTCTTTTGGCCATCTCCTAGCTGCTATTTGTCTTCTCTCCACTAGGTCGGTTCTTACTTCCTCTCATATTAGTATTAATTCGTAAATATTAATAAATTTAAAAATAAATTTTATACATGCACGGTAAATATTAATAGGTTTAAAAATAAATTATATTTTTTCATAAAAATGAGTAAAACAACAGAATTTCCAAATTTTCAAATAATGAAAATTGGAAAAATTCTATTTCAAAATGAAACCAAATAACCAATTTCCCTCTTTCCAAGCAATTCTACAGAATCCCATATTCTTCCACTCCATTAATCTTTTGTCTTTCAACATGAAGTCATCAATGAAGTCATAGTGTGTTAGGCATTTAAGAGTGGCCACCATATATACAGAAAGGTCAAGGCTAAAAATCACTTATCACTTACCCCATGACCAATGAAAGGTAACATTTACCCCAATTGTTTAGGGGAGTAAGTGTTACCTTTGGTTATTTTAAGAGGTAAATGATATATCACCATTTGTCCAAGGATGTAAATTTTATTTTACCCAAAGGTCAAAGAAAAATGATACTACTAGTAATCATAAAAACTAATTTTTTTTATTTTTTTTTTGGTCAGCTAATAGATTTTTGTAGCACTTTTTTCTTGTTCGGATTATATATAAAATTCGCAAATATCCCTTTTTTACTACTCCAAGTCAGTAAAAAGAGAAATTAAATAAAAAAACCTTGAGGGTAAGGCTAGTAATATGTAAATATTAATATTTGCATGTGATAGAGATAGCAATAAAATTTTATTACAAAAGAAAATTTTAGCAATAAGATATCAAATGGTAATCTCAAGATTATTGCTAATTATATATACTTTGTGTTAAGAATTTTTATTTTTTCTCAATAATAATTTTTACAAATTTAGTAGAGCACAAATTATGTAAGTTGTCACTATAAATAACTAGTAACATATCTACATTGATAATTCAATTACAATAAAAAAATAATTTTGTAAGTATCTTTTCGTTGTTACTGTCACTATAAATATATCATTAGTTGTTAACAATAATAATTTAAACATAATTTTTATCGTTATTAAATTTATAAAACTCATTATTATGGCAAAATAAATATTATGATAAATTACAAAAATTATCTGAGTTTTAACCTAAATAAAAAAAATTAAATTATCTTTCAAAATTATAAATATTTCATTGAAATTTGTTTTTATTTTACAAATATCCTTCTCAGTAGGTGTCTTTAAAAAAAAATTAGATGAGGTTTTTTTTTGTAAATATCTCAAACCTCAATAATAAATTTTATAATTCACCTTAAATATTATTGTCACTCAATCTATATCTTTAATAATAACTTTGATATTATAATTCAATATTTTATCACCAACATTAATTTTTTCTTAATAGTGTTTGTAAAAGAACTGAAGAACTCATCTTCACGATTCAAAATAAAATAAAATAACTTAAAACTATGCAAAAGAAAGAATTTTTGAATTCTCTAATATTAATAATGACTGAAAACTTGCAACTTGTATTATATGAAATATTCCTAATACAGGTCGGTCATCAAAATTCAAATATGCGTAAAACTTGCACCTTTTTTAGCTGACTTAGAAAATCAAAGTAACGTAGAGGATATTTGTCTCATATCGTGTGTATAGGGAGTGATTGTACGCATATAAAGCGGGAAGAATTTTTTTCTCTACAAAATAGTGAGATTGGGACGTGGTCCCCGCAGAAGCGGGTCAAATCGGACAATATCTTGCAGTAGGATGCCTCATCACTCCGTATGAAGTCATATGTGGGAATCCCAACAGTCTCCACTTGAGCACACCTCTCGTCATCTGTGGGAATCCCAACAGTCTCCACTTGAGCACACCTCCGAGAGGGTGTAGTTGATTTGGAGGGGATTTGAAATTTCTTCCCCTACAAGACCTCTCTCGGGAGGTGTAGTATTCCACTTGAGCACACCTCCGAGAGGGTGTAGTTAATGTGGAGGGGATTCAGAATTTCTTCCCCTACAAGACCTCTCCCGGGAGGTGTAGTATCGTGTGTGTATGGAGCAGTACGCATATATAGTGGGGAAAATTTCTTTCCCTACAAGACATCTCCCGAGAGGTGTAGTTGATGTGGATGAGATTCATCCCATATTGTGTGTATGGAGTAATGTGCATATATAGTGGGGGTGATTCTTTCCCTACAAGACGCATTTTAAAACTATGAGATTGAGACGAAATTCTCGTAGAAGCAAGTCAAAATTGTTAGTATTTTATAGCAAAACATCTGCTTATTTCGTGCCACATCTTACATCATCCCCACATCAATAACATGCTCATATAAATTGCCTCATAATTTCTCACAATCTTGAAATTATGCATATATTATAGCAAGACATTTGCTATCTCCATGGCACATCAACTAGCAACCCAACAACAGCATGCACATATAAATTACCTCATAATTTCTCCCAATCTTGAGATTCTGCCGGGGAATCAGCCTTAATTTCGCATCAGTCCCAAAACAAATCGGCTCATCTTATTTTACATATACCATTGTCGGTAAGTGCATGACTATACGTAACCTTTTGAGATGTGCTACAAATAATTAGGTTGACTAGTAGTTGACGGTTCTCTAGTGGATTTTAAATATTTAATTTTGAAAAATTGAGTGACAAGGGAATAACTTTTTATCACATCAACCTAAAAAAATGCATCAACGTGGTAGAAAAGCAAAAACAAACAAGCACAAAAAAATATGAAGCTACCATAAAATTTTCCTTGCAGCAAGATTATAGATGTCAATGTCATAGATCTAAATTTAGACTTATTTTGAATCCGCTCGCCATATAATGGATTTTTTAATTTAAAATTAAATTTAGAATGAGTTTTAGATTTTTATTTTTAAATTAGTCCCCAAATTCATCCTATTTAATTTTTTTATTTATTTCTAATTTTTATATATATTTATATACTATATATTTTTAAAAATATATATTTTTTACAAAATTTTAATGGGACAATTTTAAAATATATTTTTTTAATATTTTTAAAATTCTAAAGTAGGTCTATGGGTCTAACTATGACCTAACGGATTGGGATTGAGTCTGAGTTCTTAAAATTTTGGTGGGACGGATCTCAAATTTTGACAAATCCGTCTCATTATCATCTTTTAAGTAAGATTGATAATTTAATTATTCTTTTTTCATTAAAAAAAATATTAACTATTTTTCATCAATTTTTTAGGTGACTCAAATCAATGATTGATTTCTCAATATTATTTTGGATAATTCGAACTCAAAATTAATATAATCAAAAGTGCAAAGAACTCACTAATGAGTTACTTTTTGACTTAACAATCTTTGTTTCTACTTTATACTCCTTAGAGGATAATATGCAAAAAAAAAAAATCATAATAATTACTGTATAAATAAATTTAACAATTGTTGTGTATATATGATAATATAATAATATCATAAAATTATATTTCTAACATCCATATATATAATCAAATTGTAATCAACACTTAAAAAATGGTAACTAACATCAAGTCTTATAAATCAAATTAGATTTTCAATCATGCTTCTTTTCTCGGTATCCGAATCTAAATATATATATATATATTATATAAGCAAATTATTCTCTCAACCCTACTTATATTATACCCGCACATATCCCATAGATTGCAAGAATGCTAAAGTCTGGTCTACTTTTGTCTTTGACCTCACGGCAAAAACCTTTACAGTTGGATTAGATTTAGGGCCAATGAAGTTATAATTTGCATCCGTAGAAAGAAGCAGGTAGGCAGCAACAGTTAGGACAGCCAACTTCAAACTTGGGTATCATTCACGGTTAAATAAATTGTTTCCTTTAGACTCCTGTCTCTATCAATCGGGCCCCGACAAAACCATTATACTAATGTACAAACTAAACTCCCGTACATGACTCCAATTTACTTGTAATATAATATTGTGTCCAAGGAACATGAATCTCCTCTTCTTGCCTACCAAATCAAAAGCCCCATCCACTTTTTTAATTCAATTTCAAGTGGAATTTTATTTGAAGAAAAGAAAAACCCATTTCCCATTTCTTTCCATTGAATCAGATTTTAGGTTGAATTTCTTCATCAATTTTTCTGTTATCCAAACTTCCTATGACTCTATCAATCCACAATTCCAGTTTATTTTCCCAAGATTTCAATCCCTCGAGCCCAGATTCCCATAAGACCGTCACAATTTTGTCAATCTTTTTTTGTTATGTGTAGATCCAAAATGGCGACCAGAGCTTCTGAGCCCGTCCGGAACCCGAATTCAAGCCCGAGACCTAGCACGAATAATCCCTCCTCAAGAACTCCAAGAAGATCTTCATCCAAATCACGAATAGAGAAACCCTCTTCGTCTTCGCCTTCGAACACCCCGCAAACTCCTCTCTCCAATCCATTCCACAGCGGCTCCTCCACCTCCGCCGCCGCGTCCTCCTCCTCCTACCGACTCGCCAGCTCCGTTGCGACCACCTCCGCCTCCAGCCGGGCCTCCTTGTCCAGTCTACGCGATACCCTCCCCGAAAGCACCCAAATCTACGACTTCTCCGAAATCCGTGCCGCCACCAACAACTTCCTCGGCAAGCGACACTCCTCCACCTCCTCCTCTTCCCAGTCTTGGCGCTGCGTTCTCAGCGGCAAAGACGTCATCGTTTTCCAGCGGAAGCTCCGTAAATGCATGACAAATTCAGACGTTCAGCAGAAACTCACTGTGATCAGCAAGAGCCACTTCATGAGCATAGTCAAACTCCTCGGAGTTTCCATTTCCGGCGAGCATCTTTACCTCGTGTACGAGTTCGTGCAAGGATCGGACTTGGGTTTGTGTCTGAGGAACAAAATGAACCCAGATTTCACGGTGCTTTCTACTTGGATGTCGCGTATGCAGATTGCGACTGATGTAGCGCACGGGCTTGATTACATTCATAATACAGCTGGGTTGAGCATTGATATGGTACACAAGCACGTGAAGAGCAGCGGCATTATCGTGAGCGAGCCCTCATATAACGCCAAGATTTGCCATTTCGGCGCGGCGGAGCTCTGCGGCGAGACGGGGAAGGAGGCGCAGCAGGCGGCTGCGGCGTCAGAGAGGCAGTTTGAGGGTGTTAGAGGGTACATGTCACCCGAGTTCAAGGCCACGGGAGTGGCGACACAGAAGTCCGATGTGTACGCATTCGGGGTTGTGATTCTTGAGCTGATGACTGGAGAGGAGCCCGTGAGGTACAAGTTTGATCGGCGCAGTGGGAATTACCGGTTAATTTCTGTTATCGAAACGGCGAGGGAGGCGGTGGAGGGCGGCGGGGAAGAGGCGGCGGATGGGAGGTTGAGGACGTGGATGGATAAGAGGTTGAGGGATTCGTTCCCGGTGGAAGTGGCGGAGAAGCTGGCACGTGTGGCGTTGCAATGCGTGCAGGAGGATCCGGATAAGCGACCCGAAATGAAATGGGTCGCGGGTAAGATATCGAAGCTTTATTTGGCTTCTAGGATTTGGTCCGACAGAGTTAAGGTTCCAACGGAAATTTCAGTCTCCTTGGCTCCTAGGTAGCTCTTTCATTCACTACATTTTTTTTTTTTTTTGTGGTCAATGTTTTGAAAATATTCCCAAATTCTTTTATTGATGAATTATATTGGCCCAATTATTGTTTCCCATCTTATTTAATTTTTAAATATTAAATTAATCGCAATTGGACAATTTTTTTTTAAATAACTTAATCGTAAAATAGTTAACAGAACGCGATCATTTGACATTTTAAAGAGAATGAGCAATCAGAAAACAATTTAAATTCACCCAAATAAGTATACGGCAAAATGTATATTTAGATGTTTGTATTCATAAAATTAATGGATTTTACTAATTATCTATTGTGTAGTCGAAATTCATATAATATTATCAGTATTCTCAAATATAATGTTTTTTTTTAAATAATTTGAATTATAGTACTTGGTTGGTTGGGTATAATATTTACATTGACCTTAATTCTATAAAATAGGATCTACCGATCTTATCTTATCTATTGTAATTATGAATTTTGAGTTGATCTACTATTTTATAAGCTTTGATCTCTGTAGAGCTATGGAAAGTATTTTTTACAGCGAACTCGATTTGACTGGACTAATTTTTATATAGGAATTTATATTGGCACTTTACAGTCTTATAATGGCACTTTATTTATTTATTTATTTGTTTTTTTTAAATTGACAAAAATGCCACTCGGTGACCAAAAAAAAAAAAGTTCTTTGTCAATTTTGAAAGTTTATTTTGCAAGAAAAAAATCAGAATTTTAGCCCCTTTTCTAAAGCATATTTTTTCTTTGTTTTTCTTCTTGCTACAAACCGATGGTACTTAATTGAAACAATTTATATTACACCAAAACGTGGACTAAAATAGTACCAATAAATCACATAATTCAATACAGATAACATTGTCAATCAAATGGTAATTAATCATGCATTTCATATATTGAAGACCTTAAACCACATTAAAACACACAAAAAAATATTGGGAATGGTAAAAAAAAAAAAAGAATGGAAAATTAATCTAACCTCACTATTATGAAGATAAATAATTGAATCAAATAAAAGCCCTAAATTTTTCTATTTCTAAGAAGTAGAGAATTTTAACTGCGAGTCAAAAAGTGGATTAAAATATGAAGAATAAAATTACCAATTCCATTAACAGTGGGTAAGGATAAGAAAACGAGAGAAAAGGAAGAAAATGATTTTTCTTTTATCACTATAGTTATGTAAAAATTAGTGATGAATATGTTAAAAGGGGTAAAATCATCTTATAAATTGATACGAATTGGGGGCATTTTTGTCCCTTCACAAAAGTAAAAAAAGTAACTAATCTGACATTACAAGAACGTGGGATGCCAATATAAATTCACTAAAAAATCATATCAATTTCCAATACAACGTCAACTTAGTTTCTCAAACGGGTTAAATGCAATTTACCCTCCTCTAAAATAAAAAAGATAAAAAAAGAAAACATTGAACCAAAAAAAGGCCAAAAAGCCCTTGAAAATATATTGTTGGAATGCGGACATTTTAGTCTTTACATCTTAGAATATGTGTTTAATTTGATTAAGGCCACAATGTACTTCTTTCTAAAAATTATAGGGTTCTTTTTATTTTTATTTTCAAATTCAAAGAGATTACATTTAACACCTTCTCAAATCGTTGGAAGTCAAAGTCGTAAGCTTTAAAAGCTGTTCAAGTCAAACCTCGTGTGCATTTGACTTTTGAAGGTGAAGCTCTCTTCAACATTAATTGCTTTTACTATGACAAAGCCCACTTGATGAATATGTCCAAGTTGAAATTTATTGGTCAAACCCTAGACACTCAAAATTTCGACTTCGCCCACAATTATCCGTCTGATCTTTATAACTGTAATCCTATTCAGATATAATTTTATAATTGAGTAAAGATTGGTAGCAGAATACCCACTAAGATTTTTTATTTTGTAACGTTCGGTTTCACCTACTATTGATAGGTTTCCTTTTCCATCACTCATTTTACTTTCTTAAAATGAAAATGTGTTTCACTTTACTTTTCAAAAAATAATATTTTTTTTCCCAACATAACAATCATTCATTCGACATTTGAATAATCTTATATTTTATTATACTATATTAATTATATCAAAACAATATTAACAAAATATCTACATTCCAATATGTCTTACTCTAACTATAATAAAACAACATTAGCAATATATTTACAGAAAAATCAATTTCACTAACAACCATAAAAATACATTCCCTAATTTCATTACTCAAAATACATTCTCCCCCTAATAATTTCTTCAAAATGACCGAAAATGTAACCAAACTGAGATTTTGTATGACCACGAGTCTACGATTTGGTATACGTACAGGTGTTGCATACGCGCCTATTACTAGATACTTTCTGACCCCATCAGTCAATTGACAGATCAAATCTTTCATTCCTCATAAGCACCATTCTGGGCATTTACAAAAACAAGCTTTCATAGGCCACTGGCCGAAGCACAGACGCCCATTGACAACTATTCAGGAAGAAACCATTGTCCAAAATGTCCATATTCTACATACTGGTTCTTATCAATGGCACCACTTAACAGTGGAATCATGCGCGTCCCATGTACCAATTCTTATCCGTGGCACAACTTAGAGCAGAATCATGTTTATCCCACATCAACATTACGACGAACTTAGTGTGCACTTTTCAATTTTACATGAAAGAAATGTGAAAAAGATTCAGCTCAATGTCAGGAACGCATAATAACATGTGCAATAGCATTTACCATTACACAAACACAAACACTTAGGACTCATCAACTATAGTCAAGTGGATTAGTTAAACATGGAAGAAATAGAATGGTAATCTCTTCCCAGAAATAAAATCAAATACTCCGAACAGGCATAGCTGGTCTAGTATCTCTTTTCTGTGACAAAAATTTTACCTAAGTTACATAGATAATTCGCCAAGTCTACATCTTAATCCACTCCACAGTATGTTACAATGGATCATTTTAGCTCTTTCAAACAACATTTACCTCCTCTGAGCAGTAAAAAGATTCTCAAGCAACAATACCCATGGTACATGTCATACAAATTAACCTCTTGATGAAGATCCGTAAATGTGCTCACCAATCCACAATTGCATGAATCAACCATCTTCAAATCATCTGTTGATGAAGATCGGCAGCCTGCTGAGCTAGTTCGACAACCATCGCCTCATCAAAAAATTTATTAATGCTTACATCTTCGGACATCCCCTGATAAAACCAATGCAAAGTTATAGTTAATGAACTTCAAAGGATACTCATTCATTATCCTTTTTTTCCCCCCTCTTTTTGAACCACTGGACGCCACCAGCTTAGATCCGCAAATATTCCTTCTCACCAACCCAGTATGAAAGAAGGAAATGTATAACTAAATAAAATACAACATAAGAGCCTCGGATAAAAAATAAAGAGAGGGCAAGTAAATAGGTCCTACTGCCAAGTATGACAACAGCACTGAATCAGAAATTGTAGGTAAATTTGAAAAACATTTAAATTTCCAAAGCCATTCCAGACACAACCAAATACTTGATCCTTTTATCATATATGGGAGGCAAAATGACATATATTCCACCGACAGGCCAACATAGCGTCAAAGAAGTCACATCTACCAAAAGGCATTAAGCACCAAGTGATGCAGCCCAAAGAGAGAGGAGGGAAAACAGAATAGAGAAAGGGGCGATTATACCTTACGACGCCTCGTCTTCACCATAAATTCACGAGCCAAATGCTGGATTGGAGCTGGCTCCAATGGGCGTAGAACTATACTTTTATCGAGTGGATCTCCAGGGACTATAGCCCAATGATCAAACACTGATAAGCAAAATGCCTGCCCCTGAGTATGATACCTCAGGTCTGTTTCAAAACCAAATGACTCTATCACAGGTAAAAATGCCTAGAAGTGTAGAAAGGGAAAGGATGTTACTAATAAATATAGGTCCCACTAAATCAGATGATTAGAGTGGAAAAACTAGCGCGCCATTCAGTAACTCAGGTCTCAAACCTTAACAATGTAGGCTGGGGTCCCTGGTTGCGGAACATCTGCAGTGACATGACCACGTCTACGTGATAACACTGTATATATTGCAGAAACACAATCTATTGGAGTTTGTATCTGATAACAATGACCACAAAATTTCAGTTAGAGAGAATAAGTTGCTGCAGGGAAAGGCACTAGTTATCACTTCTGCAAGCTGGGAGTTGTTATCTTTAGCCAATTCAAAAATCAAGAACCTCATACATCTATATAAATATATATATATATATGAAGTGATACCTAGCTAACCAAAACAAGGTACATTAAGTCTATTTTGAACTGTTCACAATAAGACCAAATATGAGGATCAGAGAAAATACTTACCTCCACATAGTATACTGGTTCCATGAGCCTAGGTGTTGCCATGAGGAAAGCTGAATAGGCCACACGTCGAGCAGTTGGAATGATCTGACCAGTTCCACGATTCAATGGCTCAGGAGCAATTTTGGCATCAACTATTTTGAATTTCACATTTCTGATTGGCTCGTCACATAGGGGGCCTTCCGAGCCCCCCATTGAAACCTGTCCAAAGGGCATTAGTGCAACAGAGAAGGCAGAGAACAATCATACAAAAAGCAGGATCTAAAAATCCACTTACCCTTGAACAATGGAATCTTTGACTGCGTTAAGCAAGCTTTTATCAACTTCACTCGATAGTGTATCATCTAATAAAATATTAGGCCCCTGATAATATAGATAAATGTCATTTTTGAACATATGGATTAAAAATATGAATAGAATTAACTCAATCAAGGAATTTAAACGACATGAAAAATAAAGTTAATTAGAACATTACCCAGCACAGATAATTGACTAAAAAAAATGGTATGAATTCAACCCACCTGCTTATCAGGACCAAATGCCCAAATAGAACGTGCAGCAAGCAGATCCCAGTCATACTTTGTCTGGAAAAAGTCACCAAGCTTTTTCCGTGGCCAGTCAATGCTTACAACACCATTCTCGATGTCCTCAGCAAGTCCTCTCTCCAGTGGCTCTGCAATCTAGAGATTGAGATGTAATAACTAAGTACAACTTCTAAATTCTGATCTTCTGTACTATATTGCTTGCTTACCATGGTAATTTTATTTTTCTTGTTTGGAGTTTCAGCAAAACATTTCATTGAAGAGGATTCCACGACTGTTTCACAGAATGAGACAACAGGATCTGCAACCTATTTGACATTCAGAGGAAAAAGCAGAAGAAAAATCAATACCAATGAGAAGAACCTCGAGCTTTCAATAAAGTGGAAGTATTAGGTTAATAAAAAGATTTAAGGAAAAAAATATATAGACAGTAAGCACCTTGACTTCCACTTCTGAATAAAGCTCCCGGAGGTCCTTCATTATAGAATCCAGGTACAATTCTCCAGTACCTAAAATAGTATGCTCCCCGGATTCTTCAACCTTTGTAATTGCTAATGGATAGCTCTTGCTGATCTTCCTAAGACCCTCCACCATTTTTGGCAGTTCACTGGGATTCAAAGGCTCAGTAGCAGTTTTCACCACAGGAAGAGTGTTGAACTGGAGGGGCCTGAATATGTGCACATCATCATCATATTCCAAGTTGCAAAGTGTGGCAGTCTTCATAATAGAAGCATCCACCCCTTCAATGAGAACCCAAGAACCAGGAGGGGCCTTGCTTATGGGAATCCTATAACGAGCTTGATAGACCCATAATTTTGTCACTTCTTTCACTGTCATGTCCTCCTCATCATCTGGAGAATAGCCTTCTCCCAATACACGTACACTCTGGCCTGTCATAATTTCCCCACTGTAGACCCTACCAAAGGCATCAAAGACGCTGCAGTCAGATTTAGGATACAGTTTTGTTATATTAACCATTAGAGGACCGGATGCGTCACAATCCTCCATGGCCTGGTAAATTGTGGAATCCTTAGGCCCAGTGTAGATGTGCTCAACCTTCCGAGGTGCAGCATCTTTAGCAGATGGAATGTGTTGAACCAACATGTCCGTAAAGCCTGTGGCACTACCAAAAACTGAACTACATGCCAATCTTAACAGAGGTCTTACATTCAAACGATAAGCCGCATTACTCAAAGTCACACCAAGTTCTCCAAGGGTAGCCTCCACACTCTTCTTATGTTCTCCAATCACTTGGCTATATATTTTATAAAGAGGTTCGAGCACAAATTGGACAAAGGACCGTTCTGCTCCACTAGTAGGTTGTTTCTTCTTGAGACTCCTGGTATCAGGATCGAAGTAATAATCACCCCAAAGGCGAGAAGCAAACTTATTAGCGTCAAATGGAATACCATGGAGCTTAACATATAGCTTAGCAAACGACTGCAAGGTGAACGACCATCCTGCACTGGCGCTTGCAAAACAAACATTTCCAATAGCAGGATCAACAACTTGAACATTTCCAGCAGTTGACGATGCAGCTGTTATGTGGTTGTTGATGACTTCAATTGTGTGTCTTAGCTTATGATAGGCATCCTTCGGAGGCAACTTGAGCTCAGTTATCAATTTGTCAACCTGATCATATAATTAAAAATAAAAATAAGTGTTTATTAAAGAAGAAACCAGATTAGACAACAAAACTTCAATGATAAATATATGAGAAACACCGTGTCTCATGAAGCGCCATTGGGTTCAAGATATCACCTTGTTTATTACAACTACTATTGGGATGCGCTCCTGGATTGCATGGCGTATTGCCCTCTCCGTGTTTACCTGTTAACAAAGTGGAAATTAAATATTGAAACTTCAAATTCAAAATGGCATCTAAAACATGCACATCAGACAACAAATTCATTGATAATGGTGGCCACAATTGCTACTAAAACATGCATGCAAGACAGTAAGAGTGACAACATTTATACATTCACTGAAGTTGTGCTGTCTCATTAGAGTTAAATCAATCACACCTTCACCACGAGCAATAGGATTGCAAAACAAGGTCCAAACAATATTGGAGAAAAGATACATCAAGCATGTAATAAGACTACTTATTAAAGTTGACTATCACTTGCAGAAAGAAGGTTGTAAGAAAAATATAATTTCAGTGCTATAGCAAAACAGAAATTATAAGACGAGATTTTCTCTAGACTCTAGGTTATGTTGCAGTCATTATGTCATCTAAGCAAAACTCCAAAGTAAATTCGTGTATCATGAAACTCAGTATGCCAGCAAAAGGCCCAAATAAGAAACGCTTTTGACTGGATATTAGAGGTTCTAGCATCAAACTGGACAGAACTAGAAGAAAAGAAAAATAGTGGCACAACTTACTAGAAATCTCATTATCTTTAATTGTTCTCAAGACACAGAAACCTACTCAAAATAATTGAAATTGAAAATAAACTACAACATATAAGAAAAACTTACCATCACTCCTTCTGCGGCGTCTACAATTAACACTGCACCATCAGCAAGCCTGAGAGCAGCAGTCATCTCATCAGAAAAGTTAACATGACCAGGCGTATCCATAATGTTGCAAAGGTACGATTTTGAATTGCTATCCTCCAGAACAAGTGACATAGGAACTGCCTTGATGGATATCTTTCTCTCCTGCTCATCTATCCTCGTATCGGTGTACCTCATATGTTTTTCGCTGTTCTGGTCAAAGGTTGAGATGTGATGAGTCTGCTCAACCAACATGTCCATGAATGTCGTCTTCCCATGTTGCAAGTGGCCAACCAAAGCAACATTCCTGACCAACGTAGGGTTTGACATAAGACCCAAAAGGAACTGTGTTGATACGTAAGTTGATGAATCCTTAACCCCCAACTCAAACTTCAGATTTTTCACAGGTTTAATAATAGGTTGTTCAAGTGGCTGCTCGTCTTCATCCATAACTAAAGTTTCAACTTCTTCACCATAAACCTCCTCAGCAGTTGGGTAGTATTTTTTGTCCTCCGCTAGGACAATTTGGCTGTCCATATCAACATCCTCAGTAGTGGTTAGCCACCCATTTGGTTTTCCAGGCCCATGCTCATCATCGGACACAGGCTCCTCATCCTCAGTCCTGTCGGGAAGTTCCTCCTCTTCCTCCTCCCTGTCGCTCTCTTGATCGGACTCAATCTCAGGCCCGATATAGTTGCCAAACTCATCATACAAACTATCATCCATAGCTCTATAAAACTGCAAAATTCAATTTCCATCATCAGCCATTTGTATCAAGCAATACAATCCAACTTATTAAGCATAAATGAAATTCAGGCTTAGACAACAAGAAAGAACTCTTGATAAAGTTGAGCCTAACTACTATCTCAATCATAATACTATTGATTCCAAAAACTCATTTAAACAAGCTTCGGCATGGAATTAGTTAAATCACCAACAAAAATAGCAATAGCTCATTGTTTGACTAATTTTAGGAAACAGACAGTAACCCCTATATCTAAATTGCATAAATGATTCGGAATTTCTCCATTGGCATGAAGGGAACAGCATCCATAAATATGCGAAGGTGAATTTTCATGAACAACCACATATAGAAAGTTAAAGCTATAATAAGTACCTCGTCTGCAAAATTGCTAAAAATGCTCCTTTAGAAAGGGAGCAAAAACAGAAGAGAACCAAATACAGCTGAAACAAATCCAGTCTACTTCAGCCATCGGAAATTTTCAGGCTGAAATCAAGCTTGAGCTTGAATTATAATGTCGACTTTCAAGATCAAGCTCAAACTCGACATGCTCACTAAATAATGCTTGAGCTAGGCATGATCCCTAAGAATGACACATTATCATAACTTTACTTGCTACCGCCGGGCAGATTGGTGGCAGAGCAGGCGGCTGGACGGACTGGTGTTTTGCTACACATAGGTGGCAGTGGCAGCAGCCTGCTAGTAATGTGTGGGTTCCAGCCGCCCCATTGCACATCGACAGTGATGATCGTTGGTACGCAAGGAGTGTGTAGCTTTGTGATTAGACTATGGCTAACTCTTAATAGGAGTGGCGGGCTGCATAGAAGGGTGTTTCTAATGGTGAAAGGTGAGATGTGGCTAGTGAGAGAGTTTAGGACGGAAGAGTGGAAGGCTCAATAGGAAAATATAACTTTGAGGTAAATTTCAGTAGAAAAAAAATTAATTAATTAATTAAAAGCTCAACCTCAGCTCAAACACATACTTGAACTTGAATATGGCTCGACAGTTGGATAAGTTTGCTAAAGCTGAGCCTGGTAATAGTGCAAATTTGTAAATGCTATGCAGTTTTTTATCTGCAGCTCTAAGGTAATACTATGCATATACCAGCTAAGGGGTCTTTGTGATTTGGGAGAAGTGCTACGGAAAATATAACTGATAACACAACACCAAAACCCCAGATCCCAGAAACATAATTTAATTAGGAAATAATGATAAAAACTCTTTTTAAATTACATTAATAAGTGAACATCCAAATTTGAAACTTTTAGACTATTTCCACAATCAAAATTCAATTTCTGGCCATCGTCCCGTCCAACAAATCAACTGATATGTTTCGCGCTTAAGAACTTTCATGAAACAACCACATTTACAACCCAAACAAAAGCACATCCAAGTTAACAAAAAGAAAAAGATAAACACAAATGCACAGAGTTAATGATAAGTGAAAATAAAAAGTAGTCGATGAATACCTCTTGCGAAGATGGAATAGATGACCAGTGGCGGCGATGCGGCGGTTGTGGTGCCGAGCGGAGCAAAAATGTGGGGACGGGCGCTTGCGTTGGGCGTAGGGCGGTGCTAGGTTTCGCGCGGACGGGGAAGGGGGTTTAGGCTGGGGTTTGCTAGAAGCGTACCGTATAAAATTAGGATTTCGATTTTCTTGTATGCCGCTATATATGTTTATTTTACTTAATTGCCATTAAAATAATTATTAGGACAAAACATAATAATACCCATAAACTTAGGTCGAATTTACCCCTTAATTTATTATTGTAACATTTACCCAAAATTAAATTTAAATTTAATATTTGAACAAAACGACTTTAACTGAATTTATATAATTTTTAGTATATTTTGAATATTTATACTCTATTTTAATTTTAATTTTAATTCTTTGTTAATTAAAAAATATATTTTAATTATATTTTTTTGAAAAAATAATTATAACTTAAGTAATTCAAATTTTAAAAAATTAAAGTAATAATTGAGTATAATAAATACACAAAAATATTAAGATTGAAAAACTATTTTGATTATTTGAATTCAAAATAAAGTATTAATTATTAAATTTAAGTGAATTTTAAACCTTTTAGATAAAAATAAATAAGTATATTTTTGTAAAGTTGACTTATATATATATATATTATACTTCTCCTTTTGTTTTTCTTCTTTTTTCTTGGACATAATTCTTAATTCAAAATATAGCATTAATTTTAGTGTATTTGAAAACAAACTGGATGTGTTTTCAATTTAATAAAAATATAGCATTAATGAATGGTCGGATTCATAAAACAAATTGAAAACACATTCTAGTGTGATCTTCTCCACATTAAATCTAGTTATTCTAGCAAAGATTGTTAAAAATATTTAAACATTATATAAAAAATATATTATTTTTTTCTTTCATAGTAAAACATTACATATATCATTATGTTGGAAATAAAAATTACCGACAATTTAAATATATATATATATCTAAATTAAATATACAAAAATATAAAAAAGTTATAAAACTCATTTAGATTAAATAATTAATACTTTATTTTGAATTCAATTAATCAAAATAATTTTAATATTTAATATTTATGTGTATTTATTATACTCATGTATTACTATAATTTTTAAAATTTTGAATTACTTAAGTTATAGTTATTTTTTAAAAATATAATTTAAAATATTTTTTTAATTAATAAATAATTTAAAATTAAAATTGGGTATAAATATTCAAAATATACTAAAAATTATATAAAATTATTTTATTAAATATAATTTTGTTCAAATATTAACTTCAAATTTGATTCAGGGATAAATGTTACTTTACTAAGTTCAAGGGTAAATGCGAATTAAGTTCAAGTTAAAAAAATGTAGTTGTATTTTGCCTAATTATTAATCAGCTAAGATATGTACTTATGTCACTAAATAAATAAATCCCATAAGTTTCATTTCAATTTTTTTAATAACATTTCAATGTCTTATTCTATCCTAAAAAGTGAGGTCAGTCGGCCAATCAAGCATTTCATTTTGTTATAAAAATTCATTACCATTTCTTAAATTTTTTTGATTGAGCAAAAAATGAAATTAGATAATGAAAATGTATTACTACAAAATTAAACTTTAAATCCAATAGAGATTCTTATGACATATTAGGGCAATATGTTGATAAAACTGTAAATTGATTTCTTAACTAATTATAATGTAAACGACTCTGTTGATTTAAAATTAAATTTTAACGGATTATAATCTAAACATATACTTCAAAACAATGCATTTTTTTTATTGCAAAAACTTATTGTGATTGATAAGTATAATTTGTGTGGGGAAAAAAAAAAAAAAAAAAACTTCCCAAAGGAGAATGGACAAATGTAAAATTGATCAAATGAAAAATATTGAAAATTTTCGAGAAAAATAAATTGTAACATGTAAGGCTATCTTATCTTTTAAAAAGAGTTAAAAGACACTTGATATTGTATTTACTATTATTTTGGATAATGATTTTATGTTGCAGAAAACTTTTCAAATAAAAGTCAATTATTCACCATATAGTTTATTGTGTACTTTAAAATAAACAAAATACATTGTTATAAAATATAATCTAATTAATTATTTACTGTTTATGTGAAAAAAAAATTATGGAGTAATGGAGATGTTCAAAGGAGATTATATTATAAATAAACAAATAAAAATTGATAGACAAACTGTTTTACAAATAAATAAAACTTCATAAGTTCTACCTTAACTCCATCCAAAACATCAGCTTTTTATAGAAACGGATTTGAAACGATAAAAAATTATAATTAATTAAAAGATAGAATCTACGACGTCAGCCACACAATTATTTAATATACAATACAATTACGCGGATACAATTATTAGAGGTAAACAATGGTCAAAATCAATAAAAAAAGATTCGTGTGCATCAGTTTCAATTGGAATACTCAATAAAGGCTTTTATTTTTCCATGCGATTAAGCTTTTTTATGCAATGTTTTATTTATTTATTTATTTATTTTTGCTCTATTTGTTGAATTGTGATGGTATCTTTAATTTGAGGATAAAACTTGCAAGTACTAAAAAATAAGATCACCATGTAATATTTCATAGGGTTTTATAACCTGGTGTGTTTTTGTGTTGGATTTTATTGAAATACGGATAAAATTAATTTAAAATAATAGGATTTAGCTATTCAACGGCGTATGTTATAAATTTTTACAATTATACATGTCTTTTAAATTGACGTAGTTTAAAAAATACACACATAAATTTAAAAAATAAAAAATATTGTGTTATATACCATTAAAAAATAAATAACATGAAGTTATTACATAAAAAAGGCAATAAGCATACATGTCTTATACAATTTAATAAAAATAAACAAAAGGTGGTATACATACAAAATGTAGCAAGACCTACTCACTAAACCTTTAACACATAAAGTATTCGACGGATACATACACGAATAAAATTAATTAAAAATAACAGGATTGAGCTATTCAATGACGTATATTATAAATTTTTACAACTATACACGCCTTTTAAATTGGCGTAGTTTAAAAAATATACATATAAATTTAAAAAATAAAAAAATTGTATTATATACCTTTAAAAAATAAATAACATGAAGTGTAATTACATAAAAAAAAAAGGCCAGACAGCATACATATTTAAATAATGAAGTAAAATTATCTTTTACATGTCTTATACAATTTAATAAAAATAAACAAAAGGTGGTATTTTTTAGTCTTTTTGAAAACTCAGTGAAGATATTGTTAGTTATCCTACTTGGATAGGCAAATCAGATTGCCCATCTCCTGATAAAATTTTGGACAGGCCCAAATCAAGAATATGGGCTTTTATAAAGTATTATCAGGCCATTGATCATAACAAATTAGCCCATCAAAAGCTACTTAAATAAGAAATGATTATTAAAATAGCATGGTTCCGCTTAGTCGGGAACCATGGTCAATTAGATGACATTTTATTTAAGTGATAAAATTATTTCTCCAAAATTTCATAATTAAGATTTGTGTTTGAATTTTATTTAAATGTGGATATTAATTTATTTTGATAATAGTTTGTTTATTTCGTTTAGATGCATATTTAACTTTATAGCTAACGATGAAGTTTTAAAATATTAATATAATTAATGATGTAATTAATTACACATCGCAAAGATAAGAATAAAAACGAAGAGTTGTGAGAATGTGACGGGGTGTGTGTGCATATGACATATGAATTAAATATTAATGTATTAGACTTGTTTTGTGATTAATTAATTTTCTTGAAATGAGAATTAATCATATGATATTATAGATTTTTATCTAATATATGGCTAATTAAATTTGGACTAAAATTTCATCTGAGTTTTGAATCACATTGTGTGTGGCTCCCGAATATTTTCACTTTTTTTTTTCTTTATTAGGGTTTTAATCTTCTCTTCATCTCTTATTCTAAAGTAAATTCGTTTTGCATTCTTCTCACTTATGTACTACTATTTATTAAGTTTTCATTTTTCTCAAATTAATTAAATAAATTCAGTATATATTGATATATAATTATCAATTGTAATTAATTAATTTTTAATATTTTGACGTAGTAAAACGCTCCCCTAAAAAACACGCAGTATAATAAATTTTATTTATTTTTAGAATAATAATATGAAGCACATGAGTCCTTCCCAAAAACACGTGATACTTGTTTCTTGATTAACTTATAAAGCTACGAGTATTTATAATATCCCATAATCAAATTAATTTAATTAGCATCCAATTTATATAATAAATATTTTTTTATTAAAATTGTTTCTTTTTGTTCCTCAATGCAGAGGACATACATCTTTTAAGCGAAGCCCCACAAGCTGTTGTTTCTATGTTTGGAATAATTGCAAAAGCAAAAAGCAATTGATGCAAACATTTTATAATTGGACAATTGCCATTTATAGTCCTCGTACAATTCATCAAGACCAAATTATATTCTGTGTCAATGGGACCTACTTCCATTAAAAGCTTTTTTAGTAGTCAAATAATCAATCACATGAATGGTCTAAGTGAAATTGGGAATCCTATACTTTCTCAACATTTTTTAAAAAGAAAAAAGAAAAATTCCCATATCTAAAGAACAACCTTTTTCTTGGCCAGATCATAGTTCAAATTGTATAATTACTGTTGTTTCCATTGTGATTGCTTGTGAGGGGGATTTGAATTCCATTTCACGATATGTTTTTTTCCCACAAAATATGCTTAGATATGAGTTTCTCCAAAAGAATCCCGAGAATATATTTTTTTTTTTATCTTTTTGAATATATATTCACTTTTAAAAATAAATCATAAAAAAAATATGATATTGTTTGTAATCATTACATTTGTATCATCTTTACACAAATTCTCAAAAAACATTTTCATTTCTCTAAAACTATCTTATTTTACTTTTTTCTCAAAGATATAACGTCTATGTGATTTCATTTACAAACTATTTTTCATCTTTTCCATCATTTTCATAGATAAAAGATTTTGGTCTAAAAATAAAAATATATTTGGATTAATTATATTTTTATGTTAATTATATAGATTTGAAAATGAAAATATATTTATTTTATAGTATTTTATGCATAAAAAGATATGATGTATTAATAAATTTGAAAATAAATTTAGTAGTTACATAAAAAAATGTGAAATTTATGTGGATTTGAAATAAAATTCTAAAAATAAAATAAATACATATTTAAAATTTAAAATAATAAAAATAAAAAATATCCTTTAAAATGAAAACAAATCGACTCATAATTTTTCAAAAATAAAATGTCAATCAATCACATCCTTCAAATTAAATTTTTAATTCTAACTCCCTTGTACCTTATAAAATAGAGTAATTTTGTACCTTATAAAACACCACTTATTTTAATTTTCAAGCATTTGGTCAACACTAAAAATTGAAAATGCTCCTTTACAAACTTATGACAGTTATTTACAAATTTCATGCTTAGGAAACCTATTTCTTTAAATTAGACCACACATCATTAATATTTGATATAATATTTTACTAATTTAAAAATAATTAAATTTTTTAAGTAAAATAAATAATAAACATAAAAATATAATACGTGACATATCCACATCAATATATTTAGTACTCAAAGACATGCTCTTTCGGAACAATGAAAGAGTACGGTCGCTCAATGTATATCCCTTGCATGGAAAAACTTCATAAAATCATACTAAATTAAATAATCTTTCCTCCCAATTTTTAATTTGGACGTTGGAATATAAAGAAACATAATAGAACTCACAATCTATCACTCTTACTTTAAAATATAATTTTTGCATATACTTTATTCTTTTGGTAATATAAAAAAAAAAACAATTTTTTCATAATTTCTCATATATTTTTAACATGGAAACATATAATATAAATGCATTTTCATTTTCAATTTTATAAAATTAATATTTCTACACAATTTATAATGTGTTGGTTTTATTTTTTTTGGAGAACAAACCCAAATTTAAATAATAAGAATTTGTATTGGATCCAATTTTACACCCATATTGTGATACAAATTCAAAACATCGATGTCCATTTTTTGAAAATAAATTCCCTAATAGGCCCCCCCCCCCCCCAACCCTTGATTTATCCCTACTACTTACTAATATTCATATTTTTCTCATCCTTTTAATATAACGTATAATAAATTATTATAGTACAAATTATCATTCACATAATAATTATTAAAATTTATAATGTTAATTTATTTCCAATTTTACTAGTAACATCACTAATGTCACGTCTACTCCTAACAAATTAGACACTATATATAAACAAAATCAGACACATTTTCACTAAATCCAACTTTTAAAAACAACTTATCCAAATATATTTTATTCGTCAAACGAACATCAATGAAATATTTTCTATTCTTTTCATATATATTTTTATGATACTCATTTGAATTTTTATATGCTAAATAGATGTAGATACTCTCATAAGAATATTTTTGTATATGCTAAATAGATATAGATATTCTTATGGGAATATCAAAATAAGAAAGAGAATCAAGCCCACCTAATCTGGATCTTTATGTTATGAGACCAAAGCCCACTTCCGGCCCACTCCCGGTCTGTCTAGAACTAAACTTGGATTGATTAATTTCTAACATGGATTGGACTGGACTTTACCTCAGCCCAAACCCTCTTCATCGCCAGCGTACATCCAATCGAACCCATTCGAACCCGGCTTATGAATACCTCTCTCTAGGGTTGATGAAGCACAAGTGATTTGGCAACGGTTTGGAATTAAAACCATACCACACACGTATTAAACTATAAGTTCGATTTTATTATTTACTTATGAAATAGTATAATTTTTTTATGATTTGAGTGAGTCGATGAGTGTTATAGTTTGGATTTCAATCCTCCCTTGCTATTTTCTGTGCTGCACCAATTATGATTTATATAGTATATATGAAAATGAATGAATAAGTAAAATATATGTACTAATTGTTCTTGCTATTTTTTTTTTATTATATCGAGTATTATGTACCTTTAGTATTGGTATATACATATATAAAATTAATTGGATTTTCATTTTAAGTTGCAGCTTAATAATTTTGAGCCTTTTTTCCTTTTCAATGAATATTAATGATTGAATCATTTTGGCGTATAATATTTTATTATTATTATTGTAATTAAGAGTTTATTAGGTTTTTCTTTTCTATCCACTCTTGCTTAACTTACTGACAAAAAATAAATAAATAAATAAATAAATCAGTTAGTTTAGTTTACATTAGATGACATAATTTAACTATGAATATACATTTTGTATTTTTCAATTTTAGTTTTTGGTATCTAATATCTTAGTTAAAACAACCACACTATCCAGAAGCCCCTCAAAATCATACATTTCATTTTACTTAACAAAAACACAACTTCAAATTAATTTTCAACAAAATCACACGTAACAATTCAATTTAAAATTAATAAAAAAGAATGCAAACTCGACTAATGATAACCTCTACCTCTAACTGATGGTAATAATAATATCGAATGAAGTTGGATAGAAATCAATTTTCAGTCAATTCAAATACTAATTCTTCATAGTTACGGTTATAAAATAAGCTTCCTTTTCAAGTTCTTCCTATTTGAATCATATAGTTTTACTATATAATTCACAAAATTTTACTACCATGTGCTGATGTATCACTCGTCACATTATTTTACATACAACGATGGAAATCATTGACAATATTTTGTATTTTGTATTTTTATTTATTCTTTCAAAATAAAATTAAATATATATCATGATTTTTAATATATTTTTTTTATAATACACACATTCTCTAATATATATATTTTTTTAAAACACATTATCCCAAAATACAAAAACAAAATCAAAAGAGCCATGGTCATTATACTTTAAGTATACACTAGTAATTAAGTCCAATAAACACGCTCCATAACTCACAAACTTCCATATTAAAACACAAAAAAAGGTCATTTTAATTTCAATGATCAATAACTATATCATCAATAATTCAACATAAAGTAACAATTTATAACCAACTAATTATCATTAAAAGTTAGACAATGATTTATATTCGACGAGATTCAAACCCAAAATTTTATAATTTTGAAACGTCAAACTTTATCATTTAAATTAATTACAAAAAAAAATCTATTTGTGGTCAACTCTCTTTTATATATATATATATATTTGCAATTGAGATCATATAAAATGTGACAGGTGGTACATAGTGTTAATATACAAAAATATTAAGATGTGAAGCCCCTAAAATACTTTTTAAAGTGCCCAAAAAGGGAAAAGTAACTGTGGGGGGTGTTGGGAGGTTAGGGCACCATTGGTAGGGTTTTGTGTTCTGACGTGAAAAAAGTATGACGTCATTATTTGAGCAGTCGTCATGCATGCCCATCCACAGTTCTTTCTTTTGCTCTTCCCCATCATTTCTCCTTCGCTTTTTTTTTTTAAATATATATATATATATATACATATATATTACTCAAACTTGAGTTTTACTTTGATTTGAATGAAATGTTTTATAAGTTCAATTCATTAATTCATTAAATAAAAAATAAATTTAATAATAAATTAAAATTAAAATTATTAATACTTAGAAGGGTATTATTAATATGATGGAAAAATTGAATAAGAAGAAAATAGATAGTTGGAAAAAAATGAATGCAAAGTTCACTTTTTATTTTCCCAGCTCATTTTGTGGGAGAAAAAATTGTTATAGGATACAAAGAAAGTGTGATTCAGTTTAGATTCATTGTTATAAATCTTATTTTATTTTTTTGTTTTTCAATAATAAGTAAAATGTGAAAAAATGTGATTGTTATCTGTCATTTTTGTAAAGTTTATTTCATTTAAAATTACAATACTCATTTGCCCTTCCTTTTTTTTTTTTTTTTCAAAAGTTTCGCCCAATATTCAAAAATCTACACATTATTATATATAGAACCACTAATTGATCTATTAACTGTGTGAAAACAAATAAATTAGGTGTATTTATTAATTTTTACGTATGTAAAATCAATGTATCGACTTAATTATTCAAACTTATAATACGTACGTATTCTATTTTATGCAAAGCACAAGAACATCTCACTTTCAATTTTTTATTTGCATTTCCACGAAACATTTTTAAAAATGAGTTTTAATTTAAGATTAATATTCTTTTTAGGTAGTTTCTGATCGGTATCAATTCCTGTGGGGGTAGAAATAATGTAAGGTGCAATTGAAAAATGATTTAAAAATGAGTACATGGGCTCTCTTTCTCTCTCCGTCTCTCCCTTATTATGCTTATAAATAGGTATTTGAATAGAGTAAGAAAAAATACAATACAAGAGAGTGCAAATAGAGCAAAGTCGAGAAAAAGAAAATTTGACACTTATTCGACTCTTTCAAGTGAGAGATTTTTTCTCCAAATGAGAGAGAGTTTTTTTTGAAATAGGGAGAATAATTTTTTTAAATAGAGAAAATTCTCTAAATATATGACTGTGTATTATAAAATAGTAGAGTTGAGTTTTTTCCAAACTATGTAATTTTTGGATAAATTAGTGAATTTTTTTAGGTATTTAATAGTATTGTAAAATACATAAAAAAAGAATTTTATATTTTCTCCGTTATTGCAATTAACTCAAGTTTTGGGCAAAAAATTGAGGTATAAAATCACTATTTGTTAGTGGATATTTAATGGATATTTGCCCCATGTTTTTTTCCTTATTCTTTTGGGATTTTTCATGTAAAATTTAGAATTTTGGTTTATCATTTTATTTTTCTTGACCTTCATTTTAATTTATATAATTATTTATTTGAGGGTTTATTTAAAGGTATTTAATCCGCTTCATATAGTTTTGTTTAAGCAGGTTCTGTTTAAAAAGATTGAATTTTAAACGATATTATTATAATTTCTCCAACCTTTCTTATGATTTTATTGTAATTATTATTATTTGTTTGGGGATTTTTTGATTACTCTATTACCCAAAAGTTTTATGTTAAAATTCCTATCTTTCTTCTTGAATGTTTTCTACACATTGTGAGACAACTTCTAGACCAAAAGATAAAATTCTTCATTCTATTTCACTCGAATGCTTTTTTCCCTTCACTTTGTTTTTATATTGTCTAATACGAAAAAAAAGTATTCATATGATATGATTAATTTATTCTAATTGAACTAAATATGGGTAAAAATCAACCGTTCCTCCCTTTCTTCCTAATCCTTCGTCAATGTCTGAATTTGTCTTTTGGGAGAGTATTTGGAAATAAAAATTAATGAAAGTAATATTTAATTTTATTTTAAAATAAAATATTTTTTATTATTGATATCTCGTTTGGTAAGATTTTATTTAATTAGTAATGTTACATTTATCATTTTTAATATAAAAAATATACATGATAATATAATAATTTTAATGAACAGTGGGCCCTCTAATAGTTTGGAGAAAAAATAAATTTAATTTGAGAGAATATAAATTTGCTAAATGCATTTTCATTCTAGAAAAATAAAAATGTTTATGGAATGAAAACAAACACAGCCGGACACAGCAAGTGCATGGCCACATCTAGGGTTAGAGATAGTATCCCAGATTTTTTTTATATATTTTGGTCACGCATGACTCTTAATTTATAGTTCTCCGTCTGTATTAAATTTAATGTTCTCATTATTTTTAAATATTTTATAATATGATTTTATTTTTTAAAATAATTATTCTCTAAAATATCTTATTTTTTAGTAATTAATGCGACTTCAGTTGCTTTCAATCATTACTTTGAAAATTAATATTTTATAATATTTATTTTTTAAATTCTCATTCAAATTTTTTTATTGAATCAAATGAAATATATTAATTTTAGAGTGAGGAAGTAGTGTTTTTGGTTGTCGTGGTGCAACAGTGATTGAAAACTGGTACCCTTATTGACTACTAACAGTAACAAAATAATCAGATTTGACTGGTGTAGCAGATAAATACTTAAGGCAATATAGCTGAAGGGGGGTTGGTTGGGTGCGTGGGTGGGTGGGTGGGTTGAAGCTTGTTTCCATTATATTTTTGGGGCAAACCGGGGGAATTTTTCACCTTCATGCCTTTCACCTTTCACCTTTCACCTCACTTCTGTGATAATTCCATCAATGGGACTCTTGAAAAGGATAGGTGAGTTGTCAAACATGGTTATTTAATACAATATTTTTATTACTTTTTTTGACCTTTTTTAATTATCAATAATTTTTCCTATTTAATTTTTCTTTTTTTTTAAAGACAACGGGGAGAATTCAAACTTAAAAAAAACAAACTCTCGTGTTTAGTTTGGATTTTAACATTATAAATAAATTTAGATCGATTTGTATTTTTAATTTTTAAATTTAGTTGTTTTATTTTTTTTTAAAAATTATTATATATTTGTATGATTTCTTTAGATAAATTATTTTTTATAAAAAAAATAATAGTATTATTATTTAAAAATATATAATTTTTAATATTTTTTAAATTATAAAATAAATTTAAAAAATCTAATAAATCTACCCATTAGGGTTTAGGTATAGATCCTTCGTAATTTTAACATAATGTGTTTAAAGTCTAAGTAAATCAGGCCCAAACACATTTCATCGTCATACTTACTTCTTTTGTTAACAAATTTGTAAAAAGTCTATGGTGAATGATGATCAAAATCTCTGTTTTGTGGGAAATAAAAGAGAATAAGACTTATAAATTGAAAAAAATAGAGAAATGAACTGTTTATATATATATATATATAAAGTTGAGTTTTTTTTTATCTTTTTAATATATACATATATATATATATATATATGGGCGATTTTTGTTCTGCTATCTTAAAATTTAGTTTTCTTCATATTTTGCCATGTCACATTGTACTAAAACATTATATTTACTTTTTAATTACAGAACAATTTATCCTTCACTTGTGTCCCCCATCAACTCAATGACAACCTAACTGTAGTACTATTGCTTCCTCTACCGCAAAATTATTAGTCCATTAGTGGTGTTGTCAGCTTGACTATTTTTTTAGTAATTTAGTCTATTTTTAATATATTTGAGAAATATGAATAAATAATATAAAAAAGTGTATTAATATATATTAAAATTCCCCAAAAAAGCAAAACTATTAATTCATTCAAAAATTAAATGATTTAACTTTATACTTAGTAGATAGCAATGTTTTTGAGATGACCGCTATCATTAAAAGTATGAATTGATTGAAAGAGCTCGTCTAATTTTATTTTTAATCTCATTTTTATATTTTTAATATTTACACGATTTAAAATGATTTAAATAAATTTTCATATAAAAATTAAAATATATTTAGATTAGTCATGTTTTTATGTTGACTATATAGGTTTGGAAATAAAAATATATATATTCTAATATTTTTGTATGAAAAAACATAAATTATTAGTAATTTTGAAAAGATATTTGATATGTCTATTTTTATTTTAAAATTTGACCATTTTTTAAAAAATAAATATTAAAAATAATGTAAGTAATATATTTAATAAAAATGAGTAAATAAATACTTTTTTGAAATTTTAAATAATAAAAAATAAAATATATTATTTGAAAATAAAACCAAACATGCTCTTATTGTTCTATTAAAATTTTGGGTTTCGTTTGGTATTATTTTTAATTATTTTGAAAGAATGTATTTTGATAGTAAGATTGACATCATATAAAAAATTAAAATATTTTTGAATGTTTTATTGAAAAAAATAATGTGATGCATTTTGGGTAAAAAAAATATTATAAATATTTTGTCAATATTATTTGTTGCAACTAGTGAAATATATTTTCATTCGTAAATATTTTATCATTATTATTTTATTTTAGTTTGTGGGAGTATAATAAGATATAAGATTATTCGAATATTATAGTAAATGATTAGCATTTTACGGAAAACAAAAATATTATTTTTAAAAAATATAAATGAGAAATGTATTTTTATTTTTAAATTAAAAAAATAAAAAATAAATCTGAAAATGAAACAAAACAAAGTCATACCCACTTAAATAGTATAGGACCACAGGGGCTTGTTTAAAATTTGAACGCATAAAATTGTGTAGCCCTTCTGTGCTCCCATCACCCTATTTTGGTATTGCGACTTTTTCACTACCTTTGCATAGGCATTAAAATTAATAGTAAAAATCAGTGTGGCACTAGTATCCAGGCAGCCCTTGGATCGAGATCCGACGGGTTTCAATATTTATCAGTTCAAAAATGTACTTGTTTTTTGGTTTCCTAAACTGGCAAAAGGAATTATCAACTCAGAGTTACACTGTCCCTCATAATATCTGCCATAAATGGATAATCTCATTATTATTATTAGCTTATTAAAAGGACCTGAAATTATTGGAAGTAATAAAAAATAAATAGTGGGACTAAGTCGATAATTATTCACCTTTCTTCAAATTATTATTAATAAATAAATTATAGATTACAGATTGTACCATAATAGAGGCAAGTAATTTAGTCGAAATAATAACAAAACTTCATTTCATGCTAAGTCACCGGTGTTAATTTTATTTATTGTTGGTAATATTAAAGATATGCATTCGTTAATATCATATTGAATCGAACTAAAATTTTGACAAATTGAGATTTTGATATAAAAATTTATCAAATACTGTAACGATTTAAATCAGTTCGATTCAATATTGATTAAAAGAATCTTTAATGATTTAAATCTATTCAATTCAGTATTTATTAAAATTCTTTTGATAAATTCAATAGGAGCATTATTAAAAAAAAAAATTATAAAAATACGTTGGGTATTTCATTCGTCAACAACAACTACTACAAAAATAACATTAATGAAGAGATATCCTTTTCTCCGAAAAAAATAACATGGGTGATCATCAATCAATGACTTTTTCTCATAGTATTTTTTCGAAATTGATCTGTTAATTGTTCATTAATTTATAGGTGAAGATTTTCTATCAAAATATTTTAGATTCTTGTTTTGCTAAAGATTAGCTTTTTTATTACCTGGAATTATTAATATACCTAGTAAAAGTTTAAAACTAAACTAAAAAATCTACTTAAATCAAAACAAAAATATAAATTAAAAAAAAATCATAATTTTGTTCGATAGGTAAACCAAACTAAATTACTAATACCAAATCAAATACCAAAATATTGAAAAACACAAAATTGAATATCGAAATATAAATTTTGATTTAGTATACATATATACAAAAAATTTAATTTCAATTCAATTCTATCGATTTTTCAAAATGTTACCATTGATAAAATAGATTAATATTCATGATCCATTGCATCCGCCCAATAAATATTTTTTTGCATCTCAAAAACTCAAAGTTGGATCAAATTAGTGATTTTTTAGCCGGAAAAAAAAAGAGAATCAAATTCATTTATGGGAAAATTATTTGTCTTTGTTTATATTCCGTATGTTTTAAGTTTGATCATTATAAAATAATATCATATAATTAAAAATAAAAACGTGATGTCATCAACTTTTTAACTATTATTTTTTAGTACAATATTCTAAAACACATAAAAGATTTTATTTTATTTTAATCCTGTTTAAAATTTCACACCCAGTGATATTGTTCTTTTATATTATATGTAAATAAATAAATACAAACTTTTTTTTATAATTGAAATTTGATTGTAAGTTGATGTGATTTAAGTGTTAGTGGGGGTGGGGTGGGGTGGCGGGGAGGTAGGGTTTTGATATGAAAAGGACAGGCTGTAATCTGGAGATGATTGCGTCACCTGGGGGTGACAGCGCTCCTTGGGGGAGGAATTGAGGGAGTTCTGGTAAAGATCTTTTGCTTAGCTGCAGTGCCCATATTACCAATTACCCATAAAAAGCTGCTCTCGCTTGAAACTGTACGGCCCAAATAACTCAGAAACCCACACACAACTCCCAGTTTCAAGTTACGATAACTTTTACCACAATTGATTTAGGGGCTGTTTGTTTTTATTTTTGAAGGCAAATTTCTATTTTTTTAAAGGTAAAATATTTTCGATTAAAAAAATATTAAAAATATAAAAATAAAATTTGAAAATGAAAACCAAACGAGCTCTTACATTTGAGAAATTTCACCCGTTGGATTTGTGGAAAACCTGGTGATGTCCAAAACATTCAACCGTTGGTACTGGAGAGTGTGTTTGGCAGGAGCAAATACAAAATGATTTAAGCTGTTTTTTCTTTCTTAAGCGTGTGCGACTTTATAATGAAAAGATAAAGAAAACAAATAGTAACTTCTAAAAAAGCATTTACCTTTTATACAACATGATTTCTTTTAGATGAAATTTTTGAGGGGTGATAATAAGTAGTTAGATTCTTTATTTTAAATTTGTATTTTATATTATAAATAAATATTAAATATTTTTTTATAATATATGTTTGATCGTGGATTACATGACTGCAAAATTAATCCCATAGTAACGTACTCATTTTCTTAATTTATTACTATTTTTTTAAACATCTTAAAATAAGATTTTATTTTTTAAAATATTTTTTTTTAAATACACTCTCAATTAAGTAAGAACCTGACACAACAAATTTTAACGATTGAAAAAATTACGTGAAAATATATAAAATTTATATTTGTTTAACTCCCACCTAAAATCATTTATTATGGGGATTGATTCATGGTCTTGAAGCAGCCAAAGTGTATATATATATATATACACACACACATATAATCGAGACACAAATGAAAACTATAATTTTTAGGACACAAAAATTATAGTTTTCATTTGTGTCTCGATTTACTAGGCAATTACTTTTGTGTGATTCCAGCTTCAATAAAACTAATTATATTTGTTCAAAGTTTCAATTTTTCCTATTTAACAATATATTTTACTCTAATATTCTTGATTTTTTTTTACTAGTTTAAAAGCAAATGTGTTTTTTTTTTCATGGTTTACATGGAGCATCTCACTCTTTCATATCATATTACAAGAGAAAAGAGCGGAAATTATAGACTAGTTTGGTGTTATTTCTATTGTTTTTTGAAAAATATATTTTGAATAGTGAAATTAGGACCGATGGAGATTAAAATTATATTTAGATATTTTGTTATAAAATAATAATGTCATGTCCTTGAAAAAAAGTATTTCCAAATATATTTGAATTCTTAGAAAATAAAAACATATTCCAAAAAAACAACACTCAAAGATTACCTTAATTTTTCCGGTTTACCAATTGACTGATTTGCATATATATAATTATTACACAACGAATAAATAAAGTGTTATAATAAATTAAACTTAAGAACTTTTTCAATAATAGTTTAATTAGTAGGATGACCCTGAATGAGGAAATGATAAACATATATGTAAATTATTTTTGCAAGAGATAAAGATAAATAGCGGAAAGACAAATACGATAAAGTAGAATTGAAGGGAAATTTTATTTATTAAAGACATTAAATAAAATTATTATTAAGAATTTTATATCATTTTGGCCTTGTAATTCCATTTTCACGCACAAGTTTGGACAGAAACTTTATTGGGCTCTTGAGGGTTTTTATATACATCACATTTTACTTTCCGTCTAATTATTTTTTTTAAACCAAATAATTTATTTTTTCTTATACACCTGTTTATATTTTTACTTTTCTTATATATTCAGTTTTTTTACCCAAATCAAACGAGCTCTAAAGTAAATTATGATTTGAGAGTAAATCATTTGATGTTATATGCTTGGCTATTATTTACGTAGAGTCATAAGTTGTTAAACTACATGTGATAACACTTCTTTTTATGACATTAACATACATTAAATCGATCATTATTATACCCATTATAACAATGCTTGCGTGGGTAACATATAATTTCCCCCTTGGAACCAACATTTCTCTCAAACTAGACCAATCTTTTAACAATATCTACCTAACTTTCCTCCATTCATTTATGAATTCTAATATTCCTTTCCAATTTCATTTTTCTTATTAGTTTAATTTACCAAAACAAGATTTTATTCTTCTTCTTTTTTTAGAAATTATCATTTAAATTAAAATAATATTACGACACCATAATTTTTTAAATATTATTTTTAAGTGTAATAATATAAATTTATTTTTATAATTTTAGGACCGAGGGGTACTACCCTATCTTTTTTACTGAGTACCAAAAAGAGCACTAAAACAAGATTTTTATCACAAAAATTCCTTCATTTTTAAAGATGAAGTGAAAAATTGGATATGGAGGGGGAAAGTTATTTTTTATAATTTTTTCTTACTATTCCTAGTTCCGTTCCTTGGGCTTTTATCAGGCACACCTTGTTAATCATTTTAAATTTTCTGTCGATATTCCATCTATTTTTTATTATTATTAATATATATATATATATGACTATATAAACCGACATCATCTATATATATATATTAAATATCATTATTATACAATGATTTTTCAATAGTTAATACCCATTATTTAAATGTAAGAATAATTAAAGATGGTATTTTCGTAGTTAATTATGCAATTAAGGGGCGTATCCAAACAACCACCAAACTCCCTGGCCCTGTCTATCGACAATTATTAAATTTTAGTAGGGCCCTATTGAGATGTTGGGGAGCACAAATTTTCAATCCTGATTTTCTTGAAGGTCCATCCATGTCAATTTGATAGATTTTTAGACAATGGCCAACAGTTCATAGATATTCGCCGTCAAATGTAACGGCGAAGCGACGTTAATTCCTCTTCCATTCCATTTGTAATAATCCTTACAATTTGAAAGGCGAAGTAGGGGAAAAAAAAAGGTTTCTTGTTTATTCGTTAAAGCCAAACGGCAATTATCACCTCAGCAGCAATCATTGTCCTATACTTCTACTCTTCCAGCTAGCTCTGCTCCCTTCCGCTCCTACCCCACAACTCAAACCTGGAATCTTCGCCGGAAAATCCACCGGAAAATCTCGTCTTTCAACTGGGTTTTTCTTGAAAAACAAATTTAGAGAGAGGTAATATATGCACTGAAAATTCTCACTTCCATACCTTTTGTAAAACCCTTTTTCTTGATCTTTTTGTGCTTCGTCTTGCTTTGCTCTATTTGAAGAAGTTATCTCTTTTTTTGTTTCTTGTATTTTTGCCAATTTGATGAGCTTCCAAAGATGCATACATGCAGATTGAAGAATCTTTTGTTTTTGTTTCTTTCTTTTTAGAGTTTTGAACCAAGAACCAACGAAAATTCTAGTTTTTTCTTTGATTTTTCATCCGAGATCAGTATTTATTTTTCATGAATCTGGGTTTCGGTTTTTTTAAGTTTATCATGAAGTGGATCCGCTATTCGGGTGTAACAGTTCTTCAGATCTTTTTTTCATAGAAGAATACAAATACTAGCCTTGAAATCTAGGGTTTTAGAGGTATACGTGAAGCTTTTCTCTGTACGCTATGTATGAATATTTATTATACTGCTGTAGTACAGTACGTAGTCCAATGATTTCGTGTTCATCTTTCAAGTTTTTGCAGTTCTGGGCTAAAACTTTGCTTGGTGTTCTTTCTTTTTGTAAATGTTCAGCCATATGATTAAACAGTGAATACCAAGTCTATTCACTGTTTGCTTGGCTGAGAGGCATAATTCTGAGGCCTCAAGAAAAGGCTTTTTTCCTCATCTCTTGTCTCTTTCTTGCTTGATACTCGGATTTCCCATAGTTTCTCTCTACGATCTTTTGTCCACATTTCACTTCTTCAAGATTACTTTCCTAAAGTTATTATTCTCTTCACATGGCCTTGCATTTGATTTTCATTTATTGTATTCTTTAGCTGTTAGTCTGTACTCCCTCTCTCTCTCCCCCCTCTCCCTCTCTCTCTCTCCCCCCTCTCCCTCTCTCTCTCTCTCTCTCTCTCTCTCTCTCACACACACACACACACACACACACACACTCTTATTACGGGGAGAATGTGTGTGTGTGTTCTCCATTGAATTTTGCTGTGCTTGTTGTTCATGGTGAACTACTTTTTCAGGATATTTTTATGCTTGTGATACTGATACTGCCCATGAGCTCAACACCATGTTACTGCATGCAGGATTTAAGCAGGCATTTAATATAATTTTGATGTTCGGTCTTTTCTTCAAGGTGTGTGACAATGCTTTGAGGTTTTCCTCCATGACATCGGTTATATCTAAGAAATGTGGTTGGAGATTACTATAACCACATACTGTAATTATTCATGGATATGAGCAACTTTAGGCCTGAACTCCATGTTGCGCAGCAAAGCCGTCGAGATAAGTTGAGAATTCAGCATGAGTCAAACCCATCCCATCATCATTTGGGAGTTTATGCCAACAGTTTGGAGCAACTTCCAGCCCATGATAGTCTAAATTATGAATCAGCCAACCTTCGAAATTGTCGACCTGGTAGTATATGCTATGATCCTTCAGAATTTTGCTCAGAAATGCTCAATTTTTCAGTGAATTCGGGAGGTATATTAGCACAGAAGGATGGTTTGATGGTGCATCAAGAACCTGAAAAACGGGTTGGTGAGGCTTCCTTTGAGAATTTCTCTAGAGCAATTCCAACTACCTTCAATCCTTCAGCCACAGTGATCAGTGACCCACAATACTTTAGCACATGGAAAAGCATTGGCTCACAATCCAGCAGTGATTGGGTGGCTAATCAAAGCCCAAATTTTGTCGGGGAGGGCCTGTCTGGTTCTTCATTGAAAATCATCAATAGTACTCCTATATCCACATTAGATGTCAAGCCTTATCTAGGATATCAAGAATTACATTCACCTTTGAATAATCCATCTAGTGAAATTTCTAATCCAAATAGCCAGAAGCACTATGGAGATATGCATTGTAGTTCTTCACTTTACCAAAATGCATTGCAAGAACTTGTTACCTCTTCAAATGTTCGATCTTTTGGCCTAGAATTGGCTTCTCTTAGGCAAAAGAGTTCAGAGGAAACAAGCCATGGGCCTTGGGTGGTTGGCGGGGGTGAACTTCTACTTCTTCCAGCCTATGCCGATCAATTGCGCCTTAAAAGTCCTTCTGATTTGATAAGTAGGCCAGCCGAGGGGTGCCAACTGTGGAGTGGTGAACTGGATTATGCAGCACCCAAGGATACTGATAGAGACCTCAGAACAGTAGCAAATGATAATTCCAACACTCAGGCCCTCTCTTTGTCCCTTTCATCTGTTCCATCGCCCAAGGTACACGCAACTCAGATTGCTGAGAGACATACCGCCATAGACTTGCACTCTAGAGATGCTTGTGCTAGTACTGGTATTCAAGATTCCAGAACCTGGAAGCCTGAGTACTTGTCTTCAAATCCAAATTTGTCTGCTGGTAGTAAAATTTTAGGAAATGCTCGTCCAGATATGACGGGAATCCAAGTTTTGACTCATCGGAATCCTGGTCCGCTTGGTCCTTTCACCGGCTATGCAACCATTCTCAGAAGTTCGAAATTTTTGAGGCCGGCGCAGCAATTATTGGATGAACTCTGCTGTGTTGCCCGGCCTAAGCACATTGAAATTTGCGAGGTGCCTGATAAGATTTTAGAGGAAGTTAGGGTTTCCAGTGAAGCTGTTAGTAATGCTGAACCTGCTGTAAAAGCTATAGCAGGTGATTCGAGTGGCTCATCATTCGCATTCAATGGTTCAAGTGATAAGAGCCGGGAGCCTGGGGGTACCAGCTGCTCAATAGATTCTTATCGGCCGGAAAACCTTCAAAAGAAGGCAAAGCTTATATATATGCAGGATGAGGTTGGTAAACTTTGATGGCTTTTATTGTTTACAGATTTTAAGCTTGTTATGAAGATCAAGATTGATGAGCATTTCTCATGTATATGACAACTTGAAGATTCTTGTTTAATGGTGAAATCTTGTGTGCAATGTTCTTCAGTCTCTAAGTTGCTGTGTTTTTTGTTAGTTTCAGCTTCCCAACGTTGTTTCCATCAAAAGTACTATGGAATGACAGCAGTAATCCAGGGATTGAAAGGTTATAAAATGTTTTCTTCACTAGTATTTGTTGGATCAAGTACAAATGATCAAGGACAGTTAAGATAATTACTTATAGAATTAGCATGTAGAAATCTTGGATTTTAGTACTCTTCTTATCCAATACAAACCCATCTTATAGTTCACTGGATTCTTATGTTTGGTTTAAAGAGCTTCTTCATAATATAGCTATTTTGAAAGGCATAAGTTTTGGATTTAAAATTATCCCCCGTCTTGTGTTCTCCATGTTTGTTCTCGCTGTAATAAATTTTGTTTGTTCAAGGATATAACTTTAATTATCAAGAGAACGATACTAATTCCATGGGTTCTAGTTGTCTTGTGTTACAGAGTTTATAAGTGGAAGTATGGTGTTTTAGAACCGTTGTTAAGAGATTATTTCACTTGTTTTCATTTTCTTTCCTTTCTATCCTTTTTTTTTTTGGAGGATGGGTCTTTACTCTAGATAGGAGCTACTAGTTGATATAGTCTATGCTCAGGACATGTTCTTGTCCAATTTTTTGGCTGCCAAACCTCAGAGTTCAATTGAATGGCAGTAATCACAACGGGGAATCACCTCATGACCATGTTTGACTTTCTTTTCTCAGGATAAAGTTACCACTTCTCCTGGTTTTTGAGATTCTTTGGATAATTAATCATTTTGTTATGTGGAAAATTGGAGTCAGTTTTATCTCAATAGTCAAGAAAATAGCATTTATGAGCTGACTGTTGGTTTATGGGGTTCAAGTGGAAGAGGCAAATGTTTGATACTCTCTTGACTAGTTGCAAGTGGGATAAGAAGGAAGATGTCTGAAGTCTTTTAAACTCAACTCAACTCAACAAGTCTGTCTTACGATAACTTGTTTTCCATTTCTTTAAATTCCGGAAGCCTGAGAGGATGAATTTTGGTGGAGTGTAGAGGAGCAAATTCGTTCTATTAATCCCACTCCTTTTGACTTCTATTTCTCTTATTACAAAATGCCTAAGTGCTTTCCCTTTTTAAAGTAGCAGAAAGACAACTCTAGACTATCCTTTACTTACCTACATAGCAACCATCTAACTTTATTACGATTCATTTTCCAAGGCTATATATTTAGAGTAGTCTTCTAGAGACTGGCTCAACTCTTGATGTTTCAACTAGTCAAGTACCTAGAAAATTCCATAATTGAATCTTTCACTAATCAAGTTTAATTTCCTACATTGACCACTGTATTGGACTTGAAGAATCGCATCTGAAGCGTCCCAATGTCATTCCATATGTAAATGGTTGATTAGCTGTAGTTTGTCTCAATAATCAAAGAAAAGTGCATCTCCATTCAATAATCTAGGTGTCTCTGAATAATATTAGAACTTTTTTTCCTTTTATGAACATTGATTCTCAATCCTTTTCTTGTCTCCACAACTTCTATTATTTTAGAACATTAGGTAAACTAGTCCTTTTTGCATATGGTGAGGTCTGTATGTTTTTTATTAAAGCTCGTATGTTTTTGCCTAAATAACTTACCCTAGTTTCAAAATATCAATTCCATAAAATCCCCTAGTTGGAGAAAGAAAATAAGACAAGGAAAAATGCCAGACCTCTATTTGATACTCATACAATCTCCAAATTGTTGAGCATCGCGGAAGGATTGCACAAAATAAGCTGTCTTGATTGGCAATTTGGTAATTTTGCCTATTTGAGTAATGAAACTCTTTTATCCATGCTTCAGCTGTGGCAGCTAATTTGATTGTTGCACCTACTGTAACATTTTTCTTTTCATTAATTCCTCTTGTATACAATTTATGATTTATTGTGGTGTTTGAGTATTGTAATTTGTAAAGAACTCAAATTTGTAACAAATGTGTACTGGTTTCTAAAAGGTTTGCAAAAGGTACAAACAGTATCATCAGCAGATGCAAATGGTGGTTTCATCCTTTGAATCAGTGGCAGGTCTTAGTGCTGCCACTCCATATGTTTCTTTAGCTCTAAAGATGGTCTCCAAGCATTTCCGGTGTCTAAAGAATGTGATAACAGACCAGCTCAAAAGCATAAGAAACGCGTTGGGAGAAGAATTATCGTCCCCTTCGGCTGGCACAAGCAGCAGCAAAGGTGATGCCAGTGTTTCCATGTTAAAGTTATTTGACCAAAGCTTTCAAAAGCAGAAAGGGGCGGGCAGTCTAGGCATCCTTGAAGGCCACCATATCTGGAGGCCCCAGAGAGGTCTACCGGAACGTGCAGTCTCTATTTTGCGAGCATGGCTGTTTGACCATTTTCTTCATCCGTAAGCGTCTCTGTGTGCGTGTGTTGGGGGAAGGGGGGGTTCTTTTTCAGACAGAAGCACACACTTTCAGAGAAACATGATTGGTAATCCATATACACTTTCATTACAACCTTAATTGATTTGAGTTTATTATTGTGTGAAGGTATCCCACAGACACTGACAAGCATATGCTGGCCACACAAACTGGCTTAACAAGAAACCAGGTATTTTTAGGTTTATTTTTGGTGTTAATTCTATACGAGCCGGCACCCCGTTTGCTCGCAACCACCAAACTCGTCTCAGCTACGTTCATTCCTTGTCTTGTTTTTAAGCAAAATGTAGATGTTTCCCTGCTATAACAGAAAGATAATTTGGATCTTGAAATTTCATCTCCTTTGTATTATGTTTCAACACGAGCCTGGATGTATTGATCGTTTTTCTTCCAACCGTAGTTAGTATATTTATTTTCGCCATTTTGTACATTTGTGACTGCATTCATCATTGAAAATATCATATTCATCTACACGTTTGTTGGACATGCGCAACATATGTAACATCTATAGCAACTTTGCTGCCCAATTCAGGTTTCTAACTGGTTTATCAACGCCAGAGTTCGTGTGTGGAAACCTATGGTTGAAGAGATACACATGCTGGAAACCAAAGGAGTGGCGGAAACAGGATTAGATGCTGGGAAAACCACATTTGAAGGTTGTGACCAAGCAAATGACAGCAGCCAATCTTTGACTAGGCTCAGAACGAGTGCAATGCCGGACAAGCAGATGGAATGCTCAAGTGTCAGCCCTTCAGAACACGAAGCCGACAGGTCGAATGCAAATACATGGAATCAAGAAAAGCGTTCAAGAATTGAGTATCACGCTCCAACGAGTGTCGTCGACGGATCGTTGATGGGGATGGTGCCTTCCCACCGGAGTGGAATTGAGATGGGGGGGCTGGGTGCTGTGTCACTGACATTGGGTCTAAGGCAAAGCGCGGAGAACGCTCAACGACCGCCATTGCAGCAAGAGCATCATCTGAGGCCACATTTTGGAGGTCATATCATTCGGGACTTTGTTGGCTGATTATGGTAGGCTTAGTGGCAACATGGGATGTGGTGGTACTAAGGTAGAAATAAAACGCTGAGGAAAAAAGCCTGCGAACAAATCTTAGGAAACTGGAAAACTTCAACAACAAATACCTGATAAGTCTCCAGAAATGTAAGATAAATGAGGAGTTAGAACAAAAATTGTTCGAGTATCAATGGAGAAGACATGCATGTTAAGCTTAAGGGCAGTCTAGTGGCAATATTGTGTATAATGGGGTTTGAAATCCATTTCTTGCGGCTAATATATTGCGGAATTTGTGATATTTTCTTCTTGATTTTCTACCTTTGTATTATTACTATCACATAGCTCTCTGATACTGTCCTATGATAATATTTCACCTTTCTCTACAGGATAAAAAATAAAAAAAAAGTGACAGGATATTAAATTGATTATCAATAATATATATAATTATAAATATTTTTTACTTTAGCAAATTAGTTGATTGTGTTGTAATATATCTATATCAGTGGTAATTTAATACAATTGTTGTTATTATTATTACAAAATAATGTTTTTTTCTCATTTAATATAAATAATTAATAATAACTTGTATATTCACTTAATATATGTATATTTATATTACTTTTTTTTTTTCTTATAGTGGCATGGGCGAGCCCCTAGAATTCTATGCTATATAATACGTGTTCCGAAAATTTGACTACGTTAATAAAATAGAATGAAAATAAAGAATACAAATTGAAAATTTTCATATTGTGCAATCACAAACATCACCAAGCATGTCATCATTTTCCCCTCAATTCCTTAGTCATGTACATCACCTATTACGGCTAAAAATGTATCCCTATAATATATAATATATGTATGTATGAAAAAATCAAAAATATTTTTGTTCTCCATTTACAAGTTAAATTGTCGTGGAATATTTCGTACTTTTGAGATGAAACGTTTAGTACATATATTATACTTATTTATATAATATTTGACGAATAATACTATATTTTAATAGATATTTATAATATTTAAATATAATCTAAAAGTTATTTATAAGTAATAATGGGATATTATATAAATAAAAAGAAACAACTCTAATAATTTATGAATATACTAGTTATTACTAAATAATTATTTTTAAGTTATGCCATAATTATAAATTAAATTAAATAAAATATTTTAAAATAATCTTCATATTGATTAAAAATAAATACAAATATAATTCATATAAAATAATAACAAAATAAGCTGTATTTTTGCTCATAAATAATTATTTTACATTCATATTTTATCCATATATCTACGAATCCGTATATTAATCATTTTATATTTTTTTGTCAAATTTTTAATATAACTTTTAACAAATTTTCATAACATACTTGTGCGTATTATGCTGAATTTTTTGGAATTTGTATTTAACTAACTAGGCTTTATGCTTCTGGACCATAGAGTATTTAATTTGAATGCCCTTAATGGGTTATATGCTTGTGCTCATGGCCTTTTGTGTTTAGAGGGAAAAATGATATAAATATTTTCCTGATACTATATATATGTATATATAGGTACATATGAAAAATTAGGGTTTTGTTGGGCCATAATTTTGGATTGTGAACTTAAGCCCTTATGCAGTTCTTTATTTTCAAGGAGTTAATAGTGAATCATTCAAGCCCACAACCCACAAGGTGTAATTTAGGTAATAATCGGGCTGGTTTTTGGGCAAAGTAAACTCAAAACTGCAACCATCGGATTAGGCCGAAAAGTTAACAAAACCCACGAACCGCATCAAAAACAACCCTAGATGGTTTTCAAATGGGCTTGCTGAGTGTAGCATTACTATTATTTTTTAAATTAAAATGCTTTTGATTAAATGAAATAAATAAATACATGTATATACATATATTTTGCTCGGATCCAACCCATTTTCGACCCACATACTTGACTCATTCTAGACCTAACTCATTTTGAATTGAAGTATAAAGGTTCAATTCCTTGATACCAAACATTATTATGCAAAGAATAAAACCAATTCTAGTACAAACTCTATTAGAGATTAGACAAACTTATGAACATTAAATTTGATCAATATAAACCATCTCTCGTTTTTTTTTTTTCCTTTTCAAAATTATCCTTGTTACATGCATAAAAAGAGCTATATATTGCTACCGCTAGATTTGTTGGGCTCTCATGCAGCATATAGACTATATATATACTGTCTCTGCACGTGTGTGTATACACGCGCACACACACATATAGAGACGGTGCCAAGGGGGCGGGCGGCTGTAGCTGCCTCTCTCAACTCCACAAATTTTTTAAATTAGTATAAATTATATATATAAAATTATTAAATTTTAAAATTTTGCCTCTCTAGAAAATTAAAAATACTTATGTATCTATTATTTTTAAGAAAAAATAAAATTCGCCTTGAATCTCCATTTTTGGCTCTGTCCTATATACATACATATATTTATATGCATAGATAGATAGCTGTTACCATATTTAGCAAAAGCAAATGCTCATATCTGCATATTTCATTAAGTACATAACTCCTCATCATGCCACCATATTACATTGGTAAATTATTTCAAAGGATCTCCAATACCTCAACAGTACCAGCTTGATTCTGAACAGTACATATAGAGTACACAGTCTCTCTCTCTCTCTCTCTCTCTCTATATATATATATATAATATATATATATATATGTACACACACACACACACACACACACACACACACATACTTTTATCAATCCCTCCCTGGAGTTGTACCACCTTGCCTGTTGAAGTCCGGTATGGAGTAGGCATGGTGATTCTCCCCATCCAAACCACTATCAACTCCATCATCCTTATTATCCTCCAATAGTTTCTGCTGTTCCAGCTCGTGCTTTTCGGCCACGACGACTCTCCTGGCATTTGCCCAGCAAGAGCTCATCATCAGTAGCAGTACAACAAGCGCAAGGAGCCTCATTTTAGCCATCTTTTGCATGTACCCTGCCATTCACAAATTCAAAGTAAAAATGAAAGATCATATATATATATATATATATATCATAAGCTAGCTTAGTTATAAGATTTGTACAACTTTAGATAGAGATTTTAACTTACTCTAGAGTGATCGATCGACACGGGTTTTGTGCTGTGAAGATCAGTTGTTGAACTTAGAGTGACCAGGTTGGTGTCTATATATATATATATATAGATATATAGTTGCATATGTGATGAAATTTGTTGATGGGGTCTCCACCAAAATGAGGCAAGATTAAGTGGGATGCCCATAGATTGCACCATTTAGTTGAATTAATCTCATTAATGAACAAAATGATGGAGTTGAAGGAAATTATTAGGTCATTCTGGAAGACCAAATGTATAGATCATGATCCCATAATCCCAGTGGATATAATATAAGCAAAAGTAAGGAATACAGTGAAAACCCTGCTCGTTTTGCATTGTGATGGCACATATATGGGGTATGGTTAATTAGAAGAAATAATCCATTTGATTGATTAAAGTTTGATTTTTTTGTATTTTTGTTATACTTTCAAGTGTATAAACCACTTATTAAAGCATTATATATTGTTTTTAATTAATGAATTTAAACCATGCAAAATGGTCATTACATGCATAATGTGAGAGCATTATTGAAAGTAGCACCTCTGGGAATAGAATTCTCCATAATATTGATATTGATGCTATTTGTGTCATTTGCTGCAACTTTGTTGGCTTACCACAATTGCTCCAAATATAGTAAATTAGCATCATTAATTTGTCATTTACCTACACAGTGAGAAAGCATTTTCCAAGATTTCTAAGTTAGTGGGACAGGAAATGAAAGTATAATCATTATGTTAGGACACGCAAAATTATAAAATTATTTATGTAATTAAAAGGTGTGGTGAAAAATATCCCGTTAGAATTTAATTTTACAAAATTACTTTGTAATTATTCAAAAGTCGGGAATTAAGTCTAAATTTTATCGAAAAATGTCACATGAAGTAAAAAGTTTGAAATTTTTTGAGATTCGGCCAATTCTGCCCAATTGGACAGGCCCTGGCCCATGCGACGCCCGCGTGATGCTTGAGGAAGCTGTAGATTAAATGAGGCACGTCACCTACCACTTAGAAAAACACATAAATCTTAAACACGCCTACGTGGAAAAATATGCAAAATGTGCCAAGTGCCATTTTTTTTTTGTACTATTCAAACAATTAACATTGTTCATCATTAGATTTACTCCATTTGTACAAATTAAAAACAACTATATACTATTTTTTAATGTAGTTCATCAAGTAATATTTTCAACCATGAAAATTTTTATTCCATTTGTAAAATTGAAAATAACTCTCACTTATTTCTTCTATTTTTCTGGTTTGTTTAAATTAATAGTATTTTTAACTATAAAGGTCTTTGTAAAATTAAAAATCAACACTACATGATTTGATTCATAAATTACATTTTAATTAGATAATTCGTTAATCATTGAATGGGACGGTAAAAGTTTAATATTAACTATTCTAAAAATATAATTAATTAAATCAAGAACTGTAAAAAAGTTTACAATAAAAACTTAATTTTCTTTTCTAGTCTTTTCCTTTTTTTTTGTTTTTTTCCTTTTTCCCCCATCTTCCTGTTCTCGCACCACCACCCCGCCACTGAAGTCCCCCACAAATTTTTCCCCAAATCCATCCATTTGCTTACATGATTTAACAGGATACTTGCTCAAAATCTCAGTGATTATATAAAGTAATTAGCACTATTTCCATTTATATTTCTCCCAAAATTTGATGTATTTTACTGAATATCAAAAGTTCATTAATTACTAAACTTTTACCATTTTATTTTTCTGGTTAAAATAATCCTGTAAATTAAACAATTTGTTACATAGTATTATTTTCTTATTCTTTTTTCTGATAGTCATACCATGACATTTCTGAAGTTAGTTAATGCATCTTTAATATATATTATGCTGGAAATAAATAACAGCAAGTCAAAAAGATCTTTGGCAATTTATCAATGCGCTATTTTCTATGATTATCAATCAGTATCAGTTAGATGCCTTCCAGTATTTTTGAACTGAGTAAATTATTCCTCGCATGGATTTTTAGATTTAGTTATAGAATTCCTCTTAGTTCTTCTAAAATTTTGATTTAGATTACTACCTAACTAGTAGGTTTTTTTTTTTTTTTTACTACAATTCTGTGAAATATTAATTACTAAGCAATCGACTTGAGATAATAAATTCCTACAAAATATGTTGGGAATTTGGTAGGTGTAATATCAAAATAACTCAATTACTTTGGCAGATAACAACTAGAATCGAGGTAACAATTAGACTCTTTTTCTTTAAAATGAAATTACCCCACACTTGGTGCTTATGGAATATGACAATAATCTCCTAAAATACAATGATTTTATACTTTTTGATAGTTGTACTACAAATCACATGATTATCGAACTATAAAAGTATTTAGAACTTCTTTATTTGAATTTGGGAGAAATATATGAAGAAAATGAAATGAATGAAAATGATGAAATTTGGGGGTCTATTTATATTTTTCGAAAAGTTGTGGTACCAATTTATGATTGAGTGCAATTTTCGGTACAGATCAATTTGAGCCGTACAATTGCATATCTTTGCGAAAATCTATACCTTTACAGTGAACCCTTTACCAATGATCAATTTCAACCGTCCGATCCCAACTTTCTACGAAGGTCCACACCCCTTACAGTAATTTATTGCCAATCGAACGAACATGTCAGCAATTTAGTCCACTCACAGCCTTTGGACGGACCTTGTCAGTAGCTGTATGTCTGGTTACGTCCATTCAACTTCCAACTACACATTGTCTTACCACGTGTATGCTAACCGGATGTATCTGTCACATCAGCTTACATTAACTACGTCACTGAGTCACACTGGTTCAATTTCTGAAAAATTTAAGCCCCTCAACACCTCGCAATGATGTGTACGTGCTAAATGCGTTTCTAAAGTGCCCAATGCAACCTTTGTGACACGCGCGCGTGCGGGTTCGGATGGTGCTACGCACCATTCTCGTAGCTCATTGAATTAGTTAAAACTAACTACAAAACCACTAGAGTGTACTATAACATAAGTTCACTTGATTACTCCTTATTAAAATAAGATTTTATATATATAAGACAAAATTCCTCCACTCTTCCAATGTGTAATTTGTAATTTTTCACATTTTCAATATTTCATAATCAACAATTTATTGCAAAATGGATATCAAGCCATTGGAGGAATTTCTCTTATTGAAGTTTTACCTTTCAATCATGAAAAATGACATATCAGAAGCAAATGCAACCCTTAGAATAGTTGAATACAAACATCTTTTCTCTACAGTCACCCGAAGTACATGTTAAACTCTCATTTTGTTCATAATTTGAACACAATAGGGACAACAAGTGAAGAAATATAGCATCAAATTAAGATTACACATGCCTTGATCCCTATTCAAACATCCATTCATAAAGCAAACTCAAAGTGAGAAAATACAAATTTTGACAGACATAGAAGTTTAGGCTCTGGACCTTAGACCCCTAGAAATGGACCATTAGTTTCTTACCATATTGATTATTTACAACGATGAGCCAGAGACGTAACAAATAGGTTCATTCATTTTGTAACCATCTCATGAAACCATCTCAAAGAGTAGGGTAGGTAAAGATATCTCTTCCTCATTGTTGGGAAAATCAGGTTTAATTTAATAGGTAAAAAATGAATGTCCAGACAAGAGTTGAATTCTTTTTCTTTAAAACGAAATTATCCATACTAGTGCTTACAAAATTACAAAGAAAATAATCACTTTTTAAAATAATAGCACTATAAATCTAAAAAATAAAAAAGCAACAAAATATTCTGAACTGTTTTAGAATATTGAAAAGGGAGAAGAGAAGTATATGGATGAAAAAAAAAAGAAATCTACAAACAAAAGGACCTATTTATAATTATTAAAAAGTCGTTGCTGATAGACATGGACTGGATAGACATATCTTTCATTTCATATAGTAGAGTTGACTGGACAGACATGCAAAGGTTATTATGATGTAGTTTGAATTTTTTCTTTATTAATTTTAAATTAAATTATCATGTGCGATGTTGATAAAGAGCAAATTCAAATTGCTATAATGTAAATTAAAACTGAAGGTGCAAATTTTTGTGGTTTGAGAGGGTTTGAAATGACTTTACAGGTTTTAAATTGGTTTGCTCCATAACTTAAATAAATAAAAAAGTTTTATTACATGTGCAATATTCCATAACAAGAGCAACCTTAAAGTTTTACATCATATAAAATTATTGAAAGGAATATAATTACGCTATTTGTTTGTTAATAAAGGATTATATTTTGCTTGAATGAAGGTAAAGACAAACATACATAGTACTTCGTTTTATAGAATACACGATAACATAGTTTACTATTAATTGATCATTGCATCATTATATTCTTTTGGTTCATTTTTTTTATATTCTAATCCTTGAAAGGACTCGTTCGTATACCATGAAACTACACAAAAAAAAAAATACTAAAAAATAAACAAAAAAAAATTTGGAAAAACTTTATAAACCGATACTTTTAAAAGATAAAAAAAGGCGTTAAACTTTTTAAAATTAAAATTAAATATACATGCTCTGTGCCTAACACTAATGAAAAGTAAAAAAAAATTGTGAGAGAGAAGTTGTAAACACATTGATAATTACTTACTAAATCAAACTTAAAGAGACAACATAATTAAGAGTTAAATATTAAAATTTAATTTAATATTAAATATTAATAAATTTAAATAGACGCACTCACATATAAGAGTTAAATTCTCTTTACCTCATGGTACTATGGTAGGTATCAATTGACCCTTTTACTATTAAAATCTTCAATTAAATATCACTGAATTAAGAAAAAAATTATATTGATGGACAAAATTACTCTTAAGTTATATAAAAAAATAAATTCACTTTTTCCCCTCTATGATTGTTGGAAGAAAAATGCTCATAAAAGATAACTTGTATTGAACAACTTACTTATATAAATTATTTTTCACTCAATACATTCAAGATACAATTCAAATCTCAAACTCTTGTTTTTTTTTTCTCACTTAGAAGCTCACACTTTTTCTTGATACCTAAACATAAATGAGATGGGGTATTTATACTAGTTGTAAATCAATTTCAACTATATAATTAAATAATCCAAAATTATAACAACCATACGCATCATTTTTCTACACAATTCTATAAAAATCTACATATTTCACATAATTATTTTCATCACATAACCTTGGAAGCTTCTAAATCATGGGTTTGGGCTTATGATTTAATTCTTGGACTTGAAATTAATTCTTAAACTTGGACTTCAATTCCTAAAACAAGTTTAGTATTTTTAACACCCCCATTTAAACTTATTTTATAAGATCAAGTAATTTTCTTAGCCTTACGAAGTCTTCATACTTGAGTGATTTAGTGAAAATATTTGCAATTTGATATTGAGATTTTACGTACTTAACTTGAATTTCTTTACTCACAATGCTTTCTCTAATATAGTTGTAGCGAATGTCAATATACTTGCTTTGGTTATGAAAATCTGGATTCTTGGTCAAAGCTATTACTGACTTGTTGTCCACACAAATATCTGTTGGTTCTTCTTACAATATATTCATTTCTTTCAACAAATTTCTTAGCTATATTGCATGATTAACGCATGATGTAGCAACTAAATACTCAACTTCACAGGTTGATAGAGTGATAATTGATTTTTTCTTTGACATCCAGGTGAATGCAGTATCTCCCATAAAAAATATAAAGCTAGTAGTACTTTTTCAATCATCAATATCTCCAACCCAATCACTATCACTGTATGGACAAGCTTATAATCATTAAAAAATGAATGGAACAAACTAAAATTGATTGTACCTTTTAAGTAACGAAGAATTCTCTTAGCAGTCTTGAAGTAGATTATTGTAGGATTTTCCATATATCGATTGACTAGTCCAACGACATAGAGAATATTTGGCCTTGTACACATTAAATAGTGTAAACTTCCAACCAGACTTTTGAAAAGAGTTGAATTCACACTTTCACCTTCATCATACTTGGATAGTTTGATTCCACATTCCACTGGAGTGCTGATCGGCTTGTAGTTATCCATTTTAAACTTCATCAGGATCTTATTTGCATAGATTTGTTGAGAAATAAAGATACCTGCTTCTTTTTGCTTGATTTCAATGCTAAGATAGTATGCCATTAGACCAATATCTGTCTTCTCAAACTCTTAGGGTCATCATCTTTTAAAATTCTTCAAACTTCATTGAATCACTGCCAGTGAAAATGAGATCATCTACATAAATGACATAATCAAAATATCTCCATCTTTTACCTTTTTGTAGAGAGCATGTTCATAAGGACACTTGAACAAGCCATTTTCTTGGAAGTACTTGTCTATCTGACTGTTCCATGCTCTTTGTGCTTGTTTCAACCCATAAAGTGCTTTCTTCAACTTTAGAACTTTATCTTCTTATCCATTCACTTTATAACCTAAAGATTGTTGGATATAAACTTCTTCTTCGATAAACCCATTGAGAAAAGCAGACTTTATATCTATTTGATGAATCTTCCACCTATTTAGTGCTGCTAAAAAAATGATTAGTCTTATAGTTTCTAATCGAGCAACTGGAGCAAATACCTCATCATAGTCAATTCCAACTCTTTGACTATAGCCTTTTGCATTAAGTCTCGCTTTGTATCTTTTAATTTTTCCTTTAGCATTTCTCTTTGTTTTGTAAACCCATTTGACTCTAATAGCCTTGTACCCTTTTGGAAGTGAAACTAGTTCCCGCGTGTCATTTTTCTCTATTGCCTTGATTTCTTCATCCATTGCATCTCTCCACTTTCTATTTTGTGCAACTTTTTGAAAGCTCACTGGTTCACAATCTACAAATAGGCAAAATAGTGTGGGGTTTCCAAGTCTATCAATTACCTCATAAAGATTTTGGAGACTTCTTGTACACTCTTGGTTCCTCTCAATTAGGAAAGATAGTGGTGAATTTCTTGGAGTAGTGGATGTTGGTGTATGTGGAGTAGTGGGTTGTTGTTGGACTTCTCTTGATTATTTTGTCGGTGTCTCCTCATCTTCAAATCGAGGAAAGAAGTTGAAGTCACCTGCATGAGAGTCAAAATTCCATTCTCCTTCTTCATCAACTATCACATCTCGAGTAATTACAAACTTTTTATTATCAGGATTGTACAACTTGTAGCCTTTTGAATTTGTATCATACTCGATGAAGATAAAACTCTCGCTCTTTTCGTCTAGTTTTGTTCTTCTTTCATTAGATACCTGAGCATGTGCTATGCTTCCGAATACTCTTAGATGGAAGATCCTATGCTTTCTTCCACTCCACGCTTCTTATGGTGTCTTTCTCCATACACTTCTTGTTGGTGATTGGTTGGATAGATAGACTGCATATTCTACAGCTTTAGCCCAAAACTCCTTCGGCAAATTCTTACTCTTCAACATACTTCGTGCCATGTCGAGGATCGTTCTATTCTTTCTTTCAGCAACTCTATTTTATTGGGGAGATCTAGGAACGGTCAAAGGGCGTTAGATTCCATTTACTTCATAGAAATCTTTGAACTTGTTGGATGTAAATTCTCTTACTCGATCAGTTATCATTGCTTTGATCTCACGACCACTCTTCTTTTCAACAACAACTTTGAACTTCTTAAATTCGCAAAGTTGGTCAGGGTGATAGATGCAAGGCAAACCCCATACCATTTTCTTGTTAGACAATAGTTGGAGCTTTCTAAAGTTGAGATACCCAAATCGAAGATGCCATAACCAAGATGGATCTTTGTAACATGTCTTAAACATTTGGCAATATCATTTTGTATATCAAGGTGAACATTTTACTATTTGATATTTTCACCTTAGCAATTAAATTTCTTTTACCATCTCTTATAAAAAGACAACAATCTTTCATGTGAATCTCATAACCTTTCTTTAAGAGTTGGTCTAGACTTAAGATATTGCTTTTCATATTGGGTACATAGTAAACATTTGAGATCAATTGATGACTCACATCTTTTGTGCGAATAAGGATGTTACCTTTTTCTTTTACCGATATTTTGGAATCATCTTCAAAAGAGACATTGCCCATAACTGATTCATTTATCTCTACGAACATGCTCATTTTTCCACACATGTGATTGCTTGCTCTAGTGTCAAGATACCAGGTATCTTCTTGACTTCCACCATTGTCTTTGTATGCCAACAACAAGGTTTCTTTCTCCTTGATTTTTGATTCGGCATAGTTGGTCTTTACATCCACCGTGTTGGAGTTACTGCATTCTGAAGCATAATGACTAAATTTATGACAATTATAACATTGAACTTGAAATTTGTCATACCTCGAGGTTGAATTACCTCTTCCACGGCCTTGACCTCTTGTTGAACTGTCACATTTCTCATAGGAATTATTGAAATTGTTATTCCAGCCTCGTCTACGACTGTGGTTTCCACATTTTCCATGGGTTGTATCTTTGCCTTGGCCTCGACCTCGTTGGTTTATCTCATTGCCAAAGCTTTCATGATTCTCTTTGAGTTGCATCTTGAAGAGTTGTTCTGTGCTCTTTTGTTTTTTTTTCTCATTTTTTTGTATGCTTGCAATAACCCCATTAGTTGTTCGATGGTCAACTCATTTACATCTTTAGTTTCTTCAATCGTCGCAACAATGTGATCAAATTTTGGATATAGTGAGCGGAGTATCTTTTTCATTATTCTTATCTCTTTCAACTTTTCACCATTTCTTTTTAATTGATTTGTAACGACCAACACTTTGGTAAAATAATCAGAAATAGACTTGAATGCTTTCGTATGTAGAGCTTCAAACTCACCTCTCAATGTTTGGAGACGAATCTTCTTTACTTGTTCAACTCATTTGCACGAGGTTTGTAACTTGCCCCACGCTTCCTTGGCAGATGTCGCACTTGAAATCTTTTCAAAGCCATCATCATCAAGAGCTTGATAGATGATGTAGAGAGCCTTCTTATCCATCTTTCTTGAATTTTTCAAACTCTTTTTTTGAGTTGTGGTTAAAGTGGTCTATTCTCTAGTTCACTATAACCTTTCTCCACAACTTTCCAAGCATCGTGAGCACCCAAGAGAGCTTTCATCTTAATACTCTAATTATCATAATTATATTTAGTGAGAGTGGAAACTAGAAATGATGTAGTACCATTATTTATCATACTTTTTAATAGAGCCTGAATTTAAAAATTTTGATGATACAGATGAATTCGGAACGCCGAAAAATCTTAGATATGTATGGGCAAAAATCAGCGATCAACAGTCAAAGTCAAAGTCAACTTTTGATCGGTCAACGCATGAATAATACTTGGTCAAACAGTTCGGCGGTTCGGTCATTGGCTTAAGACAGCTTGATCAGCAGCTCAACTCGGTGGTGGCTCGGCTCGACTTAGTGGTTTGACTTAGAAATGCTTTCAACATGATCTTATTATGGATAAAAATATCAAGAAATCTTTTATGATCTGAAAGATCAGTCAAAGTTGTAACTAGAGAGCATACTTATAAAATTTCAAGAGATTTAATAACCGAGACTCTTGATACCACTTTGTTGGAAGAGAAATACTCACAAAAGATAACTTCTATTGAAAAACTCACTCATACAAACTGTTTTTCATTCAATATATTCAAGATACAACTCTCAAACTCTTATTTTTTTTTTCACTCACTTAGAAGCTCACACTTTTTCTTGATGCCTAAACACAAATGAAATGAGATATTTATACTAGTTTCAAATCAATTTCAAATACATAATTAAATAATTCCAAAATTATAACAACCATACACATCATTGTTCTACACAATTCTATAAAAATCTACATAATTCACATAATTATTTTCATCACCTAATATTGGAAGCTTCTAAATCAGGAGCTTGGACTATAATTTAATTTTTGAATTTAAAATTAATTTTTGAAATTGAGCTTCAATTATTAAAACAAGTTTAGTTTTTTTAACAATGATAACCTATATAGCATAATGACCACCTCTATAACTAGATGCCATTTATTTGATCCAACTTTTATTCAGCACTGACTTTATTAAACAACACTAGCTTTCATGTAAGTCCAAATTAGATAAATAATAAAATATAATTATAATAGTGTAGAGAGAAACACATTAAATTTAAAATTATATCATGTAAAGTTTTAATACTACCATCTTTTATATATATATATTCCCTTAAGAAACATTTAGTAGATTATTTTGTTGACTTAAAATCTTAGTTGCATAGTTAACAGATAATATAAGAAATTTTATATTTTCTACTTTTGATTGCACTTTCACAAATAAATAGCTACACATTAAAATTATTTATTGAATATGTAATGAAACACACCTTTTATTTACATAATAGCATTATTTATACCATCAAAAGAAAGAGAAAAAAGAAGAAGTCATTGATAAGTATTAAAAATTAAAATTTTGTGAGCATAAAAAAGCCTAAATGTGCGCATGATTTATTACAAATAATAATAGAAATAGCTTTATCAATTTTATCTTAATAATTAATATAATATTAAGAATAAATGATTAGTTTTTATTAAAATATGTTTCTAATAATGAACAATGCAAGTTGACAATAGTGATGAGTACAAACAAAAATAATGTATTAATAGAAGTCTGATATATGATAATTCATTTGTGTATATACAATTTAATTTAAAATTCTGATTTATTTTTGTATAATTATACTGAATATAATGTAAATGTTTTAATAAATAAGCATTAATTAAAGATCAAATTAGTTGATATCATTTAAAGGTATAAATAATTATTATATAAGGTGATCTAATTTCAATGTGTTGCTATTTATTTGTAAAAGATAAATCAAAACAAAAAACTAAAAAAAATCCTATGAAGTATATTAATGCAACTAACAACTTTTGAGTGATATATATATATATATATATATGATGGCCGGTAGTAATTACATTTATATGAGATAATTTTTTTAAATTTAATGTGTCTTCTTTATACTATTGAAACCATAATTTTTTTATTTAGATTTAATTCAAGGTTAGATTATTTATTATGTTAGTGTAGAATAAAATTTGGGGTCAAATTAATTATAGAGTGGACAAAGTTCTATTATATTATCATAGAGGGGGCAAAATAAATTTATCTTGTTATTAAACTCAGAGATTTTTTGTATATTCATATAATCTTTTTTAATTTAAGAGGTATTTGAAGGTTTTAACAGATAATAATTGATACAAATCTTATAGTACAAGGAGAGTAAAATGCATTTAACTCCAAATATAAATAAACACACACACACACACACACACACATATATCTATTGATGATGCGGTTTTAATTTATTAAAACCGAACCATATGTGGGGTGCAATTTTGATTGATTTTTTTATACAGTGATTATATAACAGTTCCACAAAAACAAAATTTGAAACGGTGCCATGTGGGCGATTTTAATGGTTTTTGATTTTCATAATCAACCCTACATGTACATAAATACACATCTGTCCTTTTCGTGTTGTTAACAACTAAAATCACATCATTTTATACAATTAGCATAGGACTGGTGCCATGTGTCAGCACACTGTGAGAAGTACCATTTATAACATTTAGATTGAGAGAAAATAAATTAAAATTTTATAAAAAAATAATTCTTAATTAGTTTCATATAAAAAATATATACAATGTTGGGTTTTTTACAAACCCAAACCCCTACCCAAACCTAGGCTCACACCAGGCCCGGCCGAACCATATGGCCACGCGGACTTGTGGACTTCGGTCCAAAGAACTAGGAATTAGGTCTTTCTTCTTCCAAAAACTATTTTTATTCTTTGAACACACACCTATATATATATATATATATAAATTAGTTGGGCATATATATACATATATAGTTAAAAATCATATGCTCATACCATATTTAATCAAGTACATAACTCCTCATCAAGGCACCATCACATAATACACACATTACATTGGTGCATTTCTACAGAAGGATCTCTATCTTAAATTGAGAGTGCATATACATACATACATACATACATACTCTCATCAGACTCCGCCTGGACTTGTACCACTTTGCCTGTTGAAGTCCGATATCGAGCAGGCATGTTGATTGTGCCCATCAAAATGACTATCATCGACTCCATCATCCCCATTATCCTCCATTAGCTTCTGCTGTTCCGGCCCGTGCTTTTCGGCCACGAAGACTCTCCTGGTTATGGCCAAGCAAGAGCTCATCATCAGTAGCAATAAAACAAGCACAATGAGCCTCATTTTAGCCATCTTTTGCATGTAACCTGCCACTCATAAATTCAAAGGAAAAATGAAAAGAGTATTACATTTCATCCTATGCTTTTTAAGTTATATGATGAGCATAACTTTTATTTTTGTTTCTTTCTTGAGGCTAAAACATAGTACTATATTAAGCAAGTATACATTAGTATTATGAAACTTTAGACTGAGATTTTAACTTACTCTATAGTGCTCGATCAATACGAGTTTTGTGCTGTGAAGAGGTATGATCAATGATCAATTGTTGGGATTAGAGTGAGCAGGTTGTTGTTTATGTACATATAGTTGCATATGTGATGAAATTTGTTGACGGGGTCTCCACCAAATGAGGCAAGATTAAGTGGGATGCCCATAGATTGCACCATTTAGTAGCATTAATCTCATTAATGAACAAAATGATGGAGTTGGAGGAAATTATCAGGCCATTTTGGAAGAACAAATATACAGATCATGATCGCATAATCCCAGTAGTGGAAAAGTATTAAGCCAAAAATCATAGTAATACAGTGAAAACCCTGCTATTTTTGCATTGTCTGGCTCATGGGGTATGGTTAATTTGAAGAAACAATCCATTTGTTTAGTTACAATTTGATTGTATTATTTTTAATTTTTAATTACATAAACCACTTGTTAAAGCTTTATGCGTTGTTTCTAATCAGTGAATATAAACCAAGCAAATGGTCATTACATGCATAATGTGAGAGCATTAGTAATTGAAAGTAGCACCTCTAGGAATAGAATTCTCCACAAATATTGATGCTATTTGTGTCATTTACTGCAAGTTGTTGGCTTACAACAATTGCTCCAAATATACTAAACATAGTGAAAAGACATTTTCTAAGATTTCTTAGTTATTGGAAGGCAAATAGATGGCTTACACTGAGGCAGGAAATGGAAGTATAATTATTATCTTAGGATATCAGTAGCTAATTTAGTAAAACAAATAATCATATGACAAGTTTTGTATCAAAGTGGGAACTTATTTGAATAAGATAAATTAATACCTACTTGTTTGACGGGATTGATACCCAAAATCTCATATACTTAGAATTCTTTAACTTTCAAATATGATCAGAAATAGGCAAAAAAAATTTTGGTCATGTAAGCTGACATAAGAGGTTTTGTCCTTTTTATTTTAAAAATTTAAATTTTGTCCTTTAAATGAAAAAAATTTAGACACTTACAACAGGTAAATGTGACTAGTTAAGTTGACTAGGGTGGAAATTTGGGGAAAAAATTATTTTGGAGGGAAAATTGCTGAGTTGGCCGCTAGGAGGACAAATTTGGAGGGAAGTAAAAAAAAAAGCCAACCTGGCAATTTGGGCAAAATAGATTTCTTCTTATTTCTTTGGTTAAATTTTAAAAATTAATATAATTAGAATGTAAATATATTTGATAATCATTGCATAAAAATATAGATTGATATTATATTTCAAACAATTTATAATAAAAAACCCAATAAATATTAAATGTTAACAAATTTTAATACTTGAAGACTAGAAATTGTTAATTAAACCCAAACTTTAAATTGAAAAGAAAAATCTAGTGTAAAATTTAATATTTTTATTTACTTATCATGAATTTAAATAATTTATTAAATTTGATATTTAATAAAAAATACTTAAAATTCAATTTTAGAAAAATAAAATAATAGATTATTATTGATTGGCAAGAAAAAACTATTGTAAATTTAATATTTTTAATATTTTTAATTACTAATCATAAATTTAAATGAATTATTAAATGTTAATAAGTTTCATATTTAAAAATATAAAAAGACTTAAAATTCAACTTTAAAAAGTAAAATAGAAAATAGTTAATTCTATAGTAACACAATATCTTAATTTACATAGTTTTTCTCTTATTTAGAATAATTAGAAAAATGGCCATAATTTTTTTTGTTCTATTTATTTTCTTTTCTAATTTTCTTTTATTTTTCCTATTTTCAAATATTATATTTCTATATTTATTATTTATACATAGATACACACATATGTACATCTATTATATATATATATATATATATATATATAAGTAGTGGTCACAAGCGCCGACGATGGGTGAGAGGAGAAGAAAAAGATGAAGAAATGAAGAACAAGAAATAAAGAACAAAAAAGATGAAAAAAGAAATAGAAGGAGAAGAAGAAGGAGAGGGAGGTGGTCGGCAGTAAATGCGTAGGTCAGTGTTTTTATAAACGGATCGATGATTAAATTGATCTTGTTAATAATTAGCGATTCAATAGATCGGACCGATTCAACCGGCGGTCAGATCGATTTAATGAAAATTGATTTTATTTTTTTATTTTATTATGTGAAATAATAATATAATAGATTAATTGTTATGTAATATATTTTAAATATAAAAATAAATAAATAACTATATAAACAAATATATAACAAAACACAAAATTCAAATAATTACAAATATAACTAAATATCAAATTTAAACTTTTTTAAAAATTAAAAATAAAAAAAAAAAAAAAAGATTGAAATCGGTTAAATCGATTTCGGCCAATTTTGATCAATTTTGACTGGGTAAACGATTTTATGGGCCTAAGCGAAGCGGACTGATCTCCGATTTTCTATTGGACTGGTTGAATTGACCAATCTGGTTTGATTTTAAAAATATTAAAGTAGGTAGGTAGGAAGAAGATAAAGAGGATGAGCCGGCATGGCCGGAAGTGGGTGGGTGGGTGGGTGGAAGTAGGTGAAAAAGAAGAAAAAAAGAAAAAGAAAACAAATGAAAAAAATAGTAAATTGTATCAAGATAAAATAAGGATTGGAGAAGGAAAAAAAATTATACATTTGAATGTGTCATATATACCTTCAATGTCAAGTTGACTTTTTTTTTACCCTCCTAAGTTTCACCTTGGTGGCCAATTTAACAAATTTTCCTCTAAAATTGTTTTTTTACCAAATTCTATTCTAGTCAGCTTAATTAGTTACTTTTACTTACTGTAGGCAGTTAGAGAACTAAATATTTGTATTTTTTTTTTCTTAAATGATAAAATTAAAAATTTTAAAGTAGAAAGGACTAAATCTTTAAATATGCCAACTTATAGGACGAAAAAAATAATTTTTCCATAAGAAATACGATAGACCCCATTTTTTTGAACACACATATTGTGCTAAACTTAAGGAAATCCAAGTAGGTATTAATTATTATTTTTCGTCCTTTAAATTGGCTATTGAGACTTTTATTCCTATTCATTTTAAAAAATTGAATTTTTTCCTTAAGTGAACTTTTTTTAGATATTTGGGATATCCATCACCAACTGCAAGTAAAAATAACTGATTGTGTTGGCTTGGCATTCAAATTGGAGAAAATTTAATTTTGGAGGAAAAAATGATTAGTGGTCATAAAATTATAGATTTTATTATACTTCAAACTACTTATAATAAAAACCCAATAAATATTTTAAATATTAACAAAATTTTAATATTTGGAGACTAGAAATTTTTAATTAAATTCGAACCTTGAATAAATACAAAATATTTTAAATATTAAGATTCACAATGTCTATATTAAAAATCTAATTAAACAATATAGAAAAATAGTTTAGATAAAATATGTAGATTGTTATTAATTGGCAAGGAAAAAACCAGTGTAAATTTAATATTTTAAAGTACTTATCATAAATTTCTATAAACTATTAAACGTTAATAAATTTCATGTTTAAAAATAAAAAATAATTAAAACTAATCTTTAAAAATAAAATAGAAAATAGTTAATTCTATTGTGACATAATATCTTAATTTAAATAGTTTTTCTCTAATTTAGAATATTAAGAAAAATGGCCATATTTTTTTTTCTTCTATTTCTTGTCTCTTCATTTTTTATTTTGTTTTTCCCATTTGAAATTTTATATTTCTATAATCATTATATATACGTCTATACATAAATACATATATACATGAGTATGATGAAAAAAAATCAATTTTGCTTGCTTTTATCCAATTATGTGGCTTCTAGAAAACTAAATTGTTAGTGGAGCCATTTATAATATATAAACAATCAACATATGATGATAGAATCTTATACTTGGTAGATAATCGGTACAATATAATTGAAGATGCAATAAGATTTGTAATTAAAAAAAGTCTATTTGCTATTTCTATTTATATTTCTCCCACATTTTCATGTTTTTTTATGAATTATCAACAGTTCATATATTACTAAAATTTACTATTTCAGGTAGTTAATACATCTTTAATATATTTTGTGTTGGAAATAAATAAAAGCAAGTCAAAAAGATCTTTGTTAATTGATCAATGCATTTTCCTATGATTATCAAGTATCAGTTAGATGCATTTCCATATTTTTGAACTGAGTAATCCTCCAATGGATTTTGTTATAAAATTCCTCGCATTCATTTAAAATTTTGAGTAGTGTTTGAAATATTAATTATTAAACAATTAACTTGAGATAATAAATTCCAACAGAATACTGCTTGATTATCAACTTTGGAATTGATTCATCGCCAAATTATTGTATATTAAAAAATATGACAGAGATCACCTACCAAAATTGTAGGGAAAGTTGTAAATTGGTATTAAATTCAGCATTTTTTCCCTGTTCTAGCCGTCAAAGGAAATAAAAAATGTTGAGTTTAAGACTGTGTGTTATTCTTCAACTATATATTGTAGTTTAAGATATAACAGTTGCGTTATGGTTGTCAGTAAAGGTTAGGCAAGTGAATTTTAAAAGCTATTTAAGTACTCTTTTAAGTCCTATGCTCCATAACTTCATAAATTTTTTAAAATAATATAAATTTTATATGTAAAATTATTAATTTTTAAAATTTTACCCCTCAAAATTAAAAATATCTATTTTTTTATTATTCTTGAAAAAAATTCAATCTTGTCTTCCCAATTTAAAATTTCTAACTTCGTCCCTAGCTCTCATACAACATACAACCTATATATACGTATATTATATATACATATATTATTGATAGCCTCTTCCAAAATGGAGCTTTTGGACTTCATAATATTTTACTAATTATCCAGGGTTTATTTTCTAAGTTAGAAAACCCGAATCAAAGGTTTTTGCTGTTTTTGTCTTCTTACTATGCCTTGGTTCTTCATGAGTTACCACTACTAGACTCATAAGTTCTTTTATTAATTTCTTTTCATTCTTTGTAAGGAAATATATCTTCAAAAATAAAATCTTTCTTAATTCAACAATTCTATATTCATGTATATTGGGAATTGTTATTTATATATAGGAAATCGATATGTAGTACTACTTGTTTTACTTTAGGTACTTCTACTTTACCTAAACACCTTCACACTTTAAAGTATTTGTAGAAAGCTTATCACATTTCCATTACTCATACATTCATGTATGGCATCTCATTAAAAATGTGATTAAATGAGAGAATTGCTCCCCCCGTGTCCTTGGAAAATTCAGGAGTAATTCAGAATTTATCAACATGACATTTATCATCTTTAAGAGTATGATATTTGATTGAGGTGAGTAAGGACCCACAGTTTGATCAATAATGTCATATTCTAAACAAAATTATTCAAACCATGCTCCATATCCTCTATCTATATCACTATAAATAATCTTTATTCATTTGGTAAGTTGATTCTCAATTTCATTCTTATAGTGTTTTAATGCTTTTAAGGTTTCATCTTTGTTTTTTTGGCAAATATACATAACAATACCTTATGCAATCATCGATAAAATATAAAATATTTTTTTCCACCTTTAGTTTAAACAAATTTAAAATCACAAATATCATTGTGAATTAATTCTATAGATATTGTGCTTCTTTCACTGAAGAAAGATGCTTTGGCTAACTTAGGCTCGGCAAAATCTCATACTTATGATGAGAATCAACTTTAAATAAAAACAATAAATCTAAACTTACTACTCTACATAGAGTGTTGAAATTTATGTGTGCTAATCTAACAAGTTATAAATTTGAACACTCAATCAACTAAGTAAAATTACTTTCAATATCATGGAGTACAGTTGGTACATTTATTTTTAATAACCTCTTGGCTAAGTATCCATTGCCCATAAACTATCCATTCTTTGTGACTACAAATTTTTCAAACTCAAATACTAGCTTGAATCCACTCTTGATTAACAATGAGCCAAATATCAAATTATTTATGATATGTAGAACACGCAGCACATTAACTACGGCTGAGGTTATCTTTAGCTCCACTTTGCCTAATACTACAATATTGGAAGTTGACGACTTTCCTATATACAACTTTCGATCATTGATTGAAATAGAAGACAAGAACATTTTCTTGTTAGAACAAATACGGCGTGTTGTACCTGTATCAACCACCATTCTCTCGAGTTATCCACCAAATTGGCTTTAAACATAATTATCTAGAGCTAGAGTTCTAATATGTATACACCTAGTCCTGATTGCATTTTTTCGGAAGTCAGTATTCTTTCACCTTATATTTCTACTTTGCCATAGTTGTAGCAGTTTCCTTTGAACTTTTTAGTTTTATCCTTTTTCTGACCATTACTAGAGTGTTTTTTTTTCTCTTCTTGTTAGTATTCGTATTCTGCTCCATCTAATTGGTCTTGGCCTACATTGATAACTTTCCAAATTTCATCTCAGACAATAAGATTATCTTCTTCAATTCTTAGTTTGACAATAAAATCTTCAAGTTTATTTCATTCCTCTTATGCTTAAGATAATCTTTGAAGTCCTTTCATAAAGGTGATAGCTATCGGTCATAATGATTCACTAAATTTCTTATCTTCTGCATGTATATCGTACAAAAAAATTTATAGCTCCTGAACTTAACTCATCACTATCTTAGAACAAATTATTTACAGTCCATAAAATTTGCAATTATGAATTTCTTCAAGCCTGCGTCCTCTGTTTAATATTTCTTTTCGAGTGATTCCCGTAGTAGATTTGTAGGTTTAACTATACTATATACATATTGAAAGTGTATTGTCCCGCTATTGAGGATGTAATTTCTTCATAGAAAGTCATTATAACTCCATGCAATGAGTGCTACTCTCTTCTAAGGATCTTTTTCTCCTTTAGTCATTGTAGGAGCATGCTCACTTAAGAACCTAGCTACTTCAAGATGACAATATAGAAAAAACATATCTATTACCATCTCTTCAGGTCCGTCCCAAAAAATTATTTGATTTCTCCCTATGAGCAGTGACTTGCAGAACTATTGCCATGTTGATGCCATTAATGAAAAAATCACACAAGAATTTTGTTTTAAAATTGTTGGGAAAACTAGGTTTAATTTTAGATTGTTAGGAAACTTTGATTAGAATAACATGTAGGAAATGAAGGTTGAGGCAATAGTGAACTCTTCTTTATCTTTAAGATTAAATTGCCCCTAATGCTAATGGAATTCTTACGACCGACTTCTAAGATACAATGTCCATTTTTTGAGATAGTAGTACTACAATCTCAAGGACACTGAACCAATAAAATGTTTCGAACTCTTTTAGAACACTGGAAAGAAAGAAGAGAAATATAGGGATGAGAAAAAAAAAAAAAATACATTTGCGAATTGAGAGAATCTATTTATAATTGTTGAAAAAGTGTGAGTGAAAGACACAACTGTTAAAAAGATGACGTTGATTGTACAAATACGTTTGTCTTTTTTATATATTCAACAATTAATTAGACATTCATATTATTTCGTACAATCAATAATTGAGTGGTGGCACTTGTCATATACTGAGCAGTGCCACTCGTAACATTCTGACCGGAAGGAAATAATGTAAAATTTTATAAATTTTATAATCTATTTTTTGTAAAAAATATATATATAGTGTTGGGCCTAAATAAACCCAAACCCAAACCTAGGTCAAGGCCTGGTTGGGTCGGCTGTGCGGACGCGCATGTGGATTCTTGACTGAACCTACTAGATGTAGGTTCTTTTCCTTTCAAAAACCTGTTAGCCTTTCAAAAACCTGTTAGTACCTTTGAGTAATGTGTGTGTGTGTGTGTCGAGCATATATATACATAAGAACAAAACTACAAAAGCAACTGCTCATACCATATATAATTAAGTACATAACTCCTCATTTATACAAACATTATATTAGTACATTAATATTTAAGGATCTCCAAAAAAAGGTTAACAAAAGCAGCTTAATTGTATACTATATGTAAAGTAACAGCAGTACTTATTCTAATGATTACTCAAAACACAGCTAGACATATATATTATCAGCAGACTCTGCCTGGAGTTGTAACACCATGCGTGTTGGGGTCCGGTGTAGGGATACGCTTCTTCCCATTCAGATCTGCACCATCCTCATCATCCTCCATTGGATTCTTCTGTTCCGGCTCACGCTTTTCGGTCCCGGCGGCACTCGTGCAATCTTTTGCCAAGCAAGAGCTCATCATCAGTAGCAGTACAACAACCAGAAGGAGCCTCATTTTGGCCATCCTTTGTATGTACCCTGCCATTCATAAATTCAAAGGAAAAATAATTTTATGTTATCTTTAGTTATAAGATTTGCAAAAGTTTTGCTCTTTTTTCGTTCTCCTTTCTTGAGGTTAAAACATAGTACTATATTAAGCAAGTATTAGTAATCTGAAACTTCAGATATAGAGATTTTAACTTACTCTAGATTGCTCGATGGATACGAGTTTGTGCTGTGAAGAGGCCACTCCTGGAGGAAAAATGAAAAGAGTATTATATTTCATAATATGCTTTTTTAGTTATAAGATTAGCATAACTTTTGATTTTGTTTCTTTCTTGGGGCTGAAACATAGTGCTATATAAAGCAAGCATACATTAGTATTATGAAACTTTAGAAATTAAGATTTTAACTTACTCTAGATTGCTCGATGGGTACGAGTTTGGGCTGTGAAGAGGTATGAACAAATATTAGGCCGTTCTGGAGGAACAAATATATAGGTCATGATCCCATAATGCCACTGGATAAATATTAAGCCAAAAGTCAAAGTAATATAGTGAAAACCCTGCTATTTTGCATTGTGATGGCACATGGGGTACGGTTAATTTGAAGAAACAGTCCATTTGATTGATTGAAGTAAGATAATTTTGTATCCTTATAAATTTCTATTATATTACCCACTTATTAAAAGCATTATGTATTGTTTTTAGGAAACATTACATTTTTAGTCGGATGATAGAGGGGTTTCCAAGTTTGCTATCAAATTTCCCAAAAAAAAATTCAATTCTAATCTCATAAATTAGTATTTCATTGCAATTTTGAATCCATTATTAACTTTTTGAAAAAAATATCATGTGCCACATGAACGTTTGTGGCCGTTAACTTACTTGTTTTTCGCAAAAAGATACTATTTGCTTTATCAAGTTTATTTTTTCAGTAATTTTTCATCATTTGTTGATAATTGAGAGGAATAACTAACACCTTCCATTTTATATAACACGTACCATTTGCTTAACGTATATAAGGTTTACAATATATGTATTCTTAAGAATCGGTAGGGCTTTTTGAGGAAAGAGGAACCAAGAACGGATTGTAACCTTAGGGGGACCTCTCAACCTGCATAGAAATTCAGTACTTTGGAACAGGAAAAAATGTTAAAAATAATAGCTGAAGTTCACATGACAATAATCATCTTGGTAGATTGATAAAATAAATTTGTTGGTATCAGCATTGCACTTGCTTGTGTGCTAAAGCCAGAAAGCTGGATATGTATACCACATATATAAATTACACTATTTATATACATATGCAACATAAAAACGCAATAAGTATATATATTAAACTCTTAGTAAATAAATGTTCGATAAATTAATGATCTTGCTGAAACAACAGAAATTTTCGGTCTTGGGGCCAATGTACTAAATTAACTATTTTGCTAAATGTCTAAAACAATATTTTTTTTCAAATTATTTAGTGCCTAATAAATTAATAATTAAGAATAAAACCTATGCAATTCATAATATTAAAGAGTTTTTGTTTTTTGTTTTGGTGAATTTTTGGTTTCTCAATTCCACTCTTTTACAAAACATGCATTACATCTGGTACATTTTTTTTTTTCATGTCATAGAATGTATTTGTTTAAGGTGATTTTTGTTTGGAATGCCTGTTTTGTTGGTTGGCTGATGGATAGCTGAAACTTTTGTCTTTCTTTTAAAATCTGGGATTTATCGATCACATGTGTAACACATACTAATTATCATAAAAAAATTAATCAGCACCAAAGTTGCAATTGAATGCCGATATCTGAGATTAAAATTAAATTTGGGAAGCTTGATATCAAACTTCAAAACCTCCTATATCATGGGACTACCCAACTTATTTTTCTATTATTTTTAGGGTTAATTCTAGTTTATCCCATTTATCTTTGTTGAATATCACTTTATTTGTTATATATTCAATTGTCTCGTTTTATCTATTTTTACTCTTATTCTGTTTTATTTTACCTCATTTTACTTTTATTGTCTCACTTTACCTTCCTGTACTCTAAAAGATTAACCAAATTAATCTTACCTATTATTTATAGTAAGATTACTTCAAAATATCAAAAAATTCAGGGATTTATATTTATATTCTAATATTTTTTAACTTGATAAATTTTAACACTTAATATTAGATTCATTTAAAATTTTATTGTACTTAAATTTTAATTGTTATTTTTTAATTTAACATAGTTCCTATTAAATTGCTATATAATAGATGTTTTTTATTAGCTAATACACTTTACTTATAAATTTTTTACACATTATAAATCGAAAAATATATAAAATATTTCTAAATAATATTTTATTAAATATGTAAAATATTAGTAGTAAAATTTTTATTATTAATGAAAATATCATAAGTTCATAGAAACTAAATTAAATTAAAAAATAGTCTATAATTAAGTAGTAGTAATAAAATTAAATACTAAAACGACTATGATTTTTTTTTAAAATGAACATAGTATCTATTTTATTATGATAATTTGACTATTTATAATTTATTTAATAATATTAAATTAAACTTAAAAACAATATTTTTTGAATTTAATATTTTTTTATGAAATTTGATAATTCCATTAACAATGAGAAATTTATTCTAATATTTTATGTATTTAACAAAATATTTTTTAAAAAATATTTTAAATAAATTTATATTTATAATAAGTAAAAAAAATTACAAGTAAAATGTATTAGTTAATAAAAGATATTATCCGACATAGAAATTTAATAGGAACTATATCAATAAAAAAATTGTTATTACAATTTAAGTACAATAAAACTTCAAATGAATTTAATTTAAGTGTTAATTAATTAAGTGAAAAAATTATGAGAATATAAACACAAGTTTATTAATTTTAGAATGTTTTAAAGTAATTTTATTATAAATAATAAGTAAGAAAAATTTGACCAATTTTTTAAAGAATTGAAAATAAAATAAGACAAAAATAATACAATAAAATAAAATAAGAATACAATGAGATAAAATATAATAATTAAAAGTACGATAAGTAAAGTGATGTCAGCAAGGCGTAAAATAAAATTAACCTTTATTTTTAATTAAGTAATTTAAACCGTGCAAGTGGTCATTACATGCATCATGCGAGAGCATTATTGACAGTAAGCACATCTAGGAATAGAATTCTCCATAATATTGATACTGATGCTATTTGTGTCAACTTAATGGCTTACCACAATTGTCATTCACCTACAAAACCAGTCAGCTTGATAAGGCAAATAGAGAACTCACACTGAGGCAGGAAATGGAAGTAATAATGATTGCGTTAGGATATCAATAGCCAATTTAGTAAAACAAATAATCATATAACAAATTTAGCATCAAAGTGGAAACTTAATTGAATTAATAAATTTAATATCCATATGTTTGATGGACTGAGATCCAAAATTTCATGCATATTAAAAACATGAGAGGCCCCAGTTTTTTTTTTTTATACATTCTGGAAATATATTATGGACGTTATTTTTCTTCAAATTGAACACACATATTGTGCTAAATTAAGATTGGAGAAAATTTTAAAAACCTATGTGCTTTATCCTATTGTGACTTGTAGGTGGCTAATTAGTTAGTTTTGGAAAAAAATACAAATTTCGTCCTTTAAAGTTGTCACAATTTGATTTTAATATATTAACTTTTCAAAATCGACATATTTATTTCAATTTTTGCAGCAATTACTTACAAGACACAAAAGACCACCGCAGTCGTTGACATGGACTCCAATTTTGAAATTTTTTAATTTAGAGGGAAAATTACATGATGTAGTGGGAGAAAATATATAAAACTGGTGGAATTTTCCTTGTTAAGTAGTAAATTGTAAAATATATTTAAAAAATGTAACATAATTTAGAAAATTACAAAAAATAAAGAAAAAAATAACTTAATAGATTTTTATATTTCAATAATATCATATATAAATTCAATATTAAAAAATAGAAAATAGTTTCCATATATTTTTAAAAAATTTCTTATCTTAATTTAAAAATATAAATAAATTAGAAAATTACAAAAAATAAAAAAAACAAAGATATTAGTAGAATTTTATATTTAAAATTAGAAAATATTTGAATTTCAATAATGAACAAAATAGAAAATTGTTTACATAATATATTTAAACAATTTTTTAATTATAAAAAATATAAAATAAAGAAAAATTTACAAGAAAACGTTTTCATAATATATCTTTTCCTTTTCTTTTTCTTCTTTTTTTATATAGAAGATAGTTTTTTATATTATATTTTTCATTAAATTAAGAAGAAGAAGAAGAAGAAGAAATTGGTGGAAATAAAGAGATAGTTGTGGAGATGGGTGTTGGTTTGGGGCGTGGATTTGAGTAGAAGAAAAGAAAGAAGAAGAGAAAAGAGGGCTAGCGGGTGGTGGCAGGTGGGTAGCCTTGGGTGGATAAGAAAGAAGATAAAGAGAAAAGAGAGAAAAAAAAAATAATTGTTTGAATTTTACAAATAGAATAAGAATAAATATAAAGTAAACTATTATTTAAAATTATTTTTTATCCACTTGAAAACTCTACCAATATTGTTTATTTTCTTCTTTTGTCCACATAATTGTTACATAATATAAATATCCCTCCAAAACCCCCAAATTAAAGTTCATTTCAACAAAAGTATTTTATATTATGTTAGCAATTGCCGGTCAAAAATATTTTTTTTGGCAAAAATCAAACTAAATATGCGAATTTTAGAAATTTAGCGTACAAAAATCAAATCATGCCAACTTAAAAGGACTTATCTAATTTTTTTCCACTTAAAATATAAAATATAATTTTTAAAAATGAACATGACCAAAAATTTGAGCAGGTCAAAGGATGAAAAAAATAATTTTACTTGCTTTATCCATTCTTTGGCTTCTAGGCAACTAAATTGTTAGTAGAGCCAATTATTTTATAAAATAATAAGAATAAAATTTTATGTGGTGGATAATTGGTGCAATGCAATAGAAAATATAATAAAATTTATAATAAAATATTCTATCAACTATTTCTATTTCTATTTCTATTTATCCCATGTCTTCATGTTTTTTTTTGTTGAATATCAATAGTTCATATGCTACTAAAATTTACCGTTTCAGTTAGTTAATGCATCTTTAATATATTTCGTGTTGGAAATAAATAAAAAGCAAGTCAAAAAGATCTTTGTTAATTTATCAATGCATTTTTCTATGATTATAAGTATCAGTTAGATGCCTGTCTATATTTTTGAACTGAGTAAATTATTCCTCCCATGGATTTTAGATGTTGTTATAAAATTCCTTGCATTCATATAATATTTGGAGTAGTGTTTGAAATATTAATTATTAAACAATCAACTTGAGATAATAAATTCCTACAAATAACGCTTGATTATCAACTTAAGAATTGATTCATCGCCATATTACTATATACTAGAAAAGATGACAGAGATCACATACCAAAATCGTAAGGAAAATTGTGTATTGGTATTAAATTCAGCATTTTTTCCAGTCTCTAGCGGAAATATCTATACTACATTCGGTGTAATATATATCAAAATTTGAATAATGAATAAATATTTTATATTATAAAAAATAAAGTATTTATTCATCATCCACATATCAAATATTATATATCGGGTGTAGTATCACAAACACCTTCCTAGACATCAAAAGAAGTAAGAAGTTTTGAGTTTAAGAGTGAATTGATTTCTTCAACTGTTATAATTTAGCTGTTGTTGCGTTATGATTATTAGTAAAGACTGCACAAGTGAATTCTGAAAGCTATTTAAGTACCCTTTTTTAAATTCTATCTTAAATTAACTTAGCTAGATTGTGATCCAACTAGAAATTGAAACAAAGGTATGTAACTCAAGTAAACTCTCGTATTGTATATCATGACAATAGTGAATTCTTGTCTAATCTTAGTTTAGTAAAGTACCGTTGGAAAATAAATTTAAATTTATGTGTTCTTAATTCTAACCTTAATTTTTTCATTGTTTTGAAGACAAAGTAGTTTAAAACTCTTCTATTAAATTTTTTCATCTTTTCTTCTTTTCAAATGATCCATATACATTCATGCATAATAGAGCTATTACTAGGACTAAATGTTTTAGGCATTCCTCAGGGGCAGAGCCAGGGACGGGTAGGTGCAATTGCTTTCTCCTCGCACAATTTCATAAAACTTTTAAAGCAGTATAAATTTTATGTGTAGAATTATTAATTTTTAAAATTTTGCCCCTCAAAATAATTTTTTTTTTAATCTTGCCTTCTCAATGTAAATTTTCTAGCTCCGTCCCTAACTCTCATGCAACATATAGTCTAATTAATACATAACATATGTATATATAGGCACACACACATACATACTACAGGAAATGGCACCTCCGGCTAGGTGTTTTGTGCCCAGATAGCCAATAATGATGGGCAGTTTACGAGATGGGAAAAAAACATTTTTTCTTAAAAATGAAATCATCCATCTCTTTATTTTAAAATTTATTTCATACAATTTAAAAATATCAAATTATCTCAAATAAAAATATGAGTACTTCACGATGATGATTTGAAACTGCGCAAGCAGCATTTCTTGAATCTACCATTTACAGGTAAAATCAAATCTAAATAGATGAGAGATAAATTAGTATAAATTACGTACACATACATATTGTCCAACAGCTAAATGCTTTTGCATAATGAACTCTATTTTATTATTGATAATAACTTCCAGAACAGAATTTCTGGACTTCACAATGTTTTACTAATTATCTTGGATTTATTTTCTAATTGTTACTAAATTTTTGAAAATAGCATTTATCATCTTTAAGAGTACGACGTTTGATTGAAGAATAATGCCATATTCTAAACAAAATTCTTCAAACGATGCTCCATATTCTCCAATTCTTTCACTATAATAATCTTTATTCATTTGCTCTGTTGGTCTCAATCTCATTCTTATAGTGCTCTAATGCTTTTAAGGTCATCTTTGTTTCTTGTCAAATATAAACAACAATACTCTGACAATCATTGATAAAAATTATAAAACACATTTTTCCACCTTTAGTTTGCACAAACTTTAAACCATTGTGAATTAATTCTATAGCTAGGCATCGTGCTTGTTTCAAATTGAAGAAAGATGCTTTGGCTAATTTAGCCTCCACACAAATCTCACACTTATAATGAGAATTTAATTTAAATAAAGGCAATAAATCTAAAATCACTACTTCGCATTGAGTGTTGAAATTTACATGTCCTAATGTAATAAGTCATAAATTTGAACACTTAATCAAGTATGTAGAAGATGTAATTTTATTACTTTCAATGTCACGAAGTACATACAATACATTCATTACCCATTGGCTAAGTACCCATTGCTTATAAATTGTCCATATTTGGTGAGTACAAATTTTAGTCAAACTCAAATACTTGTCTAGATCCACTATTGATCATCAATGAGCCAAATATCAAATTCTTTTTTATATGTAGAAATGTAGCACATCAACTAGAGTTCGCTCCTTGCCTAAGGTCATCTTTAGCACCACCTCAGTCCTACAATATTAGAAGTTGACGACTTACCCATCTATGACTTTTGTCCATTGGTCAAAATGTAAAATAAGAACATTTTCTTGTTAGAACAAATGTGGTGTGTTGCGCCTATGCCAATCGACCATTCTCTAAAGTTATCCACCAAATTGACTTCTAACACAATTGTTGAGAGCCAGAGGTCTGACATGTAGGGGTACTCACAATTCGATTAACCAGTCGAATCGAATTAAAATCGAATCAAAAATATCGTTCGGTTTTTTATTTTTTATTTTCCATTTTTTCGATTCAATTTTAATTTTTTATTTTGGTTAATCGAATTGAATTGAAAATTAAATTACTATTTTTATATATGTATATGTATATTACAATTCGGTTAATCGAAAAACCAAACTGAAAAACCAAAAAAATATTCGGTTATAACTAAATTGAATCGATTAATTCAGTTCGATTTGGGGTTTAAGATTTTGACCTTTTGGTTCGATTTGATCGATTGTGCATCCTTATTGACATGGGGCATTGGCATCTTCTTATCCTTAGTTACATACGCCTAGTCGAGATTGCATTTCCTTGGAAGTCGGTAGTCTTTTTTACCTTATATTTTTAGCTTGCCACAATTGTAATAGTTCCCTTTGAACTTTTTTAACATTGTCATTTTTTTTACCATTATTAGAATGCTTTTGCTTGCTCCTCTTATTTGGCTCCACCAGATTGTCCTTAGCCTCCGTTGACAACTTTTCGGACTTCATCTCAAACATAAGATTATCTTCTTTAATCCTTATTATGACAATCAGATCTCCCCAATTTCATTTAACTTATTCTATAGGTAATCTTTGAAGTCCTTTCATAAAGCTAATGGATCTCTATCATAGCTGCTACTTGAGATAATTCACTAAACTTCATATATTCTGCATATATATTGTGAAGATTTGTAGCTCTTGAATCTGACTCATCACTATCTTTGAATAAGTCATTTTACAGTCCATAAATTTTTTAACTATGAATCTTTTCACTTTGTCGTCCCCTGTTCAATACTTTTTTTCGAGTGATTCTCACAATAGGAAGTCATTATGACTCCATCATTGAATCTTTTAGTCGTAGTAAGAGCATGCTCACTTAAGAACCTCGCTAAGTTCAAGGTGGCGAGATAGAACAACATTTATTGCCATCTCTTGGAGTCCGTCTCGAAAATTTATTTGGTTTCTCCCCATGAGCAGTGACTGGCGGAAAGACTGCTAATGTTGTTGATGCCATTAACAAAAAAATCACGCAAGAAATTTGCCTTAAAATTATTGGGAAAACTAGGTTTAATCTTAGAATTGCTAGGGAAATTTGATTAGAATAATAGGTAGGAAATCGAAACAAGAGTTAAACTCTTTATCTTTAAGATGAAATTACAGTGCTTATAAAATTTTGGCAATCGACTTTCAATATATAATGATCACTTCTTGATATAGTAGCACTATAATCTTAAGGACAGCGAACCAATAAAATGTTTTAAACTATTTTAGAACATTGGAAAGTGAGAAGAGAAATATTAGCATGCCCAAAAAAAAACAAAAAACAAAAAATGACATCTGCAAATTCAGAGAATCTATTTATAATTTTTGAAATATTATAATTGATTGACACAACTGTTAGAAATTAAATAGATACATTTGTCTTTTTCATATATTCAGCAACTAATTGGACAGTCACATTATTTCATACAATCAGCAGCAGCTGATTGGTGGCACCAGCCATATGCTGCATAGTACCACTTATAACATTCAGATTGGAAGGATATAATATAATATAAACTTCTATAATTTTTTTACTCTTCATTTTGTGAAAAAATATAGTGTTAGGCCTAAACAAATACAAATCCAAACCCAAACCCAAACCTAGGACCAGGCCTGATTGGGTCAGTAGCGCTCGTGCTCATGTGGATTTTATACCAAACCTATTAGATGTAGGTTAATACCCCTTGATTATATATACGTATTGGGCATATATATATATATATATATATATACATATATAACAACAAAACTACAAAAGCAAATTGCTCATACCATATTTAATAAAGTACATAACTCCTCATCAAGCCACCATCGCATAATAATACAAACATTACATTCCGTACAATAATACATAAGGATCTCCAAAATCTCTTAACATAAGCAGCTTAATTTTATATTACAAAGTAACACTAGTACTTATACTAGTGATTATTCAAAACACAGCTAGACATATATATATATATATATATATATATATATATATATATTATCAGCAGACTCTGCCTGGAGTTGCAACACCACGGGTGTCGGCGTCCGGTGTTTTGTACCTACACTTCGTCCCGTGGAGACCACTATCACCTTCATCATCCTTATTATCCTCTATTAGATTCTGCTGTTCCGACTCATGCTTTTCGGCCACGGCGGCTCTCCCGATGGCTCTTGCCAAGCAAGAGCTCATCATCAGTAGCAGCAAAACAACCACAAGGAGCCTCATTTTAGCCATCTTTTGCATGTACCCTGCCATTCATAAATTCAAAGGAAATATGAAACAAGGAGCCTCATTTCTGCTATTTTTTTCTCCTTTCTTCAGGCTAAAACATAGTACAATATCAACCAAGTATTAGTATTATGAAACTTTAGATAGAGATTTTAACTTACTCTAGATTGCTCGATGGATACCAGTTTGTGCTGTGAAGAGGCCACTCCTGGAGGAACATATATATAGACCATGATCCCATAATGCATGCCAGTGGATAAATACTAAGCAAAAAGTCAAAGTAATATAGTGAAAACCCTGCTATTTTGCGTTGTGATGGCACATGGGTACGGTTAATTTGAAGAAACAGTCCATTTGATTCATTGAAGTTTGATAAATTTGAATCGTTATAAACTTCTGTTATATTACCCATTTACTAAAGCAAATGTATTGTTTTTTGAAAAAAATTATATTTTTAGTTCGATGATGTAGAGGGTTTGCAAGTTTGATATCGAATTTTCCCAAAAAAAAAACAAATTCAGTTCTAATCTCATAAATCAGTGTTTTATTACTATTTTGATACCATCATCATTCTTTTGACAATAATTGCACGTGCCACGTCCATGCATGTGGCCGTAAACTTACCTATTTTTGCGAAAAATTCCATTTAATTTCTTTTTGAGAGGAAAAATATGCTATTTGCTTTATGAAGCTCATTTTTTGATAATTTTGCATCATTTGTTGATAATTGAGAGGAAAATTGCTACCACCTCCCATTTTGTATGATCGCATACCTATTGCTTAATGTAATCAATATATGTATTATTAAGAATCGTTAGGGTTTTGGAGGAAAGAGGATCCAAGTTACTTTCCCAACGGATCATAATCTTTGGGGGACCTCCCAACCTACATAGTAATTCAGTATTTTGGAACAGAAAAAATGTTAAAACCAACATCCAAATTTCACATAACAATAACCATCTTGATAGATAGAAAAATCAATTGATTGGTATTAGCAATGCAGCTTGGGTGCTAAAAGTAGAAAGTTAAATTATGTAAATACACTATTTACATAATGTATACATATACAATATAAAAGCACAATATGTATACATATACACTAAAATCTCAATAAATGAATGTTCAATAAATTAATGATCTTGCTTAAATGCACTAAATTAATTATCTCGCTAAATGCCTAAAATAATATATTTTTTTTAAAATAGTTTAGGGCCTCAAGAAAATATAAATTAATAATTAAGAAAAAAATATATGTAATTCACAATGTTACAGAGTAATTTTTTAAAAAAAATTATTTTCCCAATTCAACTTTTTTACAAAATATGCATTTAAAGTCTTTTATTTTTTCTTTGTACCAAAATTGAACTCAACATCATCTTTAATTCTTTGCAAAATATGCATTACATCTACTACATTTTTTTTTCATGTTCCAGAAAGTATTTATTTAAAATTACTATTGCTTGAAACGGCTCTTTTGTTGATTGCCTATTGGAGAGTCAAACTTTTGTCAGAGCTATTATTGCAAAGTCTTTTTGACTTGAAGAAGGATGTTCATTTTTATACTAAAACAATGCTCACCAATCTTATTGATCAAAGTATTGTTTTTCACTCATTTCAAATGAGAAGCCATGAAGAAAACATATAAAAATTTAATGATTTGAAATCTACCCAAAAAAAAAACAAAAAAAACTATTGACTAGCTATAGAGTATATATTCTACTGTGTACGTGAAACATTTTGAAACAATCATCTTTCAAGGTATTAAATTTGAAAAATGTATTTATTGTATATCCAAGTTTTTAATATAATATTTACATATCATATAAGAATATGTACAATAATTATATAATATATTAATATTACACTGTTTATGTATTTGGCGAATATATGTATAGTTATGTGTCGTAAATTCATATGTAATAAAAATCATATATCGTATGCACATATATAAGTATGTTTGTCAAATAAAATATTTGATATATAACATCAATTAGTTAATAGATATTTACAGTTAAAAACCTCTATAAATTAATATTATGGGAACTTAAAGAGGTTATTTATCTATAAAACTAAAGAATATATTCGGATACGGATAAATAATATGAAATTACTATAATATAATGTATACACAAGGTATAAATTATATACTATGTATATGAATTTGTCTATTTTTTTTACGATTTTAAAAAAATATGTGTATTGGTCTTAATCCCAAAATCTAAGCAAATTGATGGACAAATTCCCACTAAAATTATTTTTATTATTTATATCATAAATATTTTACACTCATTGATAGATAAAAATAAAGTCTAAATGAGAGAGTTTCGAGAAGAATAATGTTAAATTTTTTTATTTATGCATCTTTGAGAAAATGGATTACAAAACATACTATTTTTCGTCAAAAAATTAATAGTAGTATCAAAGTTGTAATTGAATGATGATATATGAGATTAAAATTAAATTATTTGGAAGCTTGATATCAGGGGACTACAAAAGCAATTTTTCCATTGTTTTTAATTAAGTAATTTAAGCTGTGCAAATGGTCATTACATGCATAATGTGAAAGCATTATTGACAGTAATTAAGCACCTCTAGGAATAGAATTCTCCATAATATTGATATTGAATGGAATTCTCCATAATATTGATTTTGATGCTATTTGTGTCATTTACTGCAACTTGGTTTACCATAATTGTACAAAATATACTAAATTAGCATCATTAATTTGTCATTCACCTAGAAAATCAGTCAACTTGAGAAGACATTTTCAAAGATTTCTCAGTTATTAGAAGACAAATAGAGGGCTTACACTCAGGCAGGAAATGGAAGTATAATGATTATATTAGGATATCAATAGCTAATTTAGTAAAACAAATAATCATATAACAAATGTTGCATCAAAGTGGAAACTTATTTGGATTAAATAAATTAATATCCAGAAACTGTTAGAGGGTTTCAATTGGGGTTATGGATTTTCAATTTATGGGGTAGTATGGGATCCGTAGTCGGAGAGAAAATTACTCATTTGATTGAGTCGGGGAGGGAGGGATGGGAAATCGTCTGCCTTATATAATTATATCCAAATTTCATGAATGTAGAATATAATATATTTTTATTATGATCAGAGATATCAAAGGCCCCAATTTTTTATACACTATGGAAAGATATTATGGACGCTATTTTTCTTCAAGTTGAACATACATGTATGTTGAAGATTGGAGAAATTTTTAAAAACCTATGTACTTTATCCTATTGTGTGGCATGTAGGCAGCTAAATAGTTAGTGGGGAAAAGGCAAATTTTGGTCATTTAAATTATCACAATTTGATATTAGTGTATTAGTTTTTCAAAATTGACATATTTAGCCTAATTTTTGGTGAAAACTTCAAATTTGACTGTCAATTGCGGACATAGCACGTAGGATAAATAGACTCCAATTTGGGAATTATTGAATTTGAAGGGAAAGGTACATAATGTGGTAATGATGTGGACAAAGTGGGAAAAAATGTACAAAATTGGTGGAATTTTCGTTGCTAAGTAAAAAGTGAAATAATTTTAAAAAATGTAAAATAATTTAGAAATTTTACAAAAAAATAAAAAATATGTTACTAAAATTTTATGTTTAAATAATGTTATATATATGTATATTCAACAATAAGAAAAATAGAAAATAGTTAGTATAATATATTTAAATAATTTTTTGATTTTAAAAAATATAAATTAATTAGAAAATCATAGAAAATAAAGAAACAAAGATGTTAATTAGTAAGATTTTGTTTTTAAAAGTTAGATAAACAAAATAGAAAATAGTTTACATAATATATTTAAATTATTTTTTAATTACCAAAAATATAAAATAAAGAAATTTTTTACAAGAAATAATTTTCATGATATAGAAGATGATGATGATGACAATGGAAGAAGAGATGGGTGGCCGGGGTGGATGGTGGCTTGAGGTGTGAATTTGAATGAAAGAAAAGAGGGCTAGGGTGTGACGATGGGTGGTTGTGAGTAAAGAAGAAGATGGAGGAAAAAAGAAAAAACAAATGAATTACAAATGGAATAACAATAGACATAAAATAAATAATTATTTAAAATTATTTTATGTCCACTCGGAAATTCCACTACTTTTATGTATTTTTCTCTATTTGTCCACATAATTGCCACATCTTATAATTTTCAGCAAATTTCGGTGGCAATTTGTAATGTGTTAGCAATTATCAGCCAAAAATAATCACGTGCGTGATATATGCTAAAGTTTTTGTATTTTGCCACCCAAATTTTGAATGATTTCTCAATTTACCACTTCATTTTAAAAAATTTAAAAACATTATGTACATATACTTATCCTTTGTTCTATTACTCATTCATAAAAGTTAGATTTAATTAATAGTTATTATAATAAAAATATATCGTTAGCGAAATTATTTTTTTATTTTTAACTTCCTAGTTGAATCATAAATTATATTTTTTAATATAATTTATTAAATTTTAAATTAAAATAAATTATTATTATAAATTAAAAAATAATAAAAACATAAACAGTTATTTATCAATTTTGAGATGAATAAAATCTAATGTAAGTTTGGTTATATTAGAATGCATTAAGAAAATAAATTAGTCTAAATTTAAGTAAAAATTAAAAAAGATAATAGTATTATAATTTTATTGTTATTGCTCCATATCTGTATAAAATTTTGCTAATTTATAATTATAATTTATTTTAATTTAAGATTTAATAAAATAAGTTATTAATTAGATTTCAATAAAGAAGTTGAATAGGAAAAGAATTAAAAAAAATATAATTTTACTACAATATATTTTTTATTAAAAAAAGTAGTAATTAAATTTAACTTTTGTAAATGAATAACAAAAAAAGAGATAAAAGATATATATAATTTTTTTTAATTTTCTTAAATTAGGTAGAAAAGTGAGAAATCGTATAAAATTTGAGTAACAAACTAAAATAACTTTAACATGTATCGCTCAAGTAACGAATCTTGGCGGAATGTTCCACCAAAAAAAATTAAGATGATAGAGCACAAAAATGATCATAATTCGGATGGCAAAATATTATTATCCCTTACTAAAATTTTATTGCTTCAGTTTTTTAGTTAAAATAATTCTGTGAATTAAACAAGTTATTACATAGTAGTATTCTTCTTTTTTTTTTCGGATATTCATACCATGACATTTCTAAAGTTAATTAATGCATCTTTAATATATTTTGTGTGTGAAATAAATAACAGCAAGTCAAAAAAGATTTTTGTTAATTTATGAATGAGTTTTTCTATGATTATCAGTATATCAGTTAGATACCTTTCAGTAATTTTGAACTGAGTAAATTATTCCTCGCATGAATTTTAGATTTAGTTATAAAATCCTCATGTTCATATAACATATTGATTTAGATTACTAGTAGTTTTTATTTTTTTATTACGATAGTTTGAAATATTAATTTGATGGCCATGAGTCCAAAATAAGTATAATAGGTTAATTCCAAATGGTTCATTCGAATTATCGGTCAGAACAATTATAAGACCTGATAGGTCAAGTTCACGGATCCACAAGTTAATACACAAAGTTTGATTGGGATGCTCTGGCTAAGTCCACGAGGGTCTAAAGGCTCAAACTCATGAACACCCTCATATCAACATTATAAATTATTAGAGTTTTTATTATTAAAAGATACATACAATTAATTATGCATTTGTATACTCTCAAAATTTTTGGATTACATCTACTTATTATAAAATTGACTTGACCATCGAAGAGTTTTTGTCGAATCAACCATCAGCACCCCTAACAACTTTTTGTGATGTGGGTTGTAACCTACATTGCAATTGACTTTCATATATGAGTTTCAAGAAGAGAAGTGATATCACATCATTTTGGTGCCGTCTGTGGGAATCTCACACTTGCTCCTCCTGCACATAATTCACCCGCCTGTTATGGGGCTTATGTTAGGGAGAGATTCATCTCACATCGAATGAGTATGTGGGTGGCCTGTGGCTTATAAGCAAGGGGATTAGCCCATCTCCCTCAAAAGATGTCTTTTCCAGTGCAAAATCGTAAGGCTCTGACCAAAGCTAGTAATATTTTTTAGGCGGACGCTTGTCATCCCATGCCACATCATTTTGGTGCCGTATGTTGGAAGTCATTGCCTGGTCATTGAGCATGCGATCAAGATCTAGAGTCGTGAGAGCAACCAGCACCCAAGGTGACCTCCCTACTAGGGAAGTTCGTAGCAATATAGGCGACCCCCTGATTGGAGGCGACCAATATCCACCTCCAGCTAACGCAAAAGATCTGTTATCCCCTCATTAGGAAGAGTTGGTGTACGCATAACTTAAGAAGCATGATGATCATGATTGAAGAGACAAAAGCCCCTTGTAGCAGCTGAAGCAATTGCACAATTTGCTGCTACTAGTATAGAAAGAAGCCTCCTTACTCACATGACATAACTCGAGGCCTAGCTCTAACTCTTGAGAGGATCGAGCAAAGGCACGAGAAGGTGAGGCACAACGTTTCTAACCAGCATAGAGAAAGCTCTCTTAGTTACTCCGCAGAAGCCGAAATGCTCTTTCTCTCGAGAGAACTGAGTAGAGATGAAAAGCAACGAGGAATATAGAGCAACCACACATCTCCACCTAGATATTGTACATAGCAACAACAGGAGACAAAGATAACACATACTATGGCACATACTCGCCCAACACGCTCACGCAATCAAAAAGAGGATTGCCCCCCATTGGCAGTAGCACCCCCCAAGCGAAGCCTGTTCTCCCCTATAATCTTGGTCAAGTCCCTATCGTCCGGAGTCAAGATAGCCAACCTCACTAAGTTTAATGGAACTAGTGATCCACAAGAGTACCTCCACAAGTTTTACACCAAAGCAAACTTGTACAATTTGAGTGATGCCGCCTCTTATAAGATTTTCATACTATTATCTCCAAGCATGACTTGACATGGTTTAACCATTTACTTGTTAGAAGCATCACTAGCCTTGAGCAATTAACTCAAAGGTTCTTGCACCAATTTTCTATCAACCACATGTACCTGAATACTGCAGTATCCCTAATTAAAGTCGTCCAAAGAGATAGGGAGCCACTCTATGAATACATACAACATTTCGTGGAAGCAGTTTCTGAGCCCCCGTTATGAGTCTTGAGCTACTAGTTGAAATTATGCAATAGAACCTCCATTATAGAAGGTTTAAGGAGTCCATTGCAGGGAGACCCTTCGCTACTTTTGAAAAGCTCTTAACTCGATTAGAGAAGTACATCCGAATAGAGGAGACAATAGGACTCAGTACTCATAGAAAGTGGAAACAAAAGGAAGAACACAAAGTTGAGGGGAGAAAGAAGAAAGAGAGATAAAATGCACCGCCATGTGGCTATACTCATTTCACATCCCTCAACGCTAGGTTGTCAAAAATATTGGTGATTGTTGAGCAGCAAGGATTAGTTCAACCACCCCAGGCAATGAAAGTGTCACTACTTGAGGAATGAGGTAGAGGGGCTCATTCGGAATGACTATCTAATAAAGTACGTTTTTAGTAGATACTCTTTTTATTAATATTTGAAAAGTTATTTTTTTATTGCTTTCTATATATAATTGAATTGAATTATTGTTTTCGCTAGCATTGTTTTTTTTTTTGGTCTCTATTTTTGTATATATATCTTCTTTTGTCACCAATTTATTAAAAAAAATGTTATGATATATGTGGATTATTTATGTGCTTTATATTAATGATCATTATTTCTAAATAAAAAACTTGAGGGATAAATTGTTAATTGTCTAACAATGGAATATGAATATTTTTTCCTAATATTATTTTTGTTTGTTAGGGTATAATGGACTCCAATGAGGAAAATGAATATGATGAATTCAAAGATCTTGCATCAGTTGCATTAGTAAGTGTTATGATTGGTAAAGTCATATCTTATTACGAGAATCATATAGTAAATGAGCCTTGTAGAGATTCAATGTATCGAGGGCATCGCTTTGTTATGGATGTTATAAATGGACATCATGAGCGTTGTCATCAATTGTTTAGAATGGAAAAACATGTATTTTTGCGACTTGCAAAGGAACTTTGACAAATAAATTTACTAAATGATAGTCGTGAGGTAAGCGTTGAAGAACAATTGACTATCTTTCTGATGACTATTGGTCATAATGAAAGAAATAAGATGTTACAAGAACGTTTTCAACATTCAGGAGAAATTATTAGTCGTCACTTCAACACAATATTGAAAGCTCTTATGAACTTTTCCATGTCAGTAATTGTTGCATCGTCATTTGAACAAATACCAAGTTATATATATAATAATCCTAAATATTGGCCACACTTCAACGTAACTTTTTTTTCATCAAGTATCAACTTTATATTTTACTATGAAATACATATTTCTATCTAATGTTTTTTTATTTTTATTTTTGTTTTTAATTAGGGTTGTATTGGTGCAATTGATGGAACACATGTACATGCTATTATCCCAGCTAATGAACAACTTGCATATCGTTTGAGGAAAGGTGATTGCACTCAAAATATTATGGCTGCATGCTCATTTGATATGTGGTTCACCTTTGTTTGGGTAGGATGGGAAGGAACTGCTCACGATTCTCGTATATTTAACGAAGCTATTCATAGACCGACTTTGAAATTCCCCATGCCTCCTATAGGAGTAGTCATATAAAAGTCTTATTTTTTATTTTTATTTTTTGATATGATAATACATGTATTTGCTCTGTGTAGGTAAATATTATGTTGTTGATGTTGGGTATTTAAATATGCCTGAATTTTTAGCACCTTACAAAGGGACACGCTATCATCCAGAACAATTCCGAAGGGGGCAACGGGCAAGTGGACCTAAAGAATTGTTTAATCACTCCCACTTATCATTAAGAAATATAATTGATCGTTATTTTGGAGTATTAAAGTCTCAATGGCCAATTTTAAAAAAAAATGGCCAAATTTCCTTTTAAAACTTAAAGACTAATTATTGTTGCTTCAATGGCATTACATAATTATATAAAACAAGAGGCAATAGCTGATAAAGAATTTAAATATTACGATAAATATAAAAATTACTTCAGTAGCAATGAAAAAACAGAGTTTGACTTAGAGAAATATGATGGCAAATCATATGAAACCGTGAATGAGCAACAAAGTCAAGAAATGACTATTGTATGTGATACTATAGCCGATTCCATATACCAGACAAAAAGATTTTGACTATGATGAATTTTTTCAATTAAATTTTAATTTTTGAATTTGAACATCTTGTTAGTTTTCATTATTCAATTTTTTTTTATTGGGTTGGACATCTTTATTAGTTTAAGGATTGAACTTGAGATGATTTTCAATTAATTATATTTACAAACTCATTTTATTATATAGTATGTATTTCATGTTCTATTTCTAATGAGCAGTGTAGTGTTGATATTATATGTACTTTTGCATATAAAAAAATCTTTACAATATGTCATGTATTATTTTTTTTAATTACTCCACTTTTAATAGAAATATTATGCTTTTGAATAATGGTATTAGAATTGTTGTTGATTATAATTACTTAAAAATAAAAGTGAAAATCATGAAAGAGAAATTGAAACTATGAGTTGCAGTTTTTCCATTAATCTAATTTGTGAATTTTCTTTAAACAGTTTCACAAAAAAATTAAATTAATAACTAGTAAAAAATAAAATTATATCTTACTTAAGTATTGATAAAAAAAATATACCAATTCACTTTTCAATTAGTTTACCAAACACAATTTCATGTGAAAAATGAACTTTTAGTTTTAAAACAGTTATTTGAAATGAATTTCACAAAACATATGTTAATAATATAAAAGAACTTTTCAAAAAAGTACTTAATAAAAAATCTATTTAGAAAATGGACTTACAGTGTAGAAGTGCTCCCAAACATGCACTATGTATTTTGACAAATTTATTTTGCGCTGAAAATTTTCGGACTATATGAATTTCTCACTCCGATTTAATTGGTTCCATTAATTTCTTCAAAAACAATATTTTTTATTTTTATTTTTGTTTTTAAATTGGTTGAATATTTTATTTTGAATTTTTTGGAGGATGAATTGTTATAATAGTAATATCTTTATTGGGACTATGTGAATATCTCACTCCGATTAAATTGTTTCCATTAATCAGTTTAAATAAATCAAACGAAACTAGATTATTTGCATCCTATTATTAATCGAGTTATCATTTATACCCGTAGTACAGTTAATCTTAATCAGTCAATTATCTTTTTTTTTTTAAATAAAAATAAAAAATAATATCAATCGTTGTAGAATGGCGAAGAGTTGGATCTGAATCGCATTTGTCTAGACCCAAAACTCGTCTAATTAAGATTTTTGAAGATCCAAACTTAGATTCGCCCTAAACCGACTTTATAATATAAAATATTAAAAATTATATTTGTTTAAATTAATGCTATTAAAATTTTCTAAAAAATTTATTTTTAAAAAAATAAAAAATAAAAAATAAAAAAGTTGAATCTAGATCCGGTGGTGGTATGAAATGAAAAAATATAATTCAATTTAAATTCATTTACACTATTTAAATTCACTCCAAAACGACATGGGTCAAATTTGAAAGTGTGTTATGTAACACAATATCAAAAGCTAATTATGATCCAATAAAGATGATAATTTGGGCCACCTCTCTCTTTAATTTAATTTACCTATTTGGGCTTCATCAAAATTCAGGATCCATGTCTGTATTGGTGATTGCACAAAGGCCCATTTTATAAGAATGTGAATTAGGATTAAAAGTTGTATATTTATAATAAATTTGAAAGCTATTTAAGTACCATTTTTTTTAATTTTATCTTAAATTAAATACTTTTGGCTTAATTTAGTTAGACTATGATCCAACTAGAAGTTGAAACAAAGGTAACTTCAAGCAAACTCTCGTTTTGTATCATGACAATAGTGGAATTTTTCTTGTTTGATATTAGTTTAGTAATATACGGTTGGAAAATAAATTTAAAATTATCTGTTCTAAGTTCTAACCTTAAATTTTTCATTGTTTTGAAGAAAAAATAGTTTAAAACTCTTCTATTAAAATTTGGATAAATTATAAAAACTACCTTAAAATTTGACCTAGTTTAAAAAAAGACATTTTTTTCTTGAAAAAGAACTTTTTGGTCTCTTTATTTTACATTTATTGCATACAAATTAAGAAATATTGAAATCTGCCAAATAAAAATATACGAGTGCACGATGGTTGCCAGTGGTCAAGATGATGACCTAAAATTGGCCAAGCAGCATATTGTAGCTAGGGCTTCAAATCAACCATTAAGATTCAATTTATACTTACATACACATGTGATGGGCATTACAATAATTCAACCCCAATTCCTTAGAAGACTCAATCCAATTGGTCCAAACCCCAAAAATTCGATAAATTTTACTGGTGAATAAGAAGTGCACGCACTCAGTCATGCAAACATAATTCCACCAGGGATAATTATAAATATCGTCCTCTAATTCATTTTAAAGTACGTTACATTCACTTTGCTCTTTACTGCTATATGAATTTGCTTGTACGTTTTGTTCTCACGTACTAACTTAAGCGTACCTAACAGTCAAATCAACACTGAAAGTCGAGATGATTCCCAAGAAGTTGATTTTCATCAATCCAGCTATTTTCATTCCACATCAACATGCATATTATCCAACTACTAAATTGATGGCTAGCCATTGGAGGCGTTCTCTTATTGGAGTTTTACATTTCAATCATGAAAAAATGACATATCATAAGCAAATTCAAACCTTAGAATAGTTGGCCAAGATGACAGGAATACTGAAGTTTGAATATAAACATGTTTTCTCTACTATCATCAGAAATACATGTTAAACTCTCGGTTTGTTCATAATTTGAACACAACAGGGACAAGAAGTGAGGAAATATAGCATCAAAGATCACACATCATTAGCCATTATCCCTATTCAAACATCGATTCGTAAAGCAAAGATTTTGATAGACATAGAAGTTCAGACTGTGGACCTTAGAACCCTAAAAATGGAGCATTAGTTTCATAAATTATTGATGATTTACAAAAATGAGCCAGAGAAGCAACAAATAGGTTCATTCATTTTGTAAGCATCTCGTGTAACCATTTCAAGGAATAGGGTAGCCTAAAAATATCTCTTCCTCTCTGTTGGGAAAACTAGGTTGATTTTAGATTGTTGGCAAAATTCGATCAGAATAACACTTAGGAAATGAATGTTTTGGACTCTATCTCTTAAAATGAAATTGACATTTACTTGTTCCAACAATTGTCTCTTAAAAAATAATTGTCACTTTTTAAAATAGTAGCCCTATAAATTTTAAAAACAGTAAACCAACAAAATAAATCACAACTATTGAAAAGGTAAAACTAACTAAATAGACAAATATGTCCTTTCATACAATCAGAGCTAATTGGACAAACACGTCTATTATTTTTGCATAGTCAGCAGCTAACCAACAATTGACTTGACTGGTGCAACATGTCGCAGATTAAATACCACTTGCAATATCTTGATTAAAAACAAATAAATTAAAATTTTGACAAAAAAAATTATTTTATTTTATATAAATATATATATACAATATTGAACCTATATACGTTCAAAACCAAACATAAGCCCAGGGCGAGACCGGATTGGGTCGGTCAACCACGCATGCATGCGCTTTGATCCAAACCTCCTCCTCCTTTCAAAAACTACTAGTACTCCTTATACACACACACACACACACACACACACACACACACACACACACACACATATATATATATATATATATTATAACAAAAACAACTGCTCCCACCATATTCAATTAAGTACATAACTCCTCATCATATAATACACACAGTACATTGGTACATTACGACAGAAGGATCTCCAAAACCTCAACCAAAGCAGCTTAGTTCTATACTATATATAGAGTAATACCAGCACTTATTCTAGTGATCATTAAAAACACAGCTAGATACATATACTATATCATCAGTCTCTGCCTGGAACTGTACCACCATGCCTGTCGAAGTCCGGTATCGAGTAGGCATGGTGATTCTCCCCATCCAAACCCCTATCAACTCCACCATCCCTAATATCCTTCATTAGCTTCTGCTGTTCCGGCACGTGCTTTTCGTCCACGACGGCTCTTCTGGCTTTTGCCAAGCAAGAGCTCATCATCAATAGCAGCACAACCACCACAAAGAGCCTCATTTTAGCCATCTTTTGCATGCACCCTGCAAGGAAAAATGAAAGATTATAGTATATCATCATCTGCTATCTTAGTTATAAGTTTGCAGCACTTCTTTTTTTTTTTTTTTTTTAAATATTTCTTGAGGCTAAAACATAGTTCTATATGAATCAAGTATTAGTATTATGAAACTTTAGATAGAGATTTTTACTTACTCTAGAGTGGTCGATCGATACGAGATTGAGCTGTGAAGAGGTCTGATCAATGATCAGTTGTTGGAATTAGAGTGAGCAGGTTGGTGTTTATACATACATATATATATATATATATATATAGAGAGAGAGAGAGAGTTGCATATGTGATGAAATTTGTTGATGGGGTCTCCACCAAAATGAGGCAAGACTCAGTGGGATGCCCATAAACTGCACCACTCAGTAGGATTAATCACATTATTGAACAAAATGATGGAGTTGAAGCAAATTATTGGGCCATTCTGGAAGGGCAAATACATAGATCATGATGTCCCATAATCAAAAGTGGATAAATTTAAGCCAAAAGTCAAAGGAGCACAGTGAAAACCCTGTTATTTTTGCATTGTGATGGCACACGAGGTGTGGTTAATTGGAATAATATCGTTTATTTAAAGTTTGATATTTGCTAAAAGGAAATAAATAATAATATAAATCACATATTTATATAAATAAATAGATTGAATATTATCAAATATAGCGGAATTATCATGAAAATTCCATTTAGATTGTACTACGAATATATTTTTAAGATTTCGTACTCGAATCAATCACAAACATATCTTTCTCATTAATAACTATAAATCTCAATTATATATTAAGAGAGTATTTGGAAGAACACGGTTGATTCACATACTTTCTATAATAATTGAGATTTGATATATATACAATACCTCGTCCTACACATAGAAGCATCCATATATATATATATATATCTGACACAAAGACTAATTACAATCTAATTAAAAATCTTAATCCATCAAAATTATGAAATTAAAATCTATATCAAATATAAATATCAATTAAGTCAAGGTACTAAATTCAATCCAATTTCCAATATATTGTTTCAATTACATAAACCACTTATTAAAGCAATTATGTGTTGTTTTTAATTAATGGAAAATGGTCATTATATGCATAATGTGAGAGCATTATTGACAGTGGCACTTCTAGGAATTGAATAAAATACTCCATAAACATTGATACTATTTGTGTCATTTACTGCAACTTGTTGGCATACCATAATTGCTCTAATTAATATACTAATTTTAGTCAAATATTAGCATCATTAATTTGTTGTGCACCTACAAAATCAATCAGTTTGAGTAGATATTTACTAAGATTTCTCAGTTAGAAGATTTGGATTCATGTTGGATTTGACCTTGAACCTGATCCCATGAAGACAAGCATAGGGATAACACAGAGATGAACATGTAAGTAGGAGCATGACTAATCATACTAATTTCACCTAAAGTTTTACATATTTTTCAAGAGTCAAATACATCAATTCATCCAAACACGTATTTATTTCACAATCCCACGATCTAAAATACGTGTTTCTAAAAAAAAAATTCTCAAAATAATAGAAATAAAACCAAACATAAAAGTTACTTTTTTTATAAAAAATAATAATAGAGAAGTAATCAAGTTATAGGAATTATGACAGGATATCAATAATTAATTTAGGAAAACATATATTCATATAACAAAACTCATATCAAAGTGGGGAAATTCTGTAAATTAGAAAAATATTCACTCTAGTCCGAATTGAAACTCAAAACTTTATATTTGTAGGGTATTATAAATTTAATTCTATTTTGATTTTATGTGATAATCACATAAATATGAGGGGGCCATTTTTATATGCACAAAGGAAAGATGTTGCGGACCCATTTTTTCTTCAAATTGATATACTTATATTGGTCCTAAATTTCACAAATTTAATGATTAGAGCAAAATTGTTGGTGGAATCAATGATTATACAAGAAAATATTTAGCTATGTTTCTATATATATTTCTCCCCATAGTTTAATGTATTTTATTGAATTATTAAAAGTTCAATTCTAAAATCCGCAATAACGTTTTAGTTTTCTAGTTAAAATAATTTTGTGAAACATAAAAAAAAAAAAAAAAAAAGATCTTTGCTAATTCATTAATGTAATAATCTTTGCATATTTGTATAAGTTAGATGCCTTTCAGTAATTTTGAACTGAGTAAATTGCTCCGTGCGTGGAAATTTAATTTTAAATTACTATATATTTTTTTATTATGAATATTTGAATTAATTATTATTAAACAATCAACTCGAAATTCCTAGAGAATAATGTTTGGTTATCAATTTAAAAATTAATTCATCTCTACTATAAATTAAAAAAGATGACAGAGATCATACATTTGGAAATCCTCAACCGCAGCTCGTCAAAATGAATTTTGGTCAAAATTTTGTTTTTGTTTTTTCTAAGTATTTGCATTAGATTTGTCAAATAATTATATTTTAGGATTTTTTATTCCACAACCAATTTATGCCCAAAAAACTAGATTACAAAAACTAATAATTAGTAAATCAGTATTTTGAAATTTATTTAAAATAATCTAAATAGTCAGACTCTATGTATCCTACCATTAAAGGAGTCATTTATACGCGCACGAAAATTAAACTTAATTAGTCATATAACTTAACTTTTTTTAAAGAAACAGTTAATTACATCATTCATTATTACATCACAATATCATCAACTAATTTAATACAATCTCACTTGTGATCCAATAGATACTAATTTGGGCCATTGTACAATCGATCCATCAAAATTTCCCTTTGTGGATAATGCAGTGCACCATAATTTCATTAACAATGGATTAGGCCATGTTTTCCTATTATACAATTTTTAATACAATTTAAAATATAGTTGGTCTGTCAAACAAAAAACTAAAAAATTGTGAAAATCCAGTCTATCCAATTTGTTTTAGGGCTCATTTACTAGCCTTGATGGGATAAAGTTCAATACCTTTACAATGGAAGTTAGAATGTATTAAAGCTCCCTAATGTTATGTTTGGTAGATTGTTTTAAATTGGATGATATCCTAATAATATATTGTTTAATTGGACAACAAAAAGAGTTGGATACAATGAAGAAAGTCCAAATACCATTAACTATTTTCACACCTCTCAATGCCCTTAATATTCACAAACATGATTTTTCACCATTCTATCTCATCACTAGAAGAAAAAAAAAAAAAAAAAAAAAACACCATTCTATCTCATCAAATCCACCTCAACTTTAAATATAAAAAAAACAAAATCACAAAGGGGTTAAAATTTAAAAAAATCCATGATTTATGTAACAACATATACATTAACTTGTCAAAAAATTCATTCCACAAAAATGGAACAACGTTGAAAGAACAAGAATTGAGAGAAAACTCACCTTTAAATCGTTTAAATTTATAATAAAACTTAAAAGCCAAGAAGCAACACAAAACTTTATTATAAAATCGAGATATTCCATCTATTTTATGGGTTCATCGATTTATTATTGTGTGGAGCTTAGCTCACTTTAACTTTGAGGAAGTTGAAGAAGGCTTGAGTTAAACGGGAATCTTGGTGGGAAGAAATGAAGAATAGAATATGAAACAAGTTTAAGATTTAAAAAAGTATATTAATATGCAATGGGCAATTTTGTCCACGAAAAAATTAATTTAGGAGGTACTTTTTGCTTGGATTAAGTATCGAGGTGTGATATGCAAACCAACTTTAGCCTTAATGGGGTAATGAATCTTGCCCATTTCCAAGATCATGAGTTGTGGACAAAAAATAAATTTGGGTACTCTACAAGGGATTAGGCCACACTAGAAAGGGATTAGAAGTATGATAGAATAAAAGGGATTAGGCCATGTTTTCCTATTGTAAAATTTAAAAAAATTTAAAATATCATTGGTGTGTCAAACAAAAAATATTTACACAAATGTGAAAATACCTATCTATCCAATTTCTATTAATGAATCAAGGCATGATAGAACGACCTTAACAGTTCTTTGGACGTGATCATACGAGTATTTTATTAAAATAAATATAAGTTCTTCTTTTGAACGTGATCATATTAGTACTCTACTAATATAAAATATTAAAAAAAACTATAATTATCGCCTATGAATATATCTGTTACACAACTCTACGAAAACATCAAATTGAAAGAAATCACCCACTTATGTCTAATCCAAAGGGTCCGTTTGTTTTTTTATTTCTGAAATATATCTTTCAATTTTTTACTATTTAAAAATCTAAAAATTCATTTGTTTTAATTATTTTTTCTTCATAAATATTTTTTTTTTCATTTTCAAAATTCATTTCCAAATCTACTAAATTTCATGTCTTTCTCATATATCTTTGAAAATTCATTTTCAAACTTACTAATATTTTATATTTTTTTATAAAAAAAACATCAAAAAAATAAATATATTTTCATTTCTAAATCTTTATAATCCAAAAAAATTAATTAATCCAAATATATTTTTATTTTCATATAAAAATATTTTTAAATTTAAAAATATTATAAACATGAAAATAAATTTTAAAATAAAACCAAACAAACTCTAAAGTCATCTTCTTGTTCTTAAATCCAACGTCATCACGTGCATTAATAAGTGTGAAACCACCATCACCATACAACATCTGCAGCACAATTGGAATTATGAAATCCTTGTGGCACACGTTCCTTGTCGCCACTCGTTTACCAATTTTCTGGGGAAATTCTTGACATTTCTACTCCTTTTTCGGAGAATACTTTGAAACTTCCTTTGACTTGCCTCCCTTTTTATATTAATTAAAATTCCATTGGTCACTATAATTCCATAAGAAATATCATAATCTTAGATTTTCAAGATTATTACACCTAATTCAGTTGACTAAGTTTACTTTTCTCAACCATATTTGACCATTTTTAATTTCATCATTAGACTAAAGCGTAAAATTATTTATGGAAGGAATTTTGTAATCTTAAGTCATTTTCTAATAAAATTTGATTTGACCCTTTTTAATTTCGTCATTAGACAAAAGCTTGAAATAATTTATGGGAGAAAATTTATACTCCTATGTCATTTTCTAATAAAATTTAATCATCAGCCCCCACCATATTTCAAAAGGTACACTCTTCAACATTGAAATATTTTCATCATTTTTTATGTTTTTATCTTAGATTTTAGCAAGCAAATTAAACGCCAACTAAGTATTTTCTGCTATTTGATTTTTTAAAAGTATTGAATATTAGATCGGATTTTTTACACAAAACTTAATTAGCATTTGTATTTGAATTGGAACTGAAAAAAGATAATTAACGTATTATTCCAAAAAAACTCTCGATCGGGTGAAATTTACCGATCCTCGATCGGGTGTCAAAATGGTAGGTTTTGTTGTGAAATTTATATTCAAGTGCACGTTAAGTAATAAAGTAGATGATTGAAGTTGTGTTCCTACGAGTAAGGTTGAATTATTAAATACCAAAATGAGTTTGCTCTAACTTTATTTAAAATAATTAGAATTAACTGATAATTAATACAAATTAAGATAACTTAATACTAAACTAATCAACAACAACAAATTGAAAATAATTTTTATAACTTGAAGATCTAGGATCTATGATTTAATCATAATTAGTCAATTTTAAATATTCAATAGCATCAATCTCAATCTATTTTTCTAATTAATAGTCGAGAAATTTCTCAATTACTTAATAACTTTTTCCAAGGTTTAATGAAAATTTTACCAATTGCTAACTCATTATATTTTTATGTGAATTAAATAATTTTTACCGGTGTGTAAATGAGTGGCTAACTCTGAAAGTTATCCAATATTATTTATTAACGATTTATATTGATATTATTTTGATTTGATCAAAAAAATTTATAATTCCGAGAAACAAACTTTTTTGTATCTATATCGTTCCATTTTTTCAAAATAGTACAACCACTTTCGAGAAATTTTCAAATTATTTCATCCTAAGAAAAGATTATTATATTTAATTTCAATGCATTTCTTTTCATTTCATTTCCTCCGCTAAATAAGAGCAGTAATGAAATCCACTGGAATTAGGAGCAGACAGAAAGGTGAATCTAATTGCACCAAATACTATGGAATAACGATATATTTTCATTCTTTATAGGCATTAACAAAAATCGATATTTTTCCCTTGTTTTCAGTATCCATATTTAGTAATACGCCTGTTTTTATTTTTTATATTTTGATAGTTTAATTTTTATAGAAACTAGTCTAGTTTTAGATTAAACCAAATTTATCGTGCTTCAGTTTACAATTTTTTCTTAAATCAAAAATATATATAAAAGCTATTATTCACCAAAACCATGAAAAAATTAGGATGACAATATGGTGAGTTTAGAATGAGTTTATCAAAATTCGATTTGTCAAAATTTTTAAGGATTTGGACCCTGACTCGAGTGTAGGTTAAATCCGCTTTATTATTTTAAAATATAAAAAATATAATTTTTAAATAATGACACTACTAAATTTTTTTAAATAATATTACATAAATATATATATAAATTAAAATAAAAATAAATAAATAAAATTAAATGAAGCAGATCCAGAGGAGGACGAGTTTGAAAATAAAAAAATAAGAACCATTCCTGAACTATTTACGAATTTAAAAATTTACCCCAAGTAGGATAAATCTCGAGATGGTTTGAGTTTGGACTCGTCTCATTATCATTTTTAAAAATAAATATTATTAATGAGGTCTTGCATAAATTATAAGTTTGAGAGTTGAGAGGTTTTGAGTTTGAATCACACATTTGTGTCGGTATTTATTTATTTTAATAATAAAATTATTGATGCTTAGCGGTTTAGATATTTTATTATTAATTAGTTCTTTGTTCTCTATAATTGATATCTCTAATTTAATGACGGATCTAGCAAATTTACTAAAAAAATCATGAAAAAAAAAAAAATACTCGAGATTTAATTTCCTTAAATCATCAATCCGTCAATCCAACAAATCAAATTGGTTAAGTAACTTCCTTTCTTCTGCGCATGGCCACGACCAAAGACAAGAAAATAAAGATATTCAAATATTCTTGAATTGTTTATGCGGCTTCGGTAAATTGTTAGTGTCATAATTCCAAAATTACCTATTTAATTATGGAAAATGGGCAATAACACACGGTAAAAAAATTATGTCCATCAATGATAACTTGGTAGTTCCCAACCCCATGGGCCGTTTTACGTTGGTTTGTGGTAAAAGTAATTGTTAAGAATTAAGAGTTGATTTTTGATGTGATTGTAAGATGACAACGAACAAAAATTTAATTAATTCATTGTTGTGATATTTTTATTTTTATATAATTTGATTTTTGGAATATTTTTTTACATTTATGATAAATTATACGTGTAATAAACCTATATAAATAGATAATCATTCAAATATAATAGCAAAACTACAAGAGGAATAACATTTTGTGAATTTTGTCGACAAAGGTCAAATACCTAAACCACATTTAACATATTTTCTTCTTTAATTCTCTACAATTTCTTTTTTACAACTTAAGTTTATTACGACATGGGATCAACAACAATTGAAACTTCTTCTTTGTTTTTTACCTTTTTTTAAATAAATATCCTCATTTTCCTTGTGTCTCAGCCCAATATCTCATTGTTAATTATTCTTCATTTATTTAAGTTTATTATTCTTAATTGTATAATTACAAAAAATCTATCATCATCTATTATTTCTTGAATACAAGAAAATATATATATATATATATATATAATAGTATATTTTTATATTGCGTGGTGATGACTGGTACGCGCAGCCACAGTTGTAAGACCAAGAACCCAAGCCCATATATATATAGTCAAATAAACAAAAGCAGGGCTGATGAAAATCGTGTTTTTAAAGGCGCAGAGTATTAAAATAACTTATATATTAAAAAGCATGCTCTTCTTCCATTGACTATTAAAAAGCATGTTCTTTTTATAAATTTTATTATATTTTTTATTACAGTACTTTAATTATCACAATGTGTACATCGACTAAAAAATTTCAGGTACGATTGTCGCCAAACTTCATTTTCTTCCAAATGAAAAAAAAAAAAAAACAGCATAAGATAACTATAATTTAAAAAAAAAACCACGTATGATGTTTAATTTTGATTTTTGTGGGGAATATAATTTAATTTTCCTGTCAACATCCAAATATGTGTTCAATTCTGATACCTCAGATTGACATTTCTTACATCAAAGTCCAATCAAAATCAACTACTTCCTTTCTAGCATTCACATTCATTAATTAAATGATAAATATTCCTATTGTTTGGTTCTATATAAAGCAACTCCACAGCATGAGCCCTCCTCCCATACCAACTCCATTAATATTTCAAAATTGCAATTGCAAATCAAGAAATACAGAGAAGCTGACAGCTATGAAACTTACAAGTTTTTCTCAATGCTCCTTCATTATTCTTGTTCTTGTGCTCTCATTTGCATGCTTGACAAGAGCTCAAGAAGTTGGTAAGCTTTAACCATCTTGGATTCAATTAATTTATATTTTGTGAAAATATTTTGGGAAGAAAATCTCTGGGAATATGTGAAGATGCAAATCTTGTGCGTTCTTGGTGCAAAAATTTAACTAAATTGAACTGACGGGTTTACATGATATTCCATTGTGAGAAAATACATTTAGTTTATTTATTATTAAATGTATAATAAAAAGAATTTTTTTGAAAATAAAACTTTGTTGTCTGAAAATGTGGGTATAGGCTTTTGAAAAATAAAGTTGAGAAAAAAAGATTTATCTTGTATGTTTCTTTTGACAATATTTTAGAAAAAATTATTCAAAAATGAGTAAAAATAAATATATTTTTGCCATTTTTTCTAGTTTTTCCATCAGCTATTTTCCTAAATAGGTTAATTTATTTTTATTTTTATTTTTTTGCTTGATAATTATTGCAGATGATGAGAGGGAGTTCAGTTACGAAGAAGATAGCGAGATCGGGCCGGCGCACTGGGGAGAAATCCGGCCCGAATGGAAGGAGTGTAATTCTGGGAGAATGCAGTCTCCCATTGATCTGTTGAATGAAAGGGTTGAAATAGTATCCTATTTGGGCAGACTCAAGAGAGATTATAAACCCTCTAATGCTACCCTTATCAACAGAGGCCATGACATGATGGTAAGTATATTTAATTTTATGGAAAAATAAATATTTATTCATAAAAATTAGATATTTAGTCGTATCTATAAGTTTTGGAAGCCATTATATTAGTGAATATTTACATTACGACACGAGAAAAGAAAGAAAAAAAAAAAGGATTGGAGGAATTTTTGCTGGTTTATTAGTGGAATAATATTTCTTGACCGATGGCATGAGATTTTTTTTTTTTATTACAGCGATTAAATATATCATTATATCATTTTTTTTTCATGTATGACTGTGCAATTAAAAATTGTTGTTTTCTATAATCAAGATTTGACAAAAGCAATAGTAACGTGTCAATGTTAACTAGTCAATTAATTATCATTAACTCTTTTGACATTGATTAATCTTTACTCCTTCAGTTTCATTACATTCACCAACAACGTTAGGAATTACATAGTTTTGGAGATCATTTAATATAAATACTACAGTCCCATTATCATTATCAATTAAAGCATTTATCAGAAAAAAACTTTAAAAAAAAAAAAAATTAGAAAATCGAAATAACATTATTATTTTTCCTTATTTCAACATTTATTATTTGTTATTTTTTAAAATTTATTCTCTTTCACAGTTCTCTAAATTATTTTTCCCTTCTTATTAATTAATGTGCTTATGAGTGCAGTTAAGATGGACAGATAGTGCAGGACATATCCAGATAAATGGAACCCTATTTCAGCTTAGGCAATGCCATTGGCACTCACCTTCTGAACACACTATCAATGGCAGAAGGTACTTTTCTTTTCTTCAATTTAAGACTCAAAATGATTTCAATGGCATCTAATTATATTGTAAAAAAATAAAAAATAAAAATATAACACTAATATTCAATAATAGGTTCGACATGGAAGTTCATTTGGTTCACGAAAGCAATGATAATCGTACTGCTGTGATTGGAATCATGTACAAAATTGGACGTCCCGACTCCTTCTTATCCATGGTACGCATGTATTTAACGTGTAAATATTAATGTATATATGTGGATGTTTGCATGCATCTGTCTACCTATCTCTAATTATTATATTTTTTTCAAATTAGATGCGACGTGATTTAGAAGCAGTTGCTCAAATACGAGATGTAGAAAAAGCTGTAGGTCTTATTAATCCTGAGCTCATAAAATTCGGCAGTAGAAAGTATTATAGATACATTGGTTCACTTACAGTCCCTCCTTGCACTCAAAACATTATCTGGACAATTGTGAGAAAGGTATGATCATATATTCTGCCCAATTTTAAGATATTTGTAATTATGCTAAAAATTATATTTTCTAATTGGTCACACAATTATTCACTAGGTGAGGACAGTCACAAGGGAACAAGTTCAACTGATTCGCGAGGCTGTCCACGATGTAAGTTGTTTGATCATAATAATTAAAGGCTATTTGTTTTCATTTTCAAGAAGATTTTTTTTTTTTTTTTTAGAAACTTCAAAAATATATTTATTTTACTAATTTTTATCATTAATATTTTTATTTTCATTTTCAAAAATTTCTGGTACATCTACCAAATACTTTGTTAAGCATATTAATATTTCATATTTTTTCATGTAAAAAATATCATAAAACAAATACCTTTTTTATTTTTTATATAATCAATAGGAACATAACTAATTCAAATATATTTTTATTTTTACATGAATATCTAATAAAAATATTTTTAACTTTGTAAATATTAAAAATATAAAAATAAAAGTGGCTCTTAAATTTTGACGTAAGATTTTCTAATTACTCTTGCATATTTGTACAGGAATCGGAAGTGAATGCCAGGCCAATCCAACCAATACATGATCGTTCCATAGAACTCTACAGGCAAAAAGATCGTGAGAACTGAAATTGGCTATGCTACTATAAATTCATTTCTCATAATTATTTTACATGTATCATCGTTAGGCTTATTATTATCATATACATTTTACCATGTAATTTTTACTCACATGGTTGATATTGCCCTTCGAGTTCAGTTCCAACCATTGTTTATTCATTATGTATATCAATAAAGATGACGTTAATATTTATTTAAATTTGTCTTTTCATCTCATGAATTTCGATTGATTTAACATTCTCATATCTATGTCTCATGCAATTAAGACCTCTAACATCTATAGATTTAAACAAATTGTACGTTACACACTCCAAATGTTCTCAGTAGACGGACATGATCAACAATTTAAATTTTTTATTATAATTGATATTTCATCTCTTATTATAATATTATTAATATATATCAAGTGTATATTGATAATAATATCATTTTATACACTTCTTGCATTAAGAGATGAAATATGAATTGTAATAAAAAATTTAAATTGTAAGATCGGGACAGTATGATCCCTTCCCCAAATATGTCCAATTATCGATCAAATATACCATGTTAAAGTGTTTTTTATTTGACACCCCATTAGTTGAACACTCTTTCATCAATCAAAAGGCTAGTCAGTAGAAGTAGGTAGAAGACAATTGAGCAGACACCACTCAATATAAAAAATCAGAACACCTATTTATCCAACACTATTGGATTGAAAATAATGTGTCAAAGTGGTAGGCTTTTGTTGTGAAATTTATAAATTCAAGTGTATGTTATCATAAATAATTAATAAAGTAGATGATTGAAGTATCGTTTCTACGAATATGGTTGAATTATTAAATACCAAAATAGATTAACTCTATCTTTATTTGATTAATCAGAATTAAGTGATGATTAATGCAAATTAAGATAACTTAACACTAAACTAATCAATAAAAACAAATTGAAATTAACTTTTATAACTTGAAGATTTAACACTCAATCGCATCAATCTCAATCTATTTCCTAATTGATAGTCGAGAAATTCTTCAACTACTCAATAACCTCTTCCAAGGTTTAATAAAAAATTTACTAATTGCTAACTCACTCTATTTTTATGTGAATTAAACAATCAATAAATTATTGGGTTATATGGATATCAATTAAAACTATATAAATTATGCAAATATATTCATATCTTATATACATTCATGATTTTCTGCACATAAAACTAGTTACATATGTCACTTCCCGCATTAATAAGATTATCAAATCATTCAATTAGTAGTCAAGCAATTGAAATCATTAAGAACCATATAGAAAACGCAACTAAAGAAAATAAACATTAAATTGAATTGAAAGATAACTTCAAATCATTTTAATTAGATTACATCATAATCCTAAATTAAGAAACTTAGCCTATAATCATGTCTAAAAAATCATAGATAAATTTGGATTCGTAAAAAAAGCAAAGTAAAAAGAAAATGCGAAGAAGAAAATCTAAAAGTCTTGAAAGATGAAGCTCCAACTTGATCCTCAATCCTTTTTTTTTTTTTTTGTTCTCTTCTTGTCATTTTAAGTCTCCTCAAGTCCAAGAATGTCCAATATAATTCAAAAGTATTCCTTATATATTTAGCCAATAAAAATACACTTTAAAATGTCCAATTATATTTTTCTCCCATTTCGTGGCGTTGCAGCTCGAAGGTTAGGCATTGCGGCACCAAAACTTTGACAAATTCTGCCAATTATTCCTCAATTGGCGCTGCGGCCTAAAATTCTTGCACTACATCGCAAGATGAATTTCTACACTGGCACTGCAGCCTGAAAACTTCGACTTTTGCTCAGCTAGTTAGCTTGTTGCACCCTGGCGCCATAACTCGACCATATGGCGCTATGGCGCGAGATCACTTTTTTGCAATTTTTTTCATTATTCTTCATCTGTTCCATTGATTTTTATGCTTTGACTTATTTGTTCTATTTCCTGCAAAACACAAATAAACCACATAAAATGCAACAACCTACTTGAAAACTAACAAATATATAAGCTAAAAGTACGTGAAAATGTGGTGTAAAAATAACTCAACAAATACCTCAAAACTTAAATATTTGTTTGTTTTCAAGCCAAAAAAACAAACTTAACAAAATAACCAACTAAAACACAAACTTGAGTGTAACAAAGCATTAAATCATCACCATGCCTCAACGATTACCAAAATTTCAACTGACAAGAAACTTGAAAAATTCAATCAATGCCAAAGTACCAACACGCATACTAGTTTAACTCAACCTTATGATCTTGCACGTTTGTATGTATAGCCAATTCATCAAAACATATTCATTACTCGAATAAATTTATAAAGTAAAATACTTTCTAAAGGAATAAAGATGATTATCAAACTTCATATGCTTGCTATTCATATTCATCTCCACTAATGTAATCATAGCATCAAAAATCAAAAGGAATTTCAAAACTTGTAATATAAAACTATGGTCATGGGTAGGAAATTTAGATAGTAAAATGGCTCACAATCACTAGAGGAGACACAACCAATCTAAAATCATTTTTGCCACAACCAACGTCACAACCTTGTAACATTCGCCATTTTCTTTCTTTTGACAAGTTTCATTCAACACCCTTATTTTTTTTATATCTATCTTATTTTCCATCATTCACAGTTTTTTAAGATGAATTTTATACTCCCAAACTTAAGTTGTTTTACATTGATAATGAAAGGGGGGTGTTTTCAATAAACTTCTCTCATCATTCACCCATTATATTCTCTTCCTTTTTTTTTCAATGGAGATGATACAAAATATTATCAACAACTTCCTAACAATTGCACCAAATTGTATATAATACAAACTAAGCTCTTAATTGACTATGTGTGGAGTGAAAGGTAAATTTGGTAGATTAATAATGTGAAGGCCAGGAATATTTAGTGGAGTGACAAAGAAACATGCTAATTTAGGCCCAAATGGGACACTAGAGATAAAATATGACTATTCAGTAAGCTTTATAGACTCAAACAATGCAAAGATGACCAAAGTTATTTTCTTAATGCTATGTCATCTAGGATTTCGCCCCGATTAGTGATCAAAAAAGTTCTAGAGCTTGGTGAGATCTTTTGAAAACACTTATACCCTATAAATTGTCTCCAAGCAAATAAATATAATTGACAACCAATTAGTGCTCAATTGCAACAAGAATCACAAAGCAAGACAAACTACCACACACATCAAACACTTAAGGCAAAAATATCATTTATGAGTTCCAACAAGCTTTCATTACGATAATCAACATATCATCATCGGTTATAATGATTCGATTCTAATGCAACTCAAGAATATACACTAGTTTTTTTTAATATACAAATAAGAAGATAAAACAAAAAAGCAACTAAACATCTCAAAATAAAAGACACAACCCACTAAACATAATAACAAGGACGCCAACTACTCATAATAGCAAAAGCATATCAAAGCAAAGCATAGCACACCCAAACTTAAGATTAACAATGTCCTCAATGTGAAGGACCAAGGAAATAGCAGGAAAAAAAAGAAAGACTTCCATGAATATGAACATGAAGGCCCAACGCCCTCAGCATCAACATGGGAAAAGAAGGAGGATGAGAGTGGAAGCTAAGGTGGCAGGGAAAGCTAGATGTCATCAGCATCAGAAACAAACCCCATATGCCGCAAATACTAAAACATAGTTTTATCTCCTAGGTGATACAAGAAGAAGGCGACCAGGTCGAGCTTTAAGCTCGACCTGTAACAAAACCACCATTGCTATGGGTGATGGTGGGAGAGGATGACCACGTCTTGGGCGACGGCGGAAGAAGACATCCAAGTCGAGCATAAAGCTCAACCTAACACTTGTCAACTTCCTGCCAGCATCGCCACCATCTCGCCGAGCTACCGCAAACCCTAATTTTGGAATATAAGAAAATTACAATTGAGTCCTCTAAGGAAAATTTGGAGAAACTTCAAAGAAGTCCCTAGCTTACTGAAAATTATAAAATTAGTATACTATTTATTAATTAAATTAAAAATTATCGTTTTGACTCTATAAAAGATGCAATTTGGCTAAAATTGTGACGGGCTCCATGTAGAGATGGAGTTTTGCTTAGAAGATTGTTTTCACTTGAAAATGTGGTATTTTTTGTTTAAAAAAGAATAATGTTGGCTTTTTGGTCAAATTAGGTTAAAAATTCTTACGAAATTCATGTTAACAAAATATTTATACTTTTCATAGCTGCAAACTAAGTCCAACCAGTCAATAATTTACTCCTTCCTAATCCTACGGATGGCAATTGAGTGGGTTCAAATATGAATGTGCCTCACTTGCGGCGGATTTTTACTATTACAAATGAGTTTAAGGCGGGTCCTGAATTTTTATTTTTAAACTCGCCCCGCCCCGAACCTGCCCCTTTTAATTTTTTTTATTTTTTTAAATTTATTATATACATTTATGTGATATTTTTTAATATATATATATATATTTTAGAAAGTTTTAGTGTATTATTTTTCAAAAAATATTTTTTAATTTTTTTAAAATAATATAACAAATCTAATATGTCTAGTAGGTCTAACTCACCGATTTCGATTTCTAAAAATTCTTGGAGGGATGGGTCCCGAATTTGGTAAAACCTACCATGTTGTCATCCCTAACTGACCCTCTACTGTGGAATTTACCCGAGAGTGGGAGTTTATATAATGTGCCCAATTATAATTTGAATCCAAAAACTAATAATAAAGGTGGAGTCCAGCCTAATAGGATCAAATCCACGAGTTTAAGTTTAAGAGACCCTGTCAAACACATGTGTAAAATCGGCATATATTAATTAATCCCAAAAATATTAAATTTTAGCCTAATAAAACATACTAGCCCACAAAATCCAAAATTATATTAATGACCTGTGAAATTAAAATCCCAAATTAAACACTTATAGGTACACTCCTCCATATTATTTTAAAAAGATATTATTTTATTGAGTATTTACATTAGTTCACAATTTTTTATCACTCAGGGACTTAAGGCCTCGAATCCATACCACTTAATTCTTCTTAACTCCGAAGTCATCACGTTCATTAATAAGTGTGAAACCATCATCAGCATAGAACATTTGGTGCACAATTGGAATTATCAATCCTTGTTGCGTACGTTCCTTTCTCTTCCTAACTCGCCATTCTTTTACCAATTTTTTGTGGAAATTCTGGACATTTCTTTACCTTTTTGGAGAATACTTTCAAACTTCCTTTGACTTGCCTGCCCTTTTTGCATTAATTGTAAATCCATTGGTCATTTTAGTTCAATAAGAAATATTATAATCTCAGAATTTCAATGTTATTACAACTAATTCAATTGACTTATGTTTACTTTTCTCAATTATAATGACTCCTCCTCCTCCACCTGGTTCAAATAATTCAATTTTGACCCTTTTTAATTTCATCATTAGACTAAAGCTTGAAATAATTTATGGGAGAAAATTTATACTCTTAAGTCATTTTTTAATAAAATTTAATCCTCAGCCCTGATCATATTTTCAAAGGGTACACTTTCAACATTGGAATATTTCCATCATATTTTTTTGATATTTAATTTTAAAAATATTGAAAATTGAACTATCTAATTGACATTCAAATAAGTTAAAACTTAAAAAAAAAAAGAAAAGAAAATAAGATAATTAACATATACTTCCAAAGAAACTCTCGATTGTTACCAGCTAACTCTGAAAGTAATCCAATCCCATTTATTAACAATTTATATGATGTGCTATATTATTTTAATCCAACAAAAAGAAAACTATAACTACGAGAAACAACCCTCTTTGTATCTACGTCGTTCCAAGTTTTTCAAAATAGTACAACCAAATTTCGAGAAATTTTCAAATTATTTCATCCTTAGAAAAGATTATTATTGATATTTAATTTAAATGCATTTCTTTTTCCTTTCAATTTCCTCCGCTAAATAGTAGATCCTAATGGAGCACTAATGAAATCCACTGGAATTAGGACCAGACAGAAACATGAATCTAATTTCACCAAATACTATGGAATCACGATATATATTCATTCTTTACAGGCATTAACAAAATAAATCCATATTTCTCTTGTTTTTAGTATCCTTATTTTGTAATAAACCAGGCTTAACTTTTTTTATATTTTGATAGTTTGTTTTTCAGATAAATTAGTCTATTTTTAGATTAAACCAATTTTATCCCGCTTTTATTTCTCATCAGTTCAATCATGCATCGCCAATAGCCAATAGCCAATAGGGGCCCTCTTTTTAAATAATTTACATGGAGAAATTTTCCAGTCTAGACAAAGGGGGAAAAAATAAAAACAGGACAAATTAGAGTAAATTTATTGGAGTATCCAATAAATTTAGAAAGCTTACCCAAGTTTTTTGCTTGAAATTTTAGAAACTCGATATTGAAAATTACATTGCTTTAGTTTACAATATTTTCTTCAAACAAAAAAAATATAAAAGTGCTGTATAATTCACCAAAATCATGGAAAAATTAGATATGGCAACGGGGTAGGTTTAGGTCAAGTTTGCCAAAATTTGAGATCCGCCTTATCAAAATTTTTAAGGACTTGAACCCTGACTCACCGAGTCCAGGTTAAACCTGAAATTTTAAAATATTAAAAATATAATTTTAAAAAAATAACACTACTAATTTTTTTTAATTTTTAAAAATAATATTACACAACTATATATAAATTAAAATTAAAATAAATAAATAAATAAAATTAAACAGGAGGATTCAGAACAAGACAAGTATAAAAATAAAAAATAAGACTCATTCCGAACCTATTTACGAGTTTAAAAACTCGCGTCCAAGTGAATCGGGTCTGAAGTGAGTTTGGGTTTAAATCCAACCCATTGTAATTATTAGAACAAATATTATTAATGAGGTCTTGCATAAATTGTAAGATTGAGAGTCTAAGAGGTTTTGAGTTTGAATCTCACAATGTCTCCGAATTTGTTTATTTTAATAATAATTAATAATAAATTATTGATATTTAGGAGTTGTCAAGGTAGATTTTTTATTACTAATTAGTTCTTTGTTCTCTATAATTGATATCTCTAATTCAATGGCGGATCTAGAAAATTTACTAAAAAAATCATGAAAAAGAATAAAATATTAGAGATTTAATTTCCTTAAACCATCAATCCGTCAACCCAAGAAACCAAATTGGTTAAGTAACTTACTTTCTTGTGCGCATGGCGACGACCAAAGATAAGAAAGTAAATTCTCAGTTCTTGAATTGTTTGTGCGGCTATGGTAAATTGTTAGTGTCATAATTCCAAAATTATCTATTTGATTATGGAAAATGGGCAATAACACGCGGTAGAAAAATTACGTCAATCAATTATAATTTAATAATTTACAATCCTTTAGGCCAACGTAGGGCCATTTTACGTTGCTTTGTGTAAAAGTAATTGTTAAAAGTTGATTCTTATTATAATTATAAGATAATAACAACATAAATCTAGTTAATTCCTTTTTGTGATATTTATATTTAATTTTTGAAATAGTTTTCTCCATTTATTATAGGTTATACGTGTAATTGACCGATACAAATAGATAATAATTGAATTATAATAGCAAAAACTATAAAAAGAATATATATTTTGTCCGTAAAAGAAGGCCAAATACCCAAACCACTTAAAACATTTTGTTCTTTTTCTTCGTTAATTCTCTCTTCAATTTCTTTTTTACAATTTAAGTCTTGACAGCAATCTAAAGGCTAAAGCTACTTATTACAGCATGGGATCAAACAGTACAATTGAAACAACTTCTTTGTTTTTTCCCCTAGTCTTAAATAAATATTCTCATTTTCCTTGTATAAATAAACAACTTACTTAAGTTTGTTATTCTTAATTATATAATTAGAAAAAAATATATATATCATTATTTCTTGAATACAATAAATATATATATATATATATATATATAGTAGTATATTTTTATATTGCGTGGTGATGACTGGGAAGCGCAGCCACAGTCGTCAGACCAAGAATCCAAGCCATGTATATATATGTAGTCAAATTAACAAAATCAGGGCTGACGAAAAATCGTGATTTATAAAGGCGCAGTCCATTTATACTAAAATCGGTATTAAAAGAACTTACATATTAAAAAGCATGCTTTTCTTTCATTGACCAATAATTGGACTGGACATAATATTTTATTATAAATTTTATTATATTATATTAATTATCACAATGTATATACGGATAGATAATATCATAAAATTACAATAAAAAATCCTGTGTGAAGTACTATTTTCGCCAACCTTCATTTTCATCCAAAAAAGAAACATAAGAGAACTATAATCCAAAAAAGCCCTCGTGGAGCCATTTTCCATGGTGTTTAATTTTGATTTTGTGGGGAATATGATCTAATTCCAAATATGTGTTCAATTCTGATACCTCAGATTGACATTTCTTACATCAAAGTCCAATCAAAATCAACTACTTCCTTCCTAGCATTCACATTCAATAATTAAATAATAAAGATTCTTGTTGTTGGTTCTATATAAAGCAACTCCACAGCATGAGCCCTCCTCCCATACCAACTCCATTAATATTTCAAGATTGCAATTGCAAATCAAGAAATACAGAGAAGCTGACAGCCATGAAACTTACATGTTTTTCTCAACGCTCCTTCATTGTTCTTGTTCTTGTGCTCTCATTTGCATGCTTGCCAAAAGCTCAAGAAGTTGGTAAGTTTTAACCATCTTTTTATTTGTTGAAATTGAGCTATCTTGGATTCAATTATTTTACTTTTGGTGGAAATATGTTGTGAAAATATTTTGAAAAGATTATCTCAGGGAATATGTGAAAGATGAAAATCTTGTGCGTTCTTGATGCAAAGTTTGATTGATTGAACTGATGGATTTATTTGATATTTCATTGCGAGAAAATAAATGTATAGTAAAAAGTATTTTTTCAAAAGTAAAACTTTGTTGTCTGAAAATGGTTATAGGCTTTTGAAAAACTAAAGTTGAGAAAAAAAAGATATTTGTTGTTTGTTTCTTTTGACAATATTTTAGAAAATAATATTCAAAAATGAGTAAAAACAAATATATTTTCGACATTTTTTTCTAGTTTTTCCATCATTTATTTTCCTAGTTAGGTTAATTTATTTATTTATTTTTCCCTGATAATTGTTGCAGATGATGAGAGGGAGTTCAGTTATGAAGAAGACAGCAAGATCGGGCCGGCGCACTGGGGAGAAATTCGGCCCGAATGGAAGGAGTGTAATTCTGGGAGAATGCAGTCTCCCGTTGATCTGCTGAATGAAAGGGTTGAAATAGTATCCCATTTGGGCAGACTCAAGAGAGATTACAAGCCCTCTAATGCTACCCTTATCAATAGAGGCCATGACATGATGGTAAGATTAATTAATTTCATGGAAAAAAGTATTTAGTTTTAAAAAATCAATATTTTTAGTCGTATCTATAAGTTTTGATAACCATTATTTTAGTGAATATTTAAAGTATGATAGAAGAAAAGAAAGGAAAAAATGGATTGGAGTAGCTTTTGCAACTAGTTTATTAGTGGAATAATATTTCTTGAATGATGGCATGAGATTTTTTTTTAATTTTTATTACAGCTATTAAATATATCATTATATCATAAATTATTATTTTTTTTCATATATTACTGTGCAATTAAAAATCGTTGTTTTCTATTATCAAGATTTGTCAAAAGCAACGGTAACATAATGTTAACTAGTCAATTAATTATCATTAACTCTTTTGACATTGATTAATCTTTACTCCTTCAGTTTCATTACATTCACCAACAACGTTAGGAATTGCATAGTTTTGGAGATCATTTAATATAAATACTACAGCCCCATTATCATTATCAATTAAAGCATTTAGCAGAAAAAAAGCAAAAAAAGAAAAGAAAATCAGAAAATCGAAACAACATTATTATTTTTCCTTATTTCAACATTTATTATTTGTTATTTTTAAAAATTTATTCTCTTTCATAGTTCTCTAAATTATTTTTCCCTTCTTATTAATTAATGTGCTTATGAGTGCAGTTAAGATGGACAGATAGTGCAGGACATATCCAGATAAATGGAACCCTATTTCAGCTTAGGCAATGCCATTGGCACTCACCTTCTGAACACACTATCAATGGCAGAAGGTACTTTTCTTTTCTTCAATTTAAGACTCAAAATGATTTAAATGGCATCTAGTTATATTCTACAAAATAAAAAATAAAAATATAATACTAATATTCAATATCAGGTTCGACATGGAAGTTCATTTGGTTCACGAGAGCAATGATAATCGTACTGCTGTGATTGGAATCATGTACAAAATTGGACGTCCCGACTCCTTCTTGTCAATGGTAAACACGTATTTTATGTGTAAACATTAATGTATGTATTTGGCCGCTTATATGCATCTGTCTACCTATCTCTAATTTTTTTTTTCTAAATTTTAGATACAACATAATTTAGAAGCAGTTGCTCATACACGAGATGTGGAAAAGACTATTGGTGTTATTAATCCGAAGCTCATAAAATTTGGCAGTAGAAAGTATTATAGGTACATTGGTTCACTTACAGTCCCTCCTTGCACTCAAAACATTATCTGGACAATTGTGAGAAAGGTATAATCATATATTTTGCCCAATTTTAAAATTTTGTAATTATGCTTAAAATTATATTTTCTAATTGGTCACACAATTATTCACCAGGTGAGGACAGTCACAAAAGAACAAGTTCAACTGATTCGCCAGGCTGTCCACGATGTAAGTTGCTCGATTATAATAATTAAAGGCTGTTTGTGTTTCATTTTCAAGGAGATTTTTTTTTTAATTTTTATTATTTGAATTTTGAAATTATATTTATTTTATCATTTTTTATCAATAATATTTTTATTTGCATTTTCAAAAATTTATGGCAAATCTAACAAACATCTTTTCAGCTATGCTAATATTTTATGTCTTTTTATATAAAAAATATTTAAAAAATAATATTTTTTTAAGCAGATCGATGACCAAATCGGTCTTACTGCTGATCAGCAGTTCAATTGGTTAGAACTGCTTAACTATCAGTCCAACCGATCTAATAAAAATTAATTATATTTTATAAAATAGTAATATAATAAACTAATTGTTATGTAATATATTTTAAAAGTAAAAAAATTAAATAACTTACTTAAAAAAAATTTAATAAAATTTAAAATTTAAATAATCACATACATATAATAAAAAATCAAGTTTAACTTTTTAAGTTTCATCAAAAAATTAAATAAAATTAAAACTTAAAAAAGTAAAAAATAAAATAAAATTTATTTGACTGATTTTAATTGGTTGAACCATAAAAATAATTATTTAAGGTTAATCAAATCGGACAACTGTCGATTCATAGTCGAACCGGCTCAAAAATATTACACAAAATAAATATATTTTATTCTAAACTTATATAATCAATATAAAAATATAAATAATCCAAATATATTTTTATTTTTATACAAAAAATAATAAAAATATTTTCAACTCTTTAATTATTGAAAATGAAAACGGCTCATAAAATTTGACATAAGATTTTCTAAGTACTCTTGCATATTTGTACAGGAATCGGAAGTGAATGCCAGGCCAATACAACCAATACATGAGCGTTCCATAGACCTCTACAGACCAAAAGATCGTGAGAATTGAAATTGGCCATGCTACTATAAAATTGAAATTGGCTATGCTATTATAAAATCATTCCTCACTATTATTTTATACGTGTCATCATTAAATTTATTATCATTATGTATATTTTACCATGTACTTTTTATTCACATAGTCAATAATGCCCTTTGAGTTTAGTTTCATTCATTGTTTATTCGTTATGTATATCAATAAAGATGATATTAATGTTTATTTAAATTTGTCTTTTCATCTCTTGAATTTAAATGGATTTAACATTTTTCCTATCTAATTCTCGTGCAATTAACACCTCTAACATCTATAGATTGAAACAAATTGCACGTTTCGCACTCGAAATGTTATCAGGAGATAGGCATGTTCAATAATATGAATCATTTATTTTAATTAGTATTTCATCTTTTATTAAAAGACTATCAATATACGCCATGATTTAAATGTCAATATTATAATATAAAATAAAATATTAATTATAATAAAAAATTCAAATTATAATATCATGCTAATATGGTCTATTCCCCAAATATGTTGAATTGTAGATCAAATACACCATGTTGATACATCTTTTATTTGTTACTCCATCGTTGAACATTCTATATATACATTTACTAGGTAGGAGACGATTGAGCAGACACCACTCAATAAAAAAAAAAAATCAAAAGGGGTGGAAGAGTCGAACACCTAATCTATCCATCACCATTGGATTGAAAGGAATTGGTGGTGAAAAATACCAATCCTCAACTGGGTGCAACCTGGTGGCGGGGGTGGGCGGGGTGGGGGTGGTTGGTGGTTGGTGGTGGAAGGGGAGACATTATATCAAAGTGGTAGGCCACCATAAAGGTGTTTAACTGCACCAGAAAAGAACAACTAGTAAAGGGTCTAACGAGCAGGCCAGATAATGCACACAAATGGATGCTATTTATATACAAGACAGTTAACAACTACACCAGTTTACTCTCTTACAGAAGAATAGGCCCTTTTTAATTAACAAACATTAGCTGTGCCATTATACTTCTGATACATCCTACATACATAATCAAGTTTTCTTCATTTACTAGAAAACCAAGAAACATGTTTTTTAGTTAGTAGATTGTTGTAGTAACATAAAAGTGATTGAGCAAGAGGCTGAAAATAAGGTCTTTCCAAACATATATATCCTCGACGAATGAATATATATATATAGTTATAGTTATAGTTAATGAGCATTGTGATCAATACAATTCAGCTAAGATTTCTCAGAAGTGTTTTTTTCTTGAATCACACCATTCTAGCAAGTATTTTAAGGATATCATCCATTGATGGCCTGTGCAAAGGGTCATCTTCAACGCACGAGCCAGCTAAAACTGCTAGGCATAAGGCCTCTGCTAATGGATAATCATCCTTCAAACGAGGATCCACAAAGTTCCTCAACTGATCAAAACAGCCTCCCTCATTTGCTCCTCCTCCCAAGAATGTGATAGATTCTTTCATTAGTTTACCATCCACAGCTTCCTTCCCCGATATGAGCTCGAGCAGAACCACCCCGAATGCAAAGATATCTACTTTTTCAGTCACCATCCCATGAAGAAGATGCTCTGGAGCAATCCAGCCACCCGGGCTCGTTAAACTCCCAGATTCTTTCAAGGAAGTTGCAGTTCCAAAGACACTGATTTTTGCCCTCCAAGTTGAGGTCAAGAATATGTTTTTGCAATTTATGCTCAAGAGAGTATAGGCAGGAATAACAGAATAGTGTAAATAGTGAAGCCCTGTTGCAATATCAAAGGCAATTTGAGTCCTTCTGAGCCAGTGAAGAGCAGCAGATGAGCCTGATAAACAGTCCCTCAGGCTGCCATTGAAAGGGAACTCGAAAACGAGATAAGACCATGAGAAATCATCCTCACCGTAACAAACTCCATGTAGCTTCACAATATTTACATGATTGATTTTTGAATGAACATCGATAACTTGTCGTGTTCCCTCAAATCTCACTTGTTTGATCATTACCTCACCACTATCGGTCAACCCCTTGTAAACACTATTGCTGATCTTAGTATCTTCACTGAAATTTTTCGTCGCTTGTTTGAGCTCTTCCATGCTGTACTTGCATAGAGAATACTTTATCCCAACAAGAAAATCAGGGGACAGGCACGAATTCGTGGAGCTTCTAGTTGGAGGTCCAGAAAATGGAGAGCTTCTGGGAGTTGAACATGAATTCAAGGAGCTAATTCTCTGTGTTGAGGATCGAAAGTTTTCAGCCCTGAACTTCTTTAAGGCCTTGATATACAAACCACAAGCGACTAATAAAGCAAGAATAAGAGAAAAACCGACAACTGATCCTGCAACATAGAGTTTCTTCAATTGAGAGATTTTGGGCTTTTTCTGCACTGGCATTGTGGGAAGAAACTGAGGGGTTGGAGGGTCAGAATCTGGAATGTTGAAATTTATGAATGGTTTATCCTTGAGGGGTACTAAAACAGTTGTATTTGGATACACAGTTGGTGTAGGATCCAAATGGTTAGCTTTCCATATTTCCTCAACAGAAACATTAAACTTTTCGCTCACTTTTTTCGTGTTGTCCCCTTTGATGAAAGGGTATGTGACAAGGTACTTCACCCCACCATTACTAGAGAGGTCATCAGGACAAGCACACTTCAAAGGCACACGAACCATGGAACCAGCACGAACGACAACGTTTTCTCGTGCAAGATTTTCCTCCGCCAATGTAATAGATTTCACCAAACCTTCGAAAACACCACAAGCAATTCCTGATAATGTAACATTTTCAGTAACTCTGTAGGTAAAATTTGCCTCATAGAACTGACCTCCACAGGAACACATGATTGGAACAAGCACTTCATGGCCTGTTTCAAGAACCTGACTCGAAGCTGATACATTGTTGTTGATGGAAAGTAAGTCGTCCGAACCAATCCTGAACAATTTTGAGATGCTTGAGATTGTTGTGAACTGATCATTAGCCCGGTAAACAAAGAACGTTCGACATGGATTTCTGGAGGAACTGCAGGTGTACCTTGTGCCTGGATAATTCGTATCGGAGGAACATAATGTTTTATCATAGTATTGCTGGCTACAGCTCAAACTAAACCACAGACATATCAAAAACCATAGATAAATCATCATGAACAGAAACAGATGACAGACATTATAGTCTCGGATGATTGTTTTATCACTGAAAGCAAAAGCAAGAATCAGATGGTTAAGATGACAGAATCAGTGATATGCTGCTGACAAGCAAAATTCGGTCTTGGAAAGAGTTCATCAAGGAAAAGACCAGCAATTGAGGTGATGATGTAAGGTATAAGCAGCTTATTTTAAGTTATGATTAAGCAGAATTGCAGTAAAAGTTACAATTGTGATGAAATTTTGAGGGCTACATCAATAGCCGGCTGATACAATAGAGTCCAGCTAGTACTAAAAATTAAAGAGTGGCTTGGAATGTTTCCTCTTGTAATTTTGCCTTGGAGAACCTTTCAACTTAGCATAATCATGAATGCACACAATGAATTTCCATCAAAGAAAATAATAAATTGATAGTGAAAACAATTTTTTTTTTCCTTCTTTAAATTTGTTTTGATGGTCCCTTTTGGACCATTTTACGTTTAACTCTGATTGATATAGACCCTAAACAGTTTCATGGTTGTCTGAAGCTTTATTTTATTAGAACTTTGTATAAAAATATATACATATATATTGGTTAATCAAACTTTAAAAATCAATTAAATATATGAAGACAATTCCCAAGTTGGAGCAGCATCACTGTTTCTTGAGATGACTCATTTGTGAAAGTCCAGCTTGAGAACTGTGGAAGATTATTGTGAGATATAGGATGGTAACGGAACTAGTCCAAATTTGCCTATTCAACTTGTTTAGTGTTGATTTTTCATTTTTAAATTCACTCTTATTCGAACCCATTTTTTTTATTATATATATTCATGTAATATTATTTTTTAAAAATATATTTTATATAAAAACTTAGTAGTGTTAATTTTTAAAAAATATATTTTAAATATTTTAAAATAATAAAATGTGTCTAACGGGATTTAATCCAAAATTTTAATGGTTCAAGTTTGAATACTTAAAGACTTTGACAGAACAAATCTCGAATTTTAGCAAATTCAATCCAAATCCATCCTATTTGACATCTTCAAATGATAATGTGTGCCTCGACAGTTTCAAGAAAAGACAAATTTCAAATGTCTATGAGAAAAGGTTTGGTTTAATTTTCTAAAATATTTTCAGTTTTCTTAATCAGTAAAAATGTCAAAATTTATTTGTTTTTCTTTTTTTAAGTTAATATAGAATTATTTTCAACTCTATTTTCGAAAATTAAACCAATTAAACCATACAGTCGAAAGCATACACCCGAGTACCAGAAAGCTTACCTTTTACTTCAGAAAATACTAATAAGTAAATCAAATATTACTATATTTTCTTATTTTATATCAATTTAATTGCTCAAGCTTTGCAACTACTAATCCAAATATATTCTTATTTTAACATTAAAAAAAAAAACAGAATCTTAATTATCTCTATGTTTTTTCTATTGAAAACAATGGATTTTATAATTAACACTGTAAATCAGATACAATCAGAGCTTTATTGAACTGGGGAAAATTAAAAAATATTCATGTATATCTCAACATATTCTTAGGTAACAATTTCAATATGATGACCTTTTAAGAGATAAGTTCCAATTTAAGCTCCTGATTTAATATTTTGGCTCCTGAAAAATTTAATAGCTTCATTTTAAGGATTTCTATATCTATAGCTAACAAGTAGTAAAGTTGAAAATCCAAAATTTTAAAGTTCTTGGATTTAAATACATGGAACATGTGGATATTAACCTATTATTATAGTAGTTTCTTACATCAAATTTGTTAAAAATTATTGACTATATTTAATTATTTTTAAATTGATATAATGTTGTAATAAATATAATGAATCGCTCATCTATAATAAAAAATAAAAAATATCTACAGCTATCAAGACCATAATTTCGAGCCACCAGGACATAACCCAGAGGAAGACCCAGTTTGCGTTGATTCGGGTCGGACTCTTATTCTTATGCTAATTTATGTTATTTTGATGTTTTGTACTGTTTTATTTTCGTAATGTTTGGGGCTGGATCCAACAAGACTCAACCTGACCTGACCCGTAAAGTCAAACCCATACTTGGATCCTACGGAACGCAGTCCGACCCAACAAAGTTTTGGTATTTGTACGATATCCAGATACTTCGGCCCATTTATATCCCTATCAGTTTATCTAATTTAGTTCACCCAAATACGGTCCAATGTTTTTAAAACTCAATATTGACTGATTAACAAATTAAGTTAATGTAAAGAGAATACAAGAATGATTAGAAAATAAATTATAAAAAATAAAAAATAAATATAGATCTTTAAGCTGCAGAAGAAATAATTTTTTTGTATTAATAATGTATAATTTTTTACATAATACTTTAAATTTTATTATTGGATGAGTCAACCGTCAAGTCAAACAAAGTTGAACAATTTTTTCATGATTTTTGAGGGACTTTTTTAAGCTTTTTGGGTTTTAGGTGTAACTTAACTCAAAATAAGGATTAAGAGTATTATTTCACAATCATTTGGCACTTTTATCCTACCATTATTAGGCTTCCTCAATTGGTAGAAAAAAGGCTATTCTTAAAGGCCTAATCCTAATAGTTGTGATTATATCTAAGGTCTTCATAATTTAGTTAATCTGTCAATCAAAACTGAAATTGAAATTTTGGTTTGTATCAAAATCAAATTGAAAAATTCGATTCAGTTTTAAATTTTTAAATTTTTAATTTTCAATTCAATTTTGATTTTTTATTTTGATAAACTGAATCGAACTAAAAACCAAATGACTATTTATATATATTTTTATGTATAAATTTTATATTATATTTTTATATTTGTTATTTATTTTTATACAATTTTTTATGTTAAAAATTATATTTTTATACTTGTTATTTATTTTTATACTACTTTTTATGTTTTTCCCACCCCAATTATAAATAATAAACCAAAAATAGATTTCTAATTATATTATTTAATTTTTATCTATTTTTTATTTTTAAAATTTCAATTATTTGAAAATCGAACTAAAAAATCAAATGCTATAAAAAGGAACAAGTTTCTAATGTCGAAAATACACACACATCTATGTGTACGTGCAGATTACTTACATATTAATTTATAAAATGAGACATAGCTACCATAATTATACCAAAATGATTATAACTAGTGATACCTACTTAAACGTTTTCCAATCAATAATCGGTCCATAAATTTTTAAGGATTAATACATTTACCTCCCTTCTAAAATAGTTAAAGTATCAACTCCTCCCTATCTTCTTTAATAATTACAAAAACTTCGCATTTAAATTTACCAAACTTTCCTTGCAGTTAAAGATTTTGGGTGAGAAATAATGACTTAACAAAATATTTTAGTGAGCTTCCTATTTTGTCTTTATATTTTGTTAATAAAAATATCCTTGATAAGATTTGAAATTTAAAAAGGGTGTAAATAAGATAATTGTATACATAAAAGGGTGTAATTTATATTGGTGCCTTTTATTTGGCCCTCCCAAATATATGGTAGTCTAATAATTATTCTCACATTTGTTAAAAAAAAAATATTGTTCGAATATTTCTTATTGTTGCAAGATTGAAATATGAAAAAGAGATGTGTGCCTTCAAAACACTATTATACTTAATTTTATATGGGAAATTAATTAAAAACGTCTCTTTGTTATCTCTTTTTATTCCTCTCATTTTTTTTCTTTACTTTTCTTTTTTTATTTGTTCAATTCCTTTTTTCATTTTGTATCAATTACCTTGTACAAATAAAAATTTCACTTATCCTATTAATCTTTAAAATTAAGTTGAATGGCCAAAAATACCCTTAATCCTTAAAAATACCCTTAATCCTTCATTTTACCCCTTACTAAAATTTACGTCACATTTGCCCCCTTTACAATCAAAATATCAACTTATTTGACCTCATATTTTATTCATCATAAAGAACTAATTAAATTGCATTTCATTTTTTAATAAGTTTAAATAAATATATAAAATATTAGTAAGAGATCCTATTGATAGATGAAAATGAATATAATTATTCATGTTAAACCTAAACATGAAAGAATATTCCAAATATGAAAGTTTATAAAGAAAGCATTTAAAAATGAATTAAGAAGGAAAATATCACTCTACTTTTAAATATATCAATAAATCTGACTTCAAACTTTATTCCAACTGAAAAAAAAAATTTAATCGAATAAGTTTATTAATACTTATAAAATTATCTTAGCCAAGAAACATCATTTATATCGAAGACATGCCTGCTTTTTTGTAAATTTTGTGTTGTTATATTCTTTTAAGTTTAATAAATTCTAAGAGCTAATCCAATGCATTAAGTTTTCTTGATTTAACGGCTAACTGGAGATGAAATCCAAATAGCCCCCAACCGCATCCATACTTTATAAATAGACCCACCCAGCCCCGGTCTCTTCATCTATGTTTGATCCTTTTATGTTCTGTGTTTCTTTGTGGAGTTAATTTTTCTTCTGAATCAGTTCTGCGATTTGATCGAATGGTACAATTTAAATTAAGTCTTGGCGTGGTATTTGTATTGATTTCTGTGGGTTCTTCCTTTTTGATTGTGTTCTTGAATTTTTTGGTAAATTTGATTCGAATGATGTTGTGATGGAGATGCTGAAGTGAAATCAGTATTAGATTTTTGTTCTTGCTGTTGCAGTTTTGACGTTCATGTTTTCTTTCATTTATATTAGTTTTGGAGTATCGGTTTCTCTGAATTCTTTCTTTTTTATTGTGATTCTTGAATATTCCTTCGATATTTTAATTTCATTTTCCAGAGTTTGGTTTAAAGTTTCTTTATTATTCTCAGGTTATTTTCTAATACTAATTTTTTTTGTTGAATTTTCCTTGAAATATTCTAGATTTTTTAAGTTTTGTTTTGAATTTTCATACTTCACCATTGATAATTTTATTATGAAAGTTAAGGGCACATTTGTTTTTGTTTTCAAAAGAATCTTTCCATCTTTTTACTATTTAAAATACCAAAATTATATTTGTTTTATCCATTTTTTCCTTAACATATCACATATCTCCATTTTCAGTTTTAAGAAAACCAATACACCAAACCTATAATCCAATTTTCCATATCTAATTTGCACCGTATCCCAATTTTTCAATATCTATTCTGCATATATCCCAATTCTCATGCTTATTCTGAATCATATTTGACAACCTTTTATTTACTCCATCGACTATCACTTTGATTATAATGTTCCCACCAGTTCACCATCCCCCATTTTCTTTCATTCTCTATTTGAAATTCATTTTCCTACACCTTTATGCACACATAATCCCTCCTCACATCTCTCTTGGAACTACCCAGTTGTCAACATGGCCGGTGAAGCACAATAGTCTTGCGATGAAAACTCTACCCCTATGTCAGCGAAGAAGAAGTTGAAGGTGAGTGCAAAGTTTATTGTCATTCTGACGGTAAAACCCCTTAAAATCTGCTTCTTCCTATTACAAATAGATAGCATGCCTACAGATCGATTGTCGGTCATACAATAATTGATGGAGAACCAATTTTCTATACCTCTGATTGATTCATGGCTAATCAGAGGTGTTCTTATGAGGATGAACTTCATCGTCCACCTTGATGCGATGAACTTGGAAGAAGATAAGTTGTAACTTAGCAAATAAGAGGTTGTTGACTTGGTTCACCAAAGTTTATTCACCAAAGATTACATTGGAAGTGTCCGACGAGCTAATTTATATGGTCATTTTTATATTATTGTGAATCATTCTTATTTATATTAATATTATTTAAATGATAGTCTTTGTCTTAAATTCATCATAAAAATTATATAAAGTTCTTAGATCACACATAGCTATGGGGCATGGTTGCGCATATAATGGTGATCGTAAAATATGTCTCTAAGGTTGTGATTTTAACACATTTCAAGTTAAGGATTAATGATATGGAATATCATTGATCTCATTGAGACTTGCGCATACGATACATATTCGAAAGGAGAATGTCTCTTTCTATAGATATTGGTATGGAGACATCAATGCATGTATGTAGGTGCTTACTAGGAACAAGTAAACTGAACAACCTTATTTGAAAATTTCCAATTGAAAATATTCTATTGTCGAATAGAAATTTTTTCATTACGATAGTGCAAGAATTAGTCATTGGATTTGATGCACCATGGTAACCTTGTGCATTACATGTTGTACTTTGATATATTTCTCGATTGCATGACAATCACAAGGGGATTATATTGGATGTAATATCTTAATGTGTAGAGATTAATGAGTGACCAACAAATGATCCGTCACCTATCTAGATGAATAAGTGAATCTCCTATGTGTTCCACTATACTTGATTCTAAAATTCTTGGCTAAGTTTGGATGGAAATTAGATGTGGAGTTTTTTAATTGTTCATCATTGAGTTAAGCTATTAGGAATGGAAACATAGTTATTGAGCTAATGGGATTTTGACATAACATACATGCCCTAGGCTCAATTGAGAGATTAGATGACGGAAGGACCGTACTTGCATTGTATTTGTAATTGGAATAGGCTCCCATATTCACATTAGACTAGGTGAATTAATTAATTAGATTAATTAATCAAAATAATTAATTGTTCAATTAAGTCACAAGAGTTGTAAGTCCACGACTAATTTAAATTGAACTTAAGAGGTCACACATAAAACTTGGACTAATCCATTTTTAGTTTATAAATTAATTCAAGTATTGGATTAAATTAATTAATGTGATTAATTAATAGGGCTTAAATTAATTCAAGTGTGGAATTAATTTAATTAATTAATTGGACCTAATTGGATTAGGGAGCCCAATTGAAACATTTAATTAATTACTTAGGTCTAGGCTCATTAGGTGTTGGCTTGTAGGAAGTACATTAGGAAATTGGATTGAAAAACTAATTCCTAGATTAAGTTGAATTGTGAATTCAATTTCTAAGAGCTAATAAGGAAAAAGGAAATCAATCTCCAACAGTTCGCTAATTTTTTTATCTAATTTAATTCTTGATTCAATTGTTGAATTATGAATTAAATTAAACATTTAAAATACTAATTGTTAGTATATTATTGTTTCAAACAAAATCGTTATGTGATAGAATTATCGAATCGAAAACTACTAGCATAGGATTTGATTGCGAGTGAGCATCCAAGTTGTGGATACCGTTAGAGGGATAACATTTGGGATTCTAGAAGCGAATCAGATTTCAATCAAATGAGTTTTGAATTAAAGAAAATGAAGATACTTTCATTCAGGGATAACAATTTGAATCATTTCAATCTTTACATCAGTTGAAGTACAAATCAAGGTAAGGATTTCTGAAACTTTCTTACTTTAACTATCATAAAAAGCACAATCAAGTAATCGCGAAAAGATTTTGGAATTCATTTAATTACATGTGATGTAATGTATATTTATATTTTTAAAAAAATTTAAATTTCGTTGCGTATACATTTTTTGGGATCACGCGAACCCAACAATAGTATCAGAGCCAAAGTTTATGCATTTTTTATACTTTTCAATTATGTTTACTTAATATATGTGATAGATTAAATATTTATATGTGTGATTGGTTTTGAATCAATTAGTTTCTTTGTTTGGAATTAATATTATTAATCGTTTTAAATGTTAAAACGTTTTAAAAATTGTGACGAGTTAAGAAATTGGATTTTTTTATCCAAAAATTTCAAAAATTGTGAAATTTTGAATTTTTTGAAACGTGGCAATAAATAAAAAATCAAATAAGTTGATTTTTTAATCAAGAAAATTAGTTTTTATCAAAATTTCTTAATGAGATTAAGAAATCAAGAATTTTTTATGAGATCAAGAAACTATGAAATCAAGATTTTGTGAAAATCTTGAATTTTTGGACATTAAAAAAAAAAAAAATTAGACTATCGACTACCCAATGTGTGACTTCGGGTTGGCTGTCAGGCACCCAGCGCGCGGGCGCCCAGCCACCCGACGTGTGATGTTAGGTGAGCTGCTGGCCACCCGACGTGTGATGTTAGGTGAGCTGCTGGCCACCCGACATAAGATGTCAGGTGGGCTGCCAGCCACCCGACGTGTAGGCAGCCGGCACCTGATGTACGGGAGTCGGGTCACCAATTGACACCCAACATGCAGGCGTCGGCATCTGCGCCCAGCCACCCGACAGGTGGTTTGCCCTGCCACTCGATGGGTAGCAGCCTTTATTAAGTTGTTGTCTCATCCAGCCTCGTTATGTCATTATTACGTGAAGTTTATGATTTTTTATTTTAAAATTAAATATTAATTTTAATTTTTGAAAAATTATTTTTCATAAAAATTCCAAATTTGAAAGAAATTGCACATAACGTAATTGGTAAATTTATATATTTTCATTATCATGTGATGATTTATGTTAAGCATACTAATTAGATGATCACGGGTCGAATCCAACCCGTAACCGACACATGGTCAACCCGGTCCATGATCAATGGGTCAAAACCCGTTGACCACGGGTCCACGTGTCAGACTCTTAACCAGCCCATGGGTTCACGGGCCGATTACAACTCCTTGTACTTCGAACCCATGAACCGTCGGATCGATCCGGTGGTTCCAGGCGAAAAGAAAAAAAAAAGCATTCGTTAAGGCTGCAGCACGCACTGCAGAGTGTTGCTTTCCTTTTTTTAAGCAAATATCACTATATAAAACATAAGAGTTGGTGGAAGTTCAAATAAAAAAACGAAAGTAGCCATAATCATAATCAATATGTCTCTTAATTATTAACTTTTACCACCTAATTACTATATGGACTATTTACCTTATTTAATTATATGCATAAACTTAATCTCTAATTTTATAATATAACTATATATTAATGACTAATTTTATAATATAACTACATATAACTAAATATATTTTATGTTGGTATGCTTTGAACTTTGATTACTAAACGACTGTTGGCAACAGCTGTTTTAGCCGTTGTCAACAGTCAAAAAATATTTATTTTATTTTTTTATTTTTTTCTTATAAATATCCCTTCACTCTTCATTTTTTTTCACACTTCAATTCTCAAATCTAAATTCTCTATTTTTCAACACTCAATTATTTACTCTAAATTGTCAAGTCTATATTATTTCAATTGTTTCATTTAATCATTTTTCATATTTCATTTCTTTCATCTTCTATTATTCATTATTTAATTCTATATACTATTTTTTTATCATTTATCAATAAATGGCCGGTTCAAGCAATAGAGGTAAGAGAAAGATGCCCGCTACCAACGAACAACTAAGGTTCAACATCGATTATGAAGTTGAGTTGAGTAATGAAAAACAAATTCACTTATTTACTACTCAAGAAAATAATAAGCGATGCTCATACTCGATCTACTCCATCTCTCAAACCCTCAATTTTAATCAAACACTTTGATAAAGCGACACTTCCAAATTGAGAGATGCAAACAAAGTGTAAATATTGTATGTAATTTTATAAATTTCAATCCGAATGCGGTTATAGATCCTTAAGAAGACATATAGAGAAGAAGCATCTAGTGGAATTTGACATCGATTGTACCCAAACTCGAATACCGTCGTTTGCATCTTCCGACGTCGATGGAGGTAACGATCTTTCTTTATTTAAATATAATGATGTTAGATGTAGAGAAAATTTAGCTACATTTATTTCTGTTGAACATCTTAATTTTAGTTTTGCAAATAAATTCTTTTTTAATGAATTAATTCAAACAACATATAATACGGCAGCTAAAGGTGTTCCACGAACCACTCTAACACGCCATATAAAAAAATTATATAATAAAACTAAAAAAGAGTTAAAAGAAATATTAAACAATATAAATAATAATAAAAAATTATGTAGTGATATTTAGAGTGGTCATTGACTAACACATTCATATATGGGTATTACATGTAATTGGATTGATGATTCTTGAACATTTCAAAAAAAATTACTTGCATATAGAGTTTTTGATGGTCCACACACAACTTCAAATATTTTCTAAATTATATTTTTAATAATAGAATAATATAATTTAATTAATAAAAAATTTTCAATATCATTTGACAATACTACAGCTAATAATGCTAGTATTGATAATCTTAAAGCTGCATGTTAACTATCAATTGGTGGTAAAAAAATTTATATTATATGTATATGTCATATTTTAAATTTATGTGTACAAGATGGTTTAAAGATTTTAAAAAATCAACTTAAACCTATTAGGCAAGTATTTTCTTATTTATGGACACATCCATACATTAATAAGCAATGGTTTAAATTTTGCAAAGCCAGTGGTATGAGGCCTAAAAAATTTCCACGGGATGTTCCAACCCATTGGAATTCAATATATAAATTATTAAAAAAAAATTAATTATAAAGATTTATTATATTAATTTTTTTTTACAAACTGCTACTACTCATTTGCATTTATATCCACACCATTAGATAATATGCGATTTTTTTTAATATTTTAAAAATATTTAATGATGCTACTTTACAATTATCTAATATTTATTCTCCAACTTCTCATTTAGTATTATTAAATTGTTATAATGTTGTATTGATTTTACATAATAACATTAACTCCGGATACCAAAATTTAGTAAATTGTGTTTTATCAATGCAATGTAACTGGAAAAAATATTTTTTAAAAATTCCAAAAATTAATTTAGTCGTCGTTGTTTTTGACCCTAAACTTAAATTAGATGATTTGCAAGATATGTTAATAATTTATTATAAAGCTTTAAGATGCTATGAAAATGATATTATAGGTAATATAGTATTTAAAGTTAGAACACTCTTAAATTAATTTTATAATAAATATAGTTCAAAATATGACTCACAAACAACTTAATTTGATATACAATGTACAAGTAGCAATAGTAGTTCTAAGCTTACAGACGCACAACTTTTACTTAAAGAATAAAATAAACGCCCTAAAGAGTCCACAAGTTCCAGCCAAGAACTTAAAAATTATTTTAATATTTTATTTGAATTTAATGAAACAAATTATGATAAAGAGTTTGACATTTTGCGATGGTGGTCGCAAAAGAAGCAAACTTACTTAATTTTATTCGTGACGGCGAAAGAGATACTTGCTTCACTCGCCTCAACCGTTGCAGTAGAATAAGTTTTTAGTGCGGGAGATAATATATTGAGTGAAAAACACTCAACCTTATCTCTCGAGAATTTAGAAGCTCAAATATGCTTTGATGATTGGATCAAGGCGTCTGTACGAAGACAAAATCAATCGAATTCGGAGGAAGATCAAGAGGATGATATGGATGGAATAACGATGGGTGGGAGTAATTGAGCCGTGCCACCCCCTAAAGTAAGAAGTGTAAAAAGGTAAGAGAACTACGTGAGTTTTGATTCGTCTATACCCTAAAAGATAACTTAAATTTAAGTTCAAGCCCATTTTTATTTTAAAAATAGTTTTAATTATATAATTTAAATTTTAGCTAATATTTTTTAAGAATTTAAGTAGAAATTTTTTTATTGAAATTTTGGTTTAAACTTTAAAATTTCAAGTTGAGCATCTTTTTTCTTTATTTTTTATATTTATTATAATTAGAATATTTGATACTTTAAATTTTACATAACTATTTTTTTTTTCAAATTTAAGTTAAAGTTTATTCATTAAGTTCAAAAATTAACGATATTTTTTTTAAAAATTAAGTTCAAAAATTTTCAGTCAAATTTAAGTTTAAGATTTCAACCCTTGTTTTTATTGTATAAAAGTTGTATTTTGTAAAATTAATGGTTAGTTAAAAAGTTACAATTTTTTAAAATTTAAAAATTTAAAAATTTAAAAAAAAATAAAAAATCAAGGGTCAGACCTGGAACTGAACCGGCGGTTAACCTGAATCGAATCAGAATCGGCCCGTCGGTTCCAGAACCATAACCCTAACCGATAAGACCGATTACAGTTAAGAGTCAAAATTTTTTTGAATTGTGAAATCGACGGTTCCTGAATCGTGGTCAGGTCTACATGGAGCCTGAGCCAATATGATTGGTTTATTTTTATGCATAATTAGTTATTTTTGGGTTTTAATTAAAATAGGACCTGCGAGTCTCACATTTCTCTATTTTATTCTTGTTGTACTTCTATCTCCGTCCTATATATTTCCCCTTAGAATTGTTCCAAGATTTCTTGTAGTTTTAACAAATGTAATAAGAGTAGAATTAGGCGGTGAGGTTAATCTTTTTGTAATTTGGTGGACATTACAAGAAAATTGAATGAAAATAGAAGAAAAGCAATGAAACAAGGACCATGAATATATGAGATATATTTATATAATAGATAGGTCTATTTGCATTTTAATTATCACCCTTAGATTGACCTAAATTCATTTTGGTTCGAGTGGATCATATAGGATTAAAGGCTCATGATCATCTATTTAGTCTAGTATGTATATGATACATGTTGTGTTTAATTTAATGTTTCTTTATGATGTATGCTTGTCATCGTTATAAAAGTAAATATTAAATAAATTAGAAAAGAAAATGATGAGACCTTGTATAATAAATCTAGTATGATCCTCACTTGAAAATATTTTATATTGAGAACCTTTATTAGTTCGATATCAAACATAAATGGGCAATATTGGGTGGGACTCAATCGCCCATACCTTCCATCAAAAGTAGTGGTATGCCGATATGCTACCACATTTAATCCGTTGGCCATAAATTGTGGGATGTGCTAAGTGTTGGCAAGCTGTAACCACTACTAAGCATTGAGATACCCATGGGGTGCACTCGTCTTTGTCATTGGTCATGAGTTGTGGGACGTTTAGATACTCCATCCACATAGAAATTTGATAGGTAATACTTAACACTCAGTACCATATGAGCTCATAAAATTGGAGTGTATGGGAAGAGATAAGGCAAAATAGCTTGAGGGTTACATGGGGATGCAATTGCTAATGTTGTTCGCTACTTTTTAGTTTTATTGTATGTGTTCATAAAATTAGGGTGTATGGCAAGGCTAGTTGGACCTCAAGCCTACTAATAAATTAGATTTTTCGAATTTCCATCTAGAGGGTGATCAGATTTAAATAAAATAGTTTGAGACATTTATGATTAAAAACTATATCATAATTGAATATTAATTGAATAAATGCTTAAATTTCTGTCTCGGGATAATGGTTATCGCTAGTAATTCCACATAGGATAATCTAGACAAACAAACAAACTTACCAGCTCAATATAGTTATTTGTCACCAATGTGGATATAGGGCATAGAAAAAAGAAACACAAGTATTGACTTGCTTAGTTGAATTTGAAGGAGTTCTAATTCAAGTTTATATTTTGTTGATATCATCCATTAAGGTTGATAAAAAAAATTGAGTATTGAATATCGGACATGATTCCATATTTGCAAGGGGTTGCGGTGGATGACAAGAAAAATGGAGACTAAGATGAATGAATCTTTAAACTTGAGAATAATGCAAGCATTGCTTTATTGGCTATAAGAATGATCCACTTAACTCTTGATGGAATTAGGATAGTATTAGTTAATTATCTTTGTTACATTGACAAATGAACTATACAATCTCAATATTCCATACTACATAATCAATAAAGTAATCTAAGAATTAGATATTCAAATCAGTGCATATTTGTAGTAAGTTGGATTAGATTGTATCTCTAAAGAAAGAGTTCAAAAGATGGTACATTTGCTTGACATTTTGGACTTGCATGAGGTGCCAACTTGTAAATCTTATCTCTAGGAAAATATGACCAAATTACCATTTGTAGGACAAATAGAGCAAACCATGCTTTTGGATGTGATCCAAATGGACGTAAGCAGTCCACTAAGTATTAGTGTACAAGCGAACTATTCTTACTTCATTATTCTAAGATCCTTTGAAGGGTTCAAAGAATTTAGACATGAAGTAGAGAATTAAATCGATCAAAGCATTAAATCCATCGATATGATCAAGGAAGAGAATACTAAGGTGGTAAGTTCTTGATTATCAAACAGAGAATTAGATTCTCACTTTAAGTGAATCCAAGTTGAGTTTCACTTATTTTCTCCTTCATTTTGGGAATTTACTCTAGAATCAATGATATTCTTATCAAGTAAGGATATCATCTAAATTAGTGTTCAAAACATCATATAAGATATGATGATGTGGTAAAAGACCCCTCGCATATATACCTAAGGGTATAAAGGGGTCTACTTCTTTAAAGAAGTTAGTGGGAGATATGATGGATGTGAATCCATCTTATGCAAAATTGTGGGGTATCCAAATGAATCTAAAGGATACCATTTCTATGGTTCCTAAGAATAAAGGAGTTTGTTTTCTAGAACACCGCCTTCTTGAGAAGAAGGAATTTCTATTAGATAGAAATTGCTAGATCATAGAACTTGAAACAGTTCAAGAATCACATTTTGTTTCACAAGTAGTAATGGTGTATGAACAAATTACTAAAACTTGTAGTATACAAACTCCAATGAGATCTGAAATAATCTCGGGACTACTTATACGATAAGAGTCTCTTGCTAGAGAGTAGCAAAGAAGATCTCCTTTTTAAATATTGATCTAACTTAGGAGTAATGATGTATGACATCAATTCAAAAAATGGAAAAATGTTATGCAATTCGAAATGGATTTTATGTACTCCAATAATGTTTAACCTTGATGGGCCCATTAGTAGGAATGATTCCCATTAGTTGCAAACGGATTTGCAAATATAAATTAAAGAACATGGAGAGGTGGTGACCTAAGGCATGACTGGTAGCAAAGTGTTACGTTCAAAATCAAAGTGTTGATTGTTGAGGATACCTTTTACCATATGTGATGCTAAAGTCCATTCAGAGCATACTAGTTATATGTACATATTACGACTACTAGATATGACAAAGGGATATGAAGACTGTTTTTCTCAATAGGGATATCGAGAAAGGGATATAAGTTAAGCAGTCTGAGGTCTTTATATCAAACAGACGCAAGAAAAAAGTTTGCAAGCTTCAGAGATCTGTTAAGAACTCAAAATAAATTTTTCGTATGTGGAACATTCGATTCTCTAAAGCAGTCAAATGGTTTGATTTTTTTAGGAATGCAAATAAACCATATGTGTACAAGAGGGTTAGTGGGGGTATGGTGATGATTGTTGTATTTTACGTTGATAGTATTTTACTCATACAGATGTAGAAATGTTGCAGTCAATTGAGACTTGTCATTTATAAAGTTCTCCAAGAGGGATTTGGGATAACCATCTTAGGGATTGGGGACTAAGATTAATGGAGATAAATCTAAAATGATACTTAGACTATTCTAAATTCAAGTACATAGATTAGATGCTAAAAGGGTTTAGTATGGAAGAATCCTATGAGAGATTCTAGTTTATGAGTCATGGGATTTTTATTTCAAAATCCTTGCCCCCAAAGACTTTTGAAAGAAAGAGAAATAATGACTGATATGTTTATTACATCCTTGAAAGAAAGCATAAAATATGCAAATCTATGTACATGATTTAATATCATAAATGCTCTGAGTGTTATAAGCAAATATCAATCAATTTGATGCGAAAAGCATTGAAAGTCGTAAAGAAGATCTTTAGTACTTATGAAGTACTAAGGATTTTTTCTTGGAGTCTGGCTATGGAGAACTGAAACTTAGATGCTTCATCTAGTTTTTAGTCTAAAGTAGATTACTTGAAGTCTATGTTTAAATTTGTGTTCATCCTAAATGGTGGGACGGTCAGTTGGAAAGAGTTCCAAACTTGTAACAACAGTGGATTCCACTACCGTGATTGAATACATAGAGGAATACGATACTGCAAAAATAGATTGTTTGGATAGGAACTTAATCCAAGTGTTAGATATAGTTTCAACCATTGTTGAGTACTGGAATCTTGTAATAACAATGGGGACTATTGCACAAGCAAAGAAGCCAAGGTCTGATCAAATGTTCCAAGCATGAATAGATTAGTGATACCGTGATTTTAAAAATTATTAGTAGAGGCAACATCAGCGTGGAAAGATTTGCCTTAGCAGAAAATATAGCAGACTCACTGATTTAACCCTTTAGATAAGTATTTGAAGGACATCTAGGGAAGATGGGCCTTAGTACGACAGTAATTATCTCTAGGGCAAGTGAGAGATTGTTAGAGTAGTGTCCGTCGAGCCAATTGATTCGGTTGTTCTTATACTCTTATGAATAATTCTTATTTATATTAATATTATTTAAATGACAATCTTTATCTTAAATTTATCATAAGAATTAGATAAAGTCCTTAGATCACATATATCTATGGGGCATGATTACGCATATGATGGTGATCATGGAATATGTCTCTAAAACTGTGTTCTTAAAATATTCCAAGTTAAGGATCAATGAGATGGGATATCATTAATCCTATTGAAACTTGCACACACGATGCAGACTCGAAATGAGGATGCCTCATTCTATAAATATTGGTATGGAGACACCAATGCATGTATGCGAGTGCTTATTGAAAACAAGTATACTGAACAATCCCACTTGAAAATTCCCAATTGAAAATATTCTATTGTCGAATGAGAATTTTCTCATTATGTTAGTGCAAGAATTAGTCCTTGAACTTGAGGTACCATAGTAACCTTTTGTATGACATGTTGTATTTTGATGTATTTTCTAATTGCATGACAATCACAAGGGGATTATATTGGGTGTAATATCTTCATGTGTGAAGATTAATGAGTGGTTAACAAAGCATCTGTCACCTATCTAGATGAATAGGTGAATCTCATATGTGTTCCACTGTACTTGACTCTAAAATCTTTAATCGAGGTTGGATAAAAATTAGACATGGAGTTTTTTAATTATTTATCATCGAGTCAAGCTACTAGGAATGAAAACATAGTTATTGAGCTAATGAAATTTCGACTTAACATCCATGCCCTAGGCTCAATTGGGAAATTAGATGACGAAAGGACCGTACTTGCATAGTATTTATAATTAGAATAGGTTCACACATTCACCTTAAACTAAGAGTCAAGATGCATTGTTAGCTACTTCCCATGTCTTGTGGGTTCTTAGAATTGATGAGTTAATCCCAAGAAAATTAATTAATTGGATTAATTAATCAGAACAATTAATTATCCAATTAAGTTACAAGAGTTGTGAGCCCACGACTAGTTTAAAGTGAACATAAGGGGTCACACACAAAATTTGGACAAGTTCATTTCTAACCTATAAATTAATTCAATTATTGGATTAAATTAATTAATGTGATTAATTAATGAGACTTAAATTAATTCAAGTATGGAATTAATTTAATTAATTAATTAGATTAATTGATTGGACTTAATTGGATTAGGAAGATTAATTAGAATATTTAATTAATTAATTAGATCAATTAATTAAAATGAACTTAATTAATTAAATGAATTAATTTAATTGATTGGATCAACTAAAATAGGGCCTAATTGATTACTTAGGCCTAAACCCATTAGGTGTGGGCTTGTAGAAAGCCCATTAGGAAATTAGATTGATATCCAATTCCTAAAGAAAGTTGAATTGAGAATTCAATTTTTAAGAGGTAATAAGAAAAAAAAATCCTAAGATAAGGAAACTTACTAAAAGAGTTGGAGATAAAAAAGAAAGAAGAATCCTATATGGAAAGGACTTGCGGTAGACTTTATTAACAATCTTTTTGGGCATTTTTTTATGGGGATTTTATTGCAGATATTTGAAAAGAAAAAATGTGGAAACAACCCTTCTCTTTTGAAGGAAAATATTTTTTTTTTCATCTCCAAAAATTCGTCCCTCCTTTTCTTTTCAATCTCCAACAGTTCGCTAGCATTTTATCTAGTTTTATTTTTGATTCATTTGTTGAATTAATAATTAAATTAAACATTTAAAATATTAATTGTTAGTATGTTCTTACCCCAAATAAAATCGTTCTAAAATAGAATTATCGAATCAAAAACTATTAGTATAGAATTCAATTGTAAGTGAATATCCAAGTTGTAAATACCGTTAAAAGGATAATATTTTAAATTCTAAAAATGAATTAAATTTCAATTAAAGGAATTTTGAATTGAAAAATATTGAGATACTTGCATGTTGAGATAATAATTTTTTGATTTTAAAGTTTTTATTTATTATTTTATATTTAATATTATTAGTGATGGGCCCAATTCATATTATTTTAAATACATGAACGATTGATGTAATATTTCGGCACACCCTATTTATTTGTTGTGAAGTCTATTGAACAATTTCTTATTTGTCAACTTCTTATTTATCTTTTCCATTGACTTTAGCCATTTTCTTCTTCCTATTTCCCCATACACCATTCCAACTCCACTTCTACACTCTTCAAGTAGATCGACCAATATTTTTTTTTTTTTTTTTATAACCCAGATGTCTAGTCTGCGTCAGACTAATTCTGAACCTGCTAGACACATGTCCCTAGCACCTAGGAGAGGGTAAATCGCGGGATATGCCTCAACCAACACCCAGGTTCCCAACAAGAACTGTACACTTCTGTGCACAAGGAGTCTAACCCACAGTGATCGCTCGAAACACCTCAGTCGCAGGGTCCCATTGACAGCCCAGTGATTGCTTCATATTGAAATGCATCCGCAGGTTCCCACCAGGATTCGAGCCCCCACCCTACCGCTGGAAGCAAGTTCAAGTCAATTGTTCCGCCAGTTGAGCTGTGCCCCAGGGGACTAGATCGACCAATATTGAGTACACAATGTATGGATGAGTCAACATATTTCATTCTTGGGGTCGCGCAATTCCAAAAGAATTTAAAAATTTTTAAAAATATAAATATAAATTACACTATATATAATTAAAATAAATCTCAAAATATTTTTACAATTGTTTAATTGTACATTTTCTGATAGTTAAAATAAAAAAAAAATTAAAATTTTTTACCTTAATTTGCACTCCACTTGATGTAAGGATTAAAATGTAAATTTATTTTTCAACACAACTTTTTATCAAAAATTCATTAAATCAAACATATTTTTAATTTTCAAATCTATAAATTTTAAACTGAAAATCATTTATCCAAATATATTTTTTTGTCTACACAAAAATTAATATAAAATTAAAAACTCATTGAAAATACTGAAAACTAAACATTCAACTTGAAAACAAAACCAAACAAGCCCTAAAAATGCGGCACTATAAATTCAAAAACAATATCTCAAATTTTCTTAAGTCAAAACAAGTTTCTATACAAAACACAATGAAAGTCTAAATGATTAGGATGCTACATCAATTATCATAAAAAAACCTCAATAAAATTATCACGTACTGAACTCTGAGAAAATAACAACCGCACGAACTCTTGGTATGGTAACATAGGAAAAGCTTGTAAAGCTAACTCAACCGTTTCCAATATAGTCAAAGTTAAACATAGTTTAATATTTAAACATCAATATAGAACACCTCAAATCATTTTAACATTTACAAATCAATATATTCCATTAGCAAAAAGAACCTTATAATGTGTTAAATAACTAGCTGACAAAGTTAAAATAAATAAACCATAAACTTTAAAATAAAAATCTCCCAAAATATAAATATAATTATTTTTAAAATCAAACAGTTTGTTGAAAAAAATATATATTTCTCATTATTCAAATCTATCAAGTCAAAAACTTTGAAATAATAAAGATAATTAACTTGATCTTCTCCCATAGACTTCGTGGGACACCAAGAATTTGTCAATGCAACTAAGTTTTGATATAATAAAATATTAAGGAATTATTAGGATAATGATCCAATAAGTAATTTATCATTCAACTAGTTGGACCAAATAAGGTAAAAAATATTTATATAATCGATGAAATAAAAAAATAAAAAAATAATTATTTTAAAAAATTAAGTACAAGACAGAATTACGTAACTATTTCGAACTAATTATATCCATCATATAAAACACCACATATGAGGCAACCTGGGTCACATGACAGGCTTCAACCCCTGTCTAAGACAATCTGTAATAATATGAAAATGGATATTAAATGTATTCGTAAGTAAAATACAAATATAAAAAAATTAATAGGGATAAAAAAATATTGGTTATTTTTTACATTATTTTTCTCTGTATTTTGCTTGTAATTATATTTTAAATTATGTAAAAATCATTCTATATGCATCATTATATTATTTAATTGTAATTATGACACGACTTAGAGATAATTATTTTAAAAAAAATTAATATTTTTATAAATTATTATAATTTTTTTTATTTGTATGATGTTTCAACTAATACTTATAGATAATTTGATATAATTTTTATGCTTTAAGTGAAAATTATAAATATTTATTAAAATAAAATGTTATTCGTCAAGTATATATTTTCTTTGCTTGGACCTCCATGTCATCACCAATTGTGTGAATAATTTGACAACTAGATAAGATGATGTGATATAAATTATAAATAAGTGTCTCATTTTGAAAAATATAATATTTTTGGAGGATGAGTGAACTAAATGCAGCATCTACACGACAAAGTTTTATTGACCATGTTGGCTATAACCACAAATACAAAGGTATGGGCAAGAAAGTAATTCCCGTGGGAGTATTAGGTTCCTGATTGGTAGAGAATCAAGTGGCCAGAGATATGGGAGTATGGGGTGGTCTCTTGTCTACCTGGGTTATGGTGGTCATGCTGCAGTTGTGATTTTTTTTAATTTTTTTGTTGAATAATTTCAAATTAAATTGTAACGTGCACTTTTGTCAAACAGCAAAAGTGAACCAGAATCGGACGTGCAATTTTGTGAAGTTTGGCAATTTCTAAGTTGTTGTTTTTTTAAATATTATATATGTATTACTCCTTAATAAAAATAGCCTTAAAATTTTACATCATATAAAAAAATTGAAAAGATTATAATTATACCCATTATTTTCAACAAAGGATTACATTTTGAGTGAATTGAAGAGTTTGGCAGTAAAGATGCAAATTTTTAAAATTAAATTAAACATGCTTGTTTCTTGTCTTAAAAGCTTGAAATGAATGAAAAAGTAATATTTTTTTGTAAAAGAGAAATTGGTGAGCATATTAATAATTAAACTACTAAATTAAATTTAAATAGACAATAAATTAAGGATTAACTATTAAAATTAAATTTAATATTAAATATTATTAAATTCAAAAGTACACATACAAATATATACATATATGTAGATATGGTTGGGTTGGTTTATTTGAACCCCAAACCATATAAGACGGTATAGTTTAGAATAATTTTTTAAAAATAATTTGGTGTGGTATAGTATAAATAGTTCAAATAATATTTTAAATTTTATGATCAATTTTAATATACGATGATGGGTAATATGGCTATGCCACCATTACAGATTTATTTATGTGGAGCACCCAAAATGAATGGTCAAGATCTTTATTGGGTTTTTCCTATTTTCACGTAGGATCTTCTAACACGGGCGAATGGATATCAAAATTTGTTAAATTTGAATTGGGATTTTCTTGGTTGTATACATGCATTACACACCATAATTGCCACATACAAGTTTCTCAAGCAATTCTTTTAGCTACATTTTTTAAGAAATTGAACTGCTAATCTACTATTTAGATGGGCTATAAGAATCGAATTAAACATAATGGTATCACTTTTTAATTCATAGCATGCCCATTTATTGATTTATAATTATAATTAGATAGTAGTCAATTGTGCAGCATGGATTTGCCAGTAACACATGTTGATTTTCTCTATTTTTTCTCTTTGTTTTTTAATCATACAAGCTTATAAAACCATTAAGGTGATCTCAAAGATTTTGAGATGTTTATAAGTCTTGAATATGGTATATTGTATAATATAGAGTATATTTCAATTTGCAATACTTAAGTTGCACGATTAGCATGTTCCTTTTTTAACATCCATTTTATGTCTAATTTATTTGTAAAGAAAAAACCGAACAGAGAAAAAGAATACCTCGGGCATATATCCTATCACAGATAAAATACTTAAATAATAATAAACACCTATATATATATATATATAAAAGTGAATTAGACATATAAAAAAATAAAAAATTAAAGAAACCAGTCCAAAATCAAATCAAATATATCATAACAATTAATTAGACATGTATATTAATGTGATCTTATGATTATATCAAAAAATCGACTCTTTATTTTTAACAACACTCCTCAAGTTGAACATGGAGATCTTGATTGAAGTGTTTAACTTGAATTTTGGAGGTCAAACTTTTCATTAAGTTTTCGATCAATATGATTTCAGATATGATTTAGACAAATGTAGATAGTAATAAAAAAATGCACGGAGTGATACATCATGCACTACAATGTGAATATTTATACACTGCAGTTTTATGGTTGAAGATCGATTAGAGGAATTAAATAAAGAATGACACATGGTGCACTATAATATAGAAAAAATATGAACACCATAATTAAATTATAACAAAAAATGATAGCACAAAAGAAATATCATGCCATAAAATAAAAAATAAAAAATAAAAAATAATGCAGGATCAAAACTTATTATGTTCTGATATCAGATCGATAATTTAGATGTGAAGAGAAAAATTGAAGATAAAAAGAAAGAATAAAAAGTGAATTATGTGGTTTGGCCATTTACATGCATTGAGCAACAAAAGTTAGAAATGAACTTTTAGGACTTTATTCAAAGAGAGTTCAAGCTCAAGCAACAAGGTATTGTGAGGCCTGCGTTTATATTTGGATATAATAGAGTATAACCTTAAGTTGGATTCAAGTATTATGGCATTGGTAGAAGGAGTTGGTTATTCCCACTCCTATTTTCACTTTCTTCCTGGTAGGGATCATACAAATGAGAATTATTAGGATCAATTTATTTTCATTCCCAAATGGCAATTTTTTTACTTTTTATTATTTGAAACTCAAACAAATATTTATTTTTCCTATTTTTACGATAAATACAATTTATTTTCATTTTCAAAATCTATTAGTATTTCACATATTTTTATACACATAGCAAAACTCATTTTCAAAGTCAAACGTACTAATATTTTACGCATTTTCATACAGAAACATTATAAAATAAATATATTTTTATTTTTACAATTTATATAGTCAATGTATAAACATAGTTAATCCAAACATATTTTTATTTGCACGAAAATTTAATGAAAATATTTTTAACTTAAAAAATAAAAAACAAATAAAAATGAGTTTTAAAATAAAACCAGACGGCTTCTTTGTCTTTTTCCCATGATTGAATGATCAATGAGTAACCAAGAGTAATTATAAAGTGGGCAGTCAAAAAATTATCATTAGCTTGCAAAAACATTAAATTATATGTATTGCATCCATTGTTTTTGGTTGCATACTTACGGGTTTGTATGTAAGGTGACTGATAAGCCAAGTATAATCATCCTCAATGATCACTTGCTAAGGTCTTAGTTAAGGAAAATTACAATTTAAGTTCATAAAATTTGCCATTAATACAATTCCAACCCCTTTGTATCTCATGAGTAACCGCATAGTTTCTTGTATTTTGAATAACAAAAATATTTGACACTTATTAAGTTGTTATATTCTAATAGATCCAATAGTGAAAATTTGTTCTTTTGTCATTAAAGATTTAGGGGATGTGTGGTTATGTTTTCAATGGGTTTTCTTCCCCCATTTTTTACTATTTTAAAATACATAAATCATATTTATTTTATTTAATTTCATTAAAAATAACTTATTTTATCTTCTTATTTTTCTATTATATATTCTCAATTTTCAACACCTTATTACATAGTAAGACCCATCACTACCACATATACCTACATATATATTATTTTTTAAAAACTACATTAATATCATGTTATATTAATTATAGTAACATATAATGTTATCCAAATTAAATATTAAACGTAAACCCCATCACTACCAATTTTATCTATATATTATTATTTTTTAAATAACATTATTTCATTAAAACTCATTATCTACAAATCATCACAATAAATTATTATATCCAAATTAAATAGTAAAAGTGGATCCCACTATTATCAATTTCATTAAATTATGAACTATTAATTTTCAAATAAGATCATTTTAATAAAATCCACAACCTACAAATCATCTTAATAAATTATTATATTTATATATTTAAATTAAATATTAAAAATGACCACTATATCCAACTTAATCCAATTAGATATTATTATTTTTTAAATACTATTATTTTAATGAAATTCATTAATTATATATTATTTTAATAAATTATAATTTTATCACATGTTTTATGAAAAAAATTAAAAAAATATATTAAATCAATCATATTCTCATTGTACACTTTATAAACTTTTTATTAGAATTCGTATAACCAAAATAAAATTTTATTTTTAACATAAAAATCAATAAAAATTTAAAACTCATATTAATAAAATAAAAATGAGATTTCTCAAATGGAAACATAATCAAAGGACCCCTTATTTCTCAATTCAACTGGTGGAACTATCAACTTGAATTCGCTTTCAACGGCAGGGTTGAGATTCGAATATTGGTGAAAACCTGGGACTAAATTTTGGTATGGAGCAATCATTATGCTGCCAGTGAGACCCTGCGATTGGAGTTTAATATGATACAATTACTGTGGGTTAGGCTTTTTGTGCGCACAAATGTATAGTTTTTGTTGGGAACCCGAGAACCACTTGAGACATATCCCACAATTTACTCTCTTCAAAGTATTAGGAGCAGATATTTTGAAAATTTAGGATTAATTCGACAAAATTGAGATATTTTAACCATAAAAAAAAAAACAACAACAACAAAACAACAAGGGGAAGCCAAAAATACTTCAAAGAAAGGGTACCACAGAATCTAGATGTGTCACATTTAAAAAAAAATTCACTATTATGACTAATTAGTTGAAATTTATAATTATTAAAATTAAAAAATAAATTAAATTATTTAATACTCTCTAAAAGTTAATTTAAATTTATTAAGTATAATAAATAAATTTGAATATATTATTTCGTTCGATAATATTTAAAATTCGATTCAATTAATTAAAAATAAAAATATATATATAAAAATATCAAATTAATTTATATTTTATTAAATTAAAATTCATTCAAATTGATAATAAAAACAAATTTTAACATAATTTTTTAAACTTAAATAAAAATTCGCTTGAACATTATTATGGTAATAAATACCATAAAACAATAAAGTTCAAAGATAATTATGGTAAGTGCTTAATCAAATTTAGAAACTCAATGTGCATACTCTTCCAAAATTTGTGAATTTTCCCGTTAGATTAATTCCATCAATCAGTTGAAAAGAAAATACATGCATGAGACTTGAAAGATAATTCAATGAGTTTGAGAAAAAAGATTTACTCAAAGATTTTGGGATCTTTTGGTTAACTACAGGTGATCTGTTATATAATTAGGAGAACAAATAAATTGTTCATAATTCTGATACAAAAGACATAAATACTTGATCTCTGGAGATATCTAATACATAGGATTCCCATGATAATTTCTCGAAAATTTTGGAATTCTCTACTTAAAACCCTTAGTGCCAGAATCTAGGGTTTTGTTTACAATTGAAGGTACATTTTTTTTTTTTTTTTGTTTTTAAATTGGGGTTGTTTCCACTTTCTTTCTTGCATTGCCCGGTTGATGTTTGTTCTGTGGGTATGTGTTTTTCTAAACATGATTTCCGAGGACCCTGGTATTTTTACTTAATCTGAAAAAAAAAAAAAAGATTGTATTGTATTGATGGATTCTTTATAATTTGAAAAGTTGAATGTATTTGATAGCGGATTGTTGTAGTAGAGTTAGTGGGTTAGTGAAAAAACAATTGAACAACTACAATCGGCAATGGCTGTTGATAGTTTTAGTGGGATTTCTCAGAAAGTTGTAACTTATCTACTGGCATTAAGTAAGTGATACTTGGAAGCATTAAGTTCAGGAAAGCACTTGTTCATTCTTGTTATGATTTTTAGTGTTTTTTAGACAGTACTTAAGACATTCTTGTCATGATTTTTACGTTTTTTTCCTTATTTCTTTGAGGTTATGTTTGGTCATTGGATTTTTAGTAAGAAAAACACTAAGGAATTTTTTTCCCCAATTCGATCATAGTACATTGTGCTTTATCTATTTAATTTTGTATTTTTCCTTTTCCTCACTAAAATCTAAGTTCCAAACATAGCATTAGTTGTAAACCTGAAACTCCACCTCTGGCCTAATGTTTTCTCCATGAATCGCTTTAAAATTGCAGCATCCTCGCTGCAGCGCATTTGAATGCATTGATAATGGTCCATCTCCTGCCACAAGACTTGCAAGAAACTCAAATATTTTGTGACAGTTTGAATACCTTGTTTGGCTGCTGAAAATTTTGTTTTAATTTCATAGATTTGGGCAGCATTATGAACCTTGGAATATGTTTGTCGGATGGCATCCCAAATTTCCTTGGCGGTTCTGAGAAACATACATGTGTCACTAATTTCCGGTAGCATCGAATTCCACAACCACGACATCACCATGGAATCTTGTTCATCCTATGCTGCAAATTTTGAATCATCCTTCAGAGGGCCTGTGCCCAACAAATGACTCAATTTTCCTTTGCCCTTCAAGAATGTGCGAACCAGTTGTGACCACTTCAAAAAATTCTTTCTGTTTAATCGATATGTCGCTTAGATGTTTTGCAAATCCCCAATTGTTACAACAGTATTATTCTCGTTTACAGGAGAATCTAAGATAGGGCTGGTGTGATTGTTTTGGATGGAGTCTGACATATTCAATTGAAAGAAAAGAAAAAAATCACGAGCAGAAGAGTATAAGTGAAAGAACGAGGATCAATGGGAGAAATTGAGATATAGGAATTCGGCAGAATAAAAAAGAAATTTTGAAATTTCAGGAAAGAGCCAAAGGCTCTGATACCATATTAATAAAAATAATTGAGATAAAAAGAATTTTGTATTATGGAATAGGTTACAGACTGATTCATTATATACATGTTAGTGTAATTTAAGAATAGTAATAAAATCTCTACAAAATAGGAAACTAATCAATTAATATACACAACTAATCAAAATCCGTAGAAATCAGTAAAATCACATGGCTTTCCAAATAAAGCCTCATAATTTAACAATTCTTTTAATAATAAAATGGGACTACCTACCGAATTTGGATTTGGGGCGAATTTGGGTCTAGGTCCTTAAAACCTTAGTGAGTCGAAACCCGGCCCAGACCCAACTGGCTCCCATCCCTAGTGGTGCACTAGCCTTGGCAATGGTAAAATGTATTGGAATGACATATGGTGTGATAATGATGGAGTCTTGAGAGTGGTTGCCAGTGCAAAGGAGTTCATTTAAAATGTGCTCCTTGTAAATTATTTTGGTCAAATCGGAGAAGATTAGTTAGTTAGGGTCACTAAAATCCAATCCATAAGACAGACATATCCATCATCTAGTTGCTGGGCAATTGCTGAATTCATCTGTGCTTGCTTTTATTAACAGAATTGTGTTCCCTGCCCGAATGATTTGAAACTTCTTCTCCTCTTGATATATTTTGCATTATATAAATGAATATACAATTGGTGGGTATATCTTAAAATATTCATTACAGTACATTCTATGTATTGTGTCTTTTTGTATGGCTGAGCATGTGCATCTATCGTTGGTGGGGTGGGTTCAGGTCATATGAGCCTCTTTTTTGTTATGTATCTTCAATTCTTTGTGCTTTTCGGGTGTCAATTTTATAGCTCGGCTTGACCTGGGTCCATTTTAGGATTCTATTGGAAGTATGTGAGATTTAATGGTAAGTGAGGAGAAATTGAATTTAAGTTAGATGATGTGCTTCGAGATAAGTAATTCAGGTTTAGGAGAATGAACATTATGTTGCAAAATCCTTTTTCCAGCATTTTTGTGTTGAAGGCCTAAAATGACGAGAATTTTTTTTTTCTTTTTAAAATGGAATTTTGTTTCTGAAGAGTGAACCTGATGTGGTGGTATTGGCCGAGTGGAAAGGAAGGGCATTCAAATTAAAATGAGAGGCTACTTGTTAAATGCCTAGTTAACTTGTAACCAAACAAGCAAAACAATTGATCAACATGAAATTTGGATCAAGAAATATAAATGAAGTCCAAATAGATATTTGCCTCTCTTCCATGCTTGCTCATTGATCTGAAGAATTTTGAGTTTTCTGCACATTTAAAATAAAAAAATTTCTTTGTATGTTGTTTTCTGGGCTGTATGTCTGTGTACAACTTTTTAAATGTTGCATGCTCGTATTTGGATCGATATGACAGGGTACCCTTGACTCAATGATCATTTCTAGTTAGTTGAAGGCAGAATATTAATGTTTCACACCATCTATCTCCTCTACCTTATTATCTGCTGTTAAGCTCTTTTATTGCAACATGTAACAACCAATGGGATGTTCGAGTAAACAGCATATTATTTCTCTCTCCTTATTATCTACTGAATTTTTATTTAGTGTGGGAAAAATATGCTGTGGATTAGCAAACTTTTCTAGACTGTTGGCTTACTGTGCACACCCTAACAAATCTGATTTTACTATGTTAGTGTTGGATTGCTGCCTCAATCTCGAAACAACAAGTTGATAAGACCGAATCACTCATGCTAGCGAAACAGTTTCTAAATTATCAATGCACAGAAGAACAAGTGCACTCAGTTTATTCAAAGATGCGATACCTGAAGAGGATATATTTGCAGTGTTCTCTGAACACTATTGACTGAGGCAGAGATTGCTTGTTAGCTGAAGAAAACATCAACGAAACATTTAATATTAATGAAGGAAGCTCGCCCTTTTCATCTGTTGTGAAAATGAAGATTGTAGAAAATTCTACTGATGAAGAGCATTATGAAGGCCAAATCCTTTTACAGCAGAAACAAGCAGTGAAGGATAAAGGTGTTGGGAATGAAATAGATAATATGATAAATGAAATACAGAAAAAATGTGACAAGCGGATGAAGAAACTCATTCGGAAACAACAAGGGGAAATTCAGGAGTTTAGCCGAATTTGGGAGGAGAAGAAATTAAAACTGGAGACAAATCACAAGTTTGAGTCGGCCATTATTGGGTGTATATATGGTGAAGGCTCAGCAAGAATGGACAAACTCAAGCTGCTGGATGCTAAATTTGCAAAGGAAATGGAAGAGAACAATCTGCTAAAGGACGTGCAGTTTAAAGATCTTGAGGTGGAGCAATTAGCTGCTAGGAATGCGGAGAGACAAAAGGCAGCTCAATGGCTGGCCGAAGCAAAGGCCTGCTGCTCTAGTGAACTAAGGGCTGTCTATAGACCAGAGTCACTTGGTTCACAATCTGAGGAAGATGCTGGATGCTCTCAGTCAAGCACACATATCTTTGGCGCTGGGGATGTAGTTCCCATAACAAGGCCGCATGTGGAGGATAAAAATCCAAGTGAAAGTGCGTGCGTGCAAGGGAATGATGTGGCACCGTCCGATACATCTGTTCTTGCACAAGCTGAGGAAGTAGGCGGTAATGCTCCTTTTGGAACTCCAAGTTATTTGATAAGTATTAATCCACAAAGTGAAGTGGGTGTAACGTTCTCAGAGAGATCAATATTGGCCATGGTTGAGCAGCTTAATCAACCAAAGCATTTAGTTACGGGGAAATTATTTGTGCGAACCTGCCTGCTTCTGGAGAAAGAGTTCATGATGAAATGAGATCAGTTGAGCTAAACAAAGAGGCTCAACCAGAGATGCCTGAAACTGTTCCTCATGAAATTGCGGATTTTGTTAACCCTGTGGAATTATGAAATTCTGGATTTTGTTAACCCTGTGGAATTGAGTAATGCTTCTAATGAAGGGTATGATAAAGGGGATACAATTGGTTTGCCTGATGCTTTGGTGAACCAGAGAGATGGGACTGATGAGACCCCCACTGGTGCTTTACCTTTGGCAAGACAAATATTTGAACCTTCAGAGCAAATGGAAGCTTCCCCACATTGTTGTGACTTGTTGCCACCACAAGTATTCGCCTTTTCCCTTATTATGTTATTTGCATATGCTCTTTTTTTCCCTTATGTTAGAAACACTTGAGCTTTTAGTTGGTTAAAAGTTAACAGTTATAGTATCTGTAAGTGCAATTGGCCTTTACCATGGGATTCAACAGAATGTTTCTGAAATGTGTTCTCTTAGAATCTATAGCATTTATATCTTATTTTGGGGGGTCTTAATGCTATATTATGTGGAAGTGATGGACTATCCACCAGTTCCCCATTTTCCCTTGATTTTATGAGTATACTAGTTTCTTTTTGCATATTCTTGAGGATTTTGTAAATAATGCTGCAGGAATAACAAGTAAAATTGTGATGCAGGTGCCAGAAGATCAAATTCACCGAAGTTTGTCTGCTGAACTACAAGACCAAGGTGCACAGGTGGTCAAAAAGCAAAATACTTTTCAGTTTGAAGTTGCTGCTTCAAAACTCGTCGACAGTGTCACAATTTTGCAGTCCAATACCGAACTGCAAGACCGAGATGCGCCAGGGATAGAAAGTCAAAGTACTTTACAGATTGAAGTTGCAGCCTCGGACCTCATTGACACTGTAACCCCGAGCAGTCCAGTATAAAGCTGCAAGACCGAGATGCACCAGTTGTAGAAGATCAAGGTACTCTGCAGATTAAAGTTGGAAATTCGGCACTAGTTGGCACTGTAACCCCTGTGCAGTGCAATGCTGATGCACAAGCAATTGAGAACTGTGAGCAGCTGTATCTTGTGTCAATTGATGTATCTCCCAGCTGCAACCAGTCTACAGCCATTGAAGTTGGAAGTCAAAGCCATGATCTAGGAAGAAACTCCTCTCAAACTGCTGAGGATGCAGAGACTGAAGTGCTTTCACATGAATCTGTTTCTCATATGGAGGAAAATTTGGAAATACAGACCAATCACCTTGATATAGGATCTGTAAGTAGAGTTGCCTATGAAACCAGTGTTGAGCTGTCTGCCTCTTCGCAGAATACTGTGGCAATGTCCCAAGCAGTGGTGGGTACAGTTGAACTTCCAAATCAAGCTGTTCTGGAGCTGGGAATAGATGTGGGCCATCTTCGCGGATCTAGCTACCTTTTCTCCCATCCTAATCATCAAGTCACTTCTTGGGATTCTCCATCTTTGTATGTGGAACCACTTCAAAATGAATTGGATAATATTTGTAAAGAAACTGAGCAATTGGAAAAAAGCCACGAAGGCATGGTCGGTATCTGAATTTCTTCTGGATAATATTCTATTTCTAGCTTTTGACTTGTTTGTAACAGAACCTTTTCTCTTCAAACAGATGTCACGGCTGAAATCTGACTGTGAGAAGGAGATACAGGAAATTATTGCTCAAATACGTAATAAATATGAGGTGAAACTTCAGGATGCTGAAGCAGAATTTAGATTGAAAAAGAATGGACTTGACAAGAATCAAAACTCTCATGAATAAGATATTGGCTGAAGCTTTCAGTTCTAAATGCTTGGATCTCTGGTCTTCTGGGCCCCCAGGAATGCAGCATATATTATTGTGATTTTTTAGGAAGAAAGTTTCTAAAATTCCTATTACACATTGAACCGAATTACAGCCCTAATTTTATAGTGAGTGGCCGGCATTCCAGTCCACAAAATTAGGAAAGAATCCCTCTAAATCAGGAATTCCTAATTTTCAGGAATTCCTCTAATTCAGCAAATTAGTTCCTTATAGAATCAATCAACGATTCTGTCTATTAGGAAATAAAATAAGTATTAACATAAATAAAGCATTAAATACAAATATTCACAGTTGTCTAAATGAGGATTGGCTCCTTTCTGCACTCCCCCTCAAGCTGGGTTGTATATGTTATACAATCCCAGCTTGGAGTAGTGAGAATGGGAAAGAAGAGTTTGAATGGGAGGAGGTAAGTGAAAGAATTCAGTTTGATGAGAGAGAGAATTTGAATTCTTCAACGCTTATCTTTGGAAGAGCTTTGGTGAGGATATCAACAATCTGCAGTCTTGTAGGAATGTAGCTCAATTGAACTATCCCATTCTTGTCTGATATGAAATCCCGATGAATCTCAATGTGTTTTGTCCTGTCATGATGCACATGGTTCTTAACAATACTGATGGCAGCTTGACTGTCACTAAACATTCTTGTAGTTTTCTCTGTAGTAGCTCCAAGTTCACTTAACAATCTTTGAAGCCACATCCCCTCACAAATACCTAGAGCAAGCGCACGGTATTCTGACTCTGCACTGCTCCTAGAAACTACTGATTATTTCTTGCTTCTCCAAGTCACAAGATTTCCCCACACATATGAGCAGTAACCGGTTGTGGATATTCTCTCAATTAAATCCCCAGCCCAACTTGCATCTGTGTAAATTTCTATTTCTCGATTTTCACATTTTGTGAACAGCAATCTATGTTCAGGTGTCATCTTCAAGTATCTCAGACTTCGGTTTACAACTTCTAGATAATCTTCATTCAGATTGTTCATGTGCTGGCTCACTATGCTAACTGAGAATGCAATGTCTGGTCTTGTGTGTGAGGGGTAGATTAATTTGCCCACTTGCCTCTGATATCTCCTTTTATCTACCAGAATCCTCTCGTCACTTCTCTTTGCCTTTTTGTTGGGATCCATAGGAGTATCGGCTGGTTTACATCCAAGCATACCTGTCTCATTAAGCAAATCTAGGATGTACTTCCTTTGAGAGATGACAATTCCTTTCTTAGATCGAGCAACCTCCATCCCTAGGAAATATCTGAGAGCACGAAGATCCTTATCTCAAACTTGATAGCAAGTAGTTTCTTCAGTTTGGCATTTTCTTCCTCATAGTCCCCGATTAGAATGATATCATCAACATAAACAATTAGGATGACAATCTTCTTTTTAGGCGAGAATTTCACAAACAGTGTATGATCAGCTTGATATTGACTATATTCGTGTGTGATCACTGTTTTAGCAAACCTGTCAAACCATGCACAAGGTGACTGTTTTAAACCATATAATGCCTTCTTAAGTTTACATACCATTCGGCTATTTGAGGAGTTCTCTAGGCCTGGAGGTACTTCCATGTATACTTCTTTGAGATCGCCATTTAAAAATGCATTCTTGATATCAAGTTGGTGTAGAGGCCAGTTGTGATTCATTGCAAGAGAGAGTAGAACTCGAATTGTATTAAGATGCAAATGTCTCCTGATAATTAATTACATATGACTAAGTGAAACCCTTGGCTACTAGTCTGGCTTTGAACCTCTCAATACTCCCACCTACCTTGTATTTAATTGAACCTCTCAATACTCCTATCTGCCTTGTATTTAATTGTAAATATCCACTTGCATCTTACTAGTTTTTTTTTCGTGAGGTAACTCTAAAAGAATCCAGGTGTCATTGCTTTCCAGTGCTTTGATTTCTTCCTCAATAGCTTGCTTCCATGCTGGAATTTTTTGTGTTTCCTGAATAGAGTTTGAAATCTGTATATTGTCAAGAGTAGACACAAAGGCTCTGTATGGATGTAGTAAATACTCATAGGTAACATAATTTTCAATAGAATGTTATGTACATGATCAAACACCCTTTCTTAGAGCAATAGGTAAGTTAGAATCATCAACAGTAGGATCAGGGGAATCATGAATTGAAGAATCTATACTAGTGCAAATTTCTGGAGCAAGAGGAACTGGTTCAAGTTCTTGACCTTGCCTAATTTGTGTAGTATGCTCTAGTTGCTCAATAGGTTTTCTCCTAGTATAGACACGAAGTTCCTGCTTATTTGTACCAAGTTGGTGTGAAATAGACTCGGGCAGGTCTGTTTGAGGGTTGATGGACTCAAGAGATTCAGGTTGATTTGTGGAAGGTTCAGATTGGTTGACAATAGGAGCGAATATTGGCTGATTAGCAGGTCCGGACTGGTTAGATGAGAGTAATGGCACTTGTGAGGCAATTTGAGATTGGCAAAATTGAGATTAAGTGTCTTGAAGAATGTCCCAAAACTGATATTCCCTCAAGTGTTCCCCCTAAATCTCAGGTTTGGGGAAGTAGGATTGATGTTCAAAGAATATGGCATCCATGGAGTTGTATATTTTCCTAGTGATGAATGAATAGTACTTATACCCTTTTTGGTTGAATAAGTACCCTAAAAAGATGCATTTGAGTGATTTAGGGTCAAGTTTGGTCCAGTTTTGATGGTGAATGTGAACAAATGCTGAACACCCTGAGACTTTGAATGGAAGATGCGATGAGAATGATTTGATGTGAGGAAAGGTTTGCATGAGAACCTGACGAGGCTTTTGGAATTTAAAAACTCGGCTCGGCATCCTATTAATAAGATAGGTGGTTGTTAATATGGTTTCCCCCCAGACATATTTAGGCAAATTGTTAGAGAACATGATTGATTTAGCTACCTCAAGTAGGTGTCTATTTTTCCTCTCTGCTACCCCATTTTGCTGAGGGTATCTACACATGAACTTAAGTGTATAATGCCTTGTTCTAAGAGATAGAGGCTGAGAATAGAGTTGAAATACTCATTGGCATTGTCAGTTCTTAGAACCTAGATTTTGCTTTTGAATTGGGTGTTGATACACATGAACTTAAGTATATAATGCCTTGTTCTAAGAGATATAGAGTTGAAATACTCCTTGGCATTGTCAGTTTTTAGAACCTGGATTTTGCTTTTGAATTGGGTGTTGATCATTGAATGAAAGGATTTGAAGATTGCTCCGATTTCAGATTTCTCTTTCATGAGAAATGTCCACGTTGTTCTAGTGTGATCATCAATGAAAGACACAAACCAACGAGTTTCAGTTATGTTTTTGACTCGTGAGGGTCTCCAAATATCACTATGGATCATGAAAAATGGATATGAAGGTGTATAATGAATGCTAGGATACACGTCTAGTATGCTTGGCAAGTTGGCAGATTTCACAATGATAAAAGTTGGGACTTTTATTGCTGAATAAATGAGGAAACAACTTTTCGAGGTACACAAAGTTTGGATAACCAAGACGAAAATGCCATAGCATAACTTGATTTTCATTTGAAATAAATACAAAATTGAAAACAGATTGAAAAACGCAACTTGTAGAGGGAACTTATCGATGTAGTGGAGTACTTTCTTTGAGTAAATAGAGTCCGCCACACAACTCAGTACTGTCAATCACTTTCCCCGAATCCACTGCCTGTAATTCACATAAGTTTGGAGAAAATTTAGTCACACAGTTCAAATCACAAGTAAGTTTGCTGATAGAAATTACGAGTAAGCGCGGACGGGACCCCCGGAGAGGACAACAGGCACGCAACGTTCTTGCCTCCGAGAAGAAATCGAACCCACGACCCACTACATTTTTTACCAAATACTTACCACTGCGCTGTGCCCACGGAGGCTTGCAGGCACTTCATTGGTTACACATTTGAAAGAAGTGAGCATAATGAAATTTGTGGTGGTATGTGACGCCAAAGAGTACGATATCTTATTTTGCAATGCCATATTGGACATGATTTTCAGGACATCCCTTGGTTATCTAACCGAAGCAAATTTATTTTATGTGGTTGGGGATGGGGGGATTTTGGTGGTGGCGGGGCGGGGGGGGGGGGGGGGGGTGTTGTTTAAATTTAAAAATCGGTGGTCAAACATTAAGAGCATGCTTGAGTAACTTGACTGGTGTCAGAACACAAGATAGGATATCACATTTTTATTGAGAAATCACATTTTTATTGACTCCCCTCCACCCCTCTCCTTTCCTTGCTGTGTATTAACTGTCTCATCTCAGAGATAATGCCTGTTTTTGGTGGTTTTTTAGATAATCCTCTTTCAGTGATTCTAAATTTAAAATTTAAATGAACATTGTATATGTACTCAATTGATTAGCACTTGATTTTTGTGTTTAGTATGCTAGCTACAAAATGCTTTACTGTTGAAGCAATTCCCGATTGTGGCATATGTGAGTTTTTTGAGATTTTGTGGTAACTTTGTCTGGAATGATTGTGTGCATTTACTTTACCTTCTTAACTTCCCTGAGCTGGAGTCAACTGCCTCTGCTGGGCGTCAGCTTGACTTGCCACTCTTGCTAAAGTGACTCTTAGATTTTGAATTTGGTTGCCTGCTGCATTTAGTCATCTTGTATATCATTTCTTTATACAGACCTTGGGGAAGTTCTCTAGAAACTCCTCCCAGAAATATGATTTATTTTTGGCTGACCTTTCTTAACTTCCCTGAGCTGGAGTCAACTGCCTCTGTTGGGCGTCAGCTTGACTTGCCACTCTTGCTAAAGTGACTCTTAGATTTTGAATTTGGTTGCCTGCTGGATTTAGTCATCTTGTAAATCATTTCTTTATACAGACCTTGGGGAAGTTCTCTAGAAACTCCTCCCAGAAATATGATTTATTTTTGGTTGACCTTTCTGGTTTCTTACGTTTTTGTGTTTTTATGTACAATCCACTTGTCAACGTTAGGTAGCGCTGAGAATAGTGCTGGTTTTTATTGCAGGTATTCCATCCAGTTTCATGCAGCACTTGCATCAGCTATCACTGCATCATTCAGTGAGACTCCCTCCTGGGGCTTCTGCTTGCCAGCCTGCTCCCAGCCTGCAGATCGCAAATCCAAATGTGCAAGCCATGCAGCAGCTATTACTACCACATTCTACGAGGCTGTGCCCTGTCGCCTGTCAAAATGTTGCTGCTCCACCTGTACAAGCTGTGCAACATGCAGCGGCTCTCTCCTTTGGCACTACCTCCATGCCCCCAGTCATCAGTGCCATCAGCCCTGCAGGTAATCTCCATTTTGGTCGGGAGATTCATGCTCCTGCTCTGCACCTTCAAGATTTTAGACCTGCTGCAGCAGCATCCATGCACCCTGCCACTTTGCCGTCAATCTCATAACATCCCTTACAACAACTGCTACCTTCCTAGCCTTTACAGTCACCTCCACCAGCAGTGCCACTACCAGCAGCATCACAGCCGCCATCAACCTCTCAAAATAGGCCTGAACATCATGGTGGACCACCAGCTCAGGGGTATCCATCCCTATCAGCGCTGGAGTTGCTTATGGACATGGATCATCGGCCCCATATACCTGGGAATCATATCTCTTCACCTTTACCTGAAACCTGTTCAAGTAGTGGTTTGTTGGAAACATCTTACTTGGAAACACTAGGTAATGTACAGGGTAATCAAACCTCTTCTGCTGGTGTTGTTTGCTTATCCGACGATGACTAAATCTTGGAAGCACTTTGAAAAGTGTCCATGATCTTTAATGATTTCTGTGATATTTTCTAATGCTCGCAAGGAAGATTGCTCAGTCATTGTGAAACAAGCTTACCTATTACTCTCATTGTTCATAGTTGGGATGGATGCTGCTAAATAGAGGTATCATGGATGTTTATATGAACAACAGTAAAATGCAATGTGCGATGGTCAACATTTTTCTTGAAGAAAATGGGCTATTTAAGATGAGTTGGGCTGTTTTCTTAACGAGCTAGTTATTGTTACGATTGGTGTGAAGTGGAAGCGTAATAATATATGCAGCAGAAGAGTCTTTAACAGATCTATGGACTTGAACTCTGCCCGCCAGAGTTATTGGGTTGGGCTGGACTCCATGGTCCATGAATTATATGAAATCGTTTATTACGTTGTAAATTGTATGTATAGGCTTGACAATTTAGTACATAATCCAAGCCTATGCTTTTGATAGCGATGATTTAGCTACCTATTGTATGGCCATTACCCTTGAGATCAGTAAGGATACAATTGGGTTAAAAAAATAAAAAAAAATTCCTGAACGTACAAAATTTTGAAAACTTTTATAATGTTTAGTTGTTTATCGATCATTACGATAGAACTAAATACGGTTGGTTGATTTGGTATTTTGAGTCTCAAGTTTGTTTGGTAGTGTATACCTCAATAGTCAACAATTGATACAAGTTCAAATTTCTTTTATGTATACAACATTAATGGTTTGAATAAAGTAGGTTGGATCTTGATTTTCAATAACAAAAGTTAAAACTTTATTGAAAATTTTACTGACAACTCAATTGAAAATTGAGAAACCAACTCAGTTATTTTCCATGTTACTTGAATTTGTGACAGATAAAAGTTATAGGTGAAAAGTATTTACCGTTACCGATAACTCATTTTCAGTTAAGGATTCAAACATCTATACTTTGTTACCTATGCTTTACTCATTAAACTCAACAAATAAAAATCCCATTAAAATGTTTGGTCGTTTACCAAAAACACTGTGGTCGAGTTGGTGTTATGATATCCTTGGACAGCTTAAGTGGTAAGAAATCATTAATAGAAGTTGGACCATTGGGAAAAGCCTAAGCAAGTTGCATAGATGGATAGATTCAAACGTAGTAATTAATTGAGTGGGCTTCACTCTTTTGCTTTTCTGGTGCATAATACAACAATAAAAAAAATAAAAAAATAACCCATTTATTAATAGAAGGGGTCCAAATAAATAAAAACAAAAAAAATAGCTATTTCTTGAGTTAAATATTTCAACTAATCTTTGAAGGAGTTAGAATTCGAATATGCCATGGCATGCGGTCTCTTAAAAATGTCGAATTTGGACTTGACCTCTTCTGTTCATTGCCGAATTTGGAAGTTTTGACCAGCTACTGATTTATACTTCTTTTTTAATAAAATTAAATAGAAAAACAAGAAAACAAATACTTAAGATTACCGACTGGTTTGAACTAGTTATTCTAAAGTGGATCGAGTGCAAGATAACCGTTTAGGGATGGTATTTTTCACCATGCACCTTCTTTATCCAATGGTGGTGGATGGAGTAGGTATATTTCATTGGATTCATTCAAAAATTTCATTGATTTGTGCTAAGAAAAAAGTTGTGCGACTATAATGCACCAATATTTTAAAAAATTACTTGTGTTGTGTCGAACACTTATTGGATACTATGTTAACACGATACTTCTAGTTCAACCTGTTATCTGTCGTGTCCATAAATAAAAACAAAAATAAAAATAATTTTGACATATCTAATAGTGTGTCGAACACATCATCATGTGTGTTTGATATATTTTGGACATATGATGTTATTTCATATATTTTAGAAAGTATATGAATAATAAAAGAATTAATTGAAAATCAAAATTTCCTCAATTACTTGAAATAATTAATTTTGCCTCAGCCAAAATCACTTGTTCTCTTCCCATTTCTCTATGAAAGTCCAAATTCTTTTTTTTTTTTTCCAAAATATATAGTCTACAAACGACGTTAGTAAAATTCAGACACATTCACGGTACAAATTTTTTTTCTCTATATTCGTATTGAGATCTTTATTAAATAAAGTACATTTATCTATGCATATTAAATATATACTTATAGTGTTTAAAATATAAAGTAATATGTACTATAATTATATAGTAAATGTTTAATAGCTACTATTTATATTCATATAAATACAATATATATATATATGAAATAAATATTAATATACAATATCATATGTGTGTATAAGCGCGCAGTACTGTACATACTTTCATTGAGAGTATCTTTTATAACTTAATCTTTTTACATAAAAGTTATTTCAGTTAATTTTTTTTTAATTTATTCACTAACAACAAATTTCTTTAGAGTTCAGTCACAAATTGAAGTTGTTATATTGTTCAATCATAAATTAATTTTCAAGATTGATTATTGCTTTGCATTATTTCAGTGACAAAACCAAAATAAAAGTTCAACTTTACTAAAGTATACAAATCATTACATAGATTTAGAAAACCAATGAGTGTGTGTCCATTGAGGGTTCTTTTTTTTTTGTGTTAATAGAATTGAGACTTTTTCTAATTCATACTTTTCCAAGTATTTTAATTTATTTCTTTACTCATTCTCCTCATTCTCTTCTTTTTTCTCATGGCTTCAATTTTTGGAATCCAAATTTCACTTGAAGTAATATTACCTCCCTAGTCAATAATTGATTGAACTTTTTCATTATTTTTTAAAGAATAAATGACATTTCACCCCCTTAACTTTTCATTATTTTTAACACTATTCTCAAAAATAATATAAGAAAATTATCCTCTCAATTTATTTCATTATAGCATTTTGCCCCTCAATGATATTTTCAACTCAAAAAGCTATTTGTGAGCCATTGTCTCGCGTCTTTTTTCTGTTTTTCCTGCTCGAGTCAAATAAAAAATTATGTAAATTTGTCTATTATTGTCAATAATTATGATATGATAAATTATGATATTTTTGTTGTATATTAATCCTATTTAATGCATACAAATCATATTCTCTTAAAGTATTTTATGCACTAAGTAAGTTGTGAGATTTTTAAAAGATGTCAAAATACATACTCAAAATTGAACTAATTTAATATATTATTCTCTTTTTTCACCTAAAGGTGTTGCGTGCACAAATGTTGGGGAAAAAAAAGTTGGGTTTCTATTTATATTTTTTGAATAATAAAAAAAATTGTTATTTTGCAAACAGATGCATCTTTTTTATCCCACTTCGCATTAGATATTCAGGGAAGTTAGTTCTAATATTTATAGAGTACTTCCTGAATCCAACCTGCACAAGAAATTACACCAAAAATTTAGGACTTGAATTATATTATATAAAATATCTAATGACTACTTTAAATTTAGAAAAAAAATGGCAAAACTCAACATTTCTTTGAATGGACAGGTACACATTAATTGTTAGGGGAATAAGAAGAAGAGTTACATGAGAAATTATTAAATGTATTTTGTCAGAAAACCTATTAATATTCTTACGAAATTTAGAGCCACTTGGAGATGAATTGAGAATCAGTTCATATCCTTTAGAAGGCAGAAAACCTATTGATATCCTAATGGAAGTTTAGATGGCTATTGTAAATTAATAATCAATCAATTAATAAAGGGCACAATGGTAATAACACAATTAGAAGAAACATATTTGAAAAATCCATACTTTAAATATATAGTGTATATAGATAAGATATAGATTTATTATTTATAAGATGTGCATATTATTTTTTATTTATTTTTTATTTTTTTGGTTGCGCTTGCTATAATGATTTTTGACTATTTTGGCAAGCATTTGTTGTGTTTCTTGATTTTTGGGTGAGGATTACACCAAACCTAGTGGTGATCAAGACTATTGGATCAAGGAAAGTTGAGTGGTAGAGTAGCACGTTTACGTACAATGCAGGTCTTTATTGTTTTCCCTCAAACTAGAAAAAAATGGTGGTAGAATATTGTCACTCCAATGGTGGTCTCACTCAATGTTTTTTACAAATTGAATAGAATCAATTTATTAGATTAGTTAAATTATAATTCGATGCACGACCGATCTATTTAGGTAAAAAAAATTAAAAATTCGATCAAATCAATCAAAAATATATTAAATGAGTCGAATTGATCAAAAAATCAATCAAATCGGTCAAATCAGTTAAAAAAAATTCAAAAATTTAAACTTGTTATTTATTTATATGTATGTGATTATTTGGGTTTGGACATTGTTAAATATATTTTTTAATTAATTATTTAATTTTTTTATTTTACACATAATAATTAACTATTATATTATTATTTTGTATAATATAATAAAAAAATATAATTAATTTTCATTAGGCGGATCAGCCTGACAACAAAATTGATTTAATCAATCATATGGTTATATAAAATATTAGATTCTCACCATTGAAATTGGTTTTGTTAAGACTAAACTAAGTCTTATAGCTCAAGCAAAATATAGATTGTAGCCCTCAGGTTATAGTTCAATTGGCGGAACAATTGATTTGGATTTGCTTCCAAAAGTAGGGTGAAAATTCGAATTATGGTGGAAACCTGTGAATACATTTCAGTATGGAACAATCGTTGTATTCCAAGTGGGATCCTATGACTGAGGTGTATCGAACGATCACTGTGGGTTGAGTTTTTTGTGCGCAAAAATATATAATTTTTGTTGGAAACCTGGGTATTGGTTGAAACATATTTCGCGATTTACCTCTTTGAATATTGGTTGAGTCATATCCCACAATTTATCCCTTTTAGACCGTAAGAACAGGTGTTCATGAAGTTCACAATTAGTTTTGCCAAATCGAAAATCTTAGTCTTGTGTTATAAAAAAAAAAACATAGATTGTAACCAAAACAAATTACTAAGTTCCATTCAACAACTTCAAACCAACAAGTGTGACAATTTCCTCATTATACCACAATTAGGTTTCTAGTGTGTCAATTTGACCCTATTTGTCATATTTTTTGGGAACTCCAATCAAAATCTTGGAATCAATTCATTTTGACAACTAGCTACACTGTATATAGCATTTTGACTTTTTTGGGGCACTTAATTTTTAAGTACCCACCAATCATTTTGCCCACTTTGACAGCCTGTGGAACCTTTGATGAAAGCTTAGCTACAGTTTCTCTCCTCCTACCCCATCATATGTTAGGTATTGGAGCATTACTTTCCTTTCCATCCATTTCTCACATTCCAAGAATTTGCCAGCTAAGCCACATTTAATATCAATACTCCCACTATACCAAAGGGACAAGCCATTATACTTTTCTTCTTTTTTTTTTCTTACCCTTAATATCACTTATTGAATCCAACCAACTAGAGACATCATATGTTTTACATCGAATGAAATTGTTAATTATAAATCTTATTTCATTCTACAACTTTACCTCAAAATCTAGTTAAAATGAATAAGATGTCCAATTCATATATATATATATATATATATATTATAACAGTCCAATAATTAGATGATTTGTCTTCAAATTTGGTATATATATATACTGTAACAACCCAATAATTTGACTTGTAAATTTGATGTATATATATACTGTAACAGCCCAATAATTTGATAGTTCGTCTGCAATTTGGCATATATATATATATATATATGTATACACTGTAACAGTCCAACAATATGATTTGTCGGTAGATTTGGTATTATGATACCATGATAAATAAGTTTGAATAGAACTCGTCTCAAAAATTAGATCAAGAGAAGATAGTATTTAATTCGTATATGTATATTGTAACAGTTTATTAATTTGATGGTACAAGACAAATATAATTTCTAATATAATAAAGGACATAATAGTATTTGTAATGAAAAATATGACTCATATTAATGTTGATTTCAAGTGTGAAATTAACTGGCCATGGACCCAAGATAATGGTTCCTTTTTAACTGCTTTTGAGGCCACAAATGTACTCAACTTTTAGAGGTTTTAAACTGTAGACTGTAGTAGTGGACCAAAAAAAATTGGGTCAAGATCTTTGTGGTTAGTATGTAGGCTTTGAACTCATCTTTTTTTATTCTTTAATCTGCTTCACTTCTCTGGCAAGTCAAGAACAAGTACTAGCAGGCACATTATCTTTTTTGTCCTTTTTTAAGGAAGTACATCTGTAATGGTGTTTCTTAGTATCCCCTCACAAAATTTGATTTTTCCTCTTGCTTTTTTTCAATTAAATTATCTTCTTTGATGACCTAAAATATAATTATATTTTAATCATAGTAAACCCACAAATAAATAGATAATTATTTTTTATTTTATATATTACGCATAGAGTGTGTGGTAAATATATAAAGAGAAAAAAAAAATCATCGCACGAGACTCGTTTATATGTATATTATGTAACTATTTAACAAGCTAAATGTTATGTTCTATGTATGTCTAACTTAGAAATGTCAATTTGAAAATGTCAACAATAAGAAAGATGGCAAGTTTTATTGACATTTCTTGATAATAATTAGAAATATTATTGTGGCATCATAAATATTTCTAATTGCTAAGGGAAAACCGTGACTAATGACTTATTCCTGCAAAATAATACTTCCATTCAAAATTGATAGGCCGTTGTTTATTTATAGTCCGTGTAGCAAAGAAATTTATGAAAAATTTAGCAATATAAAAGTCAGTTGGACTACACATTTTGAATATTTCCCAATAAATAGTGCCAAAAAAATATATTATTGTAATCAATGATTAGCTATTTTTAGCCAAATTACTTATCATTTTCCTTTTCTTAGTCTAATTACAATATTTGAGAATGGCTTATATTGAGGATATCTTTGAACTTTGAAGTTGATAACTATATTTTTAGAATCGGATTTATTACTAAATTGATTTTGTTGTCTGTCTAATCAGTTTAATAAAAATTATTAAAAAATTATTATATTATATAAAATAATAATATAATAAAATAATTATTATTTAATATATTGTAAGAGTTAAAAAATAATAATTAATTAAAAATATATATGACAAAACTCAAAATTTAAATAATCATAGCTTTAATCTTTTTTTTTAACTATAACAATAATTATTTACGACTAATTGGATAGGATTCCAAAACCATTGATTGATATGAGATGAAGTTCAAGTTTGAATGTTATAAAGTAATATTGGAAACATTTGCCCCGAGTACCATATTGATGAAGTATATAATTCATAATTTAAGTTGACGGAAAATTACCACAGATAAGTGAATTTGTCGTAATTCCGACAAAATATAATTTAAGTAAGCTGTAGAATTTTCTGGTTAAACGACACTCCTAGATAATGTAGGGATTTAGTATGTTTTTAAGAAATGTTTGCAAAAATCCTTGAAAGATTTCATGTTTTTTTTTTATGTGAATATAATATTTTTAATATATTAGTCGTGAAGTTTGATCGATTGAATTTCACAGTTTAATTTAACATTCATTTAAAAAAAATATATACTTAATTTATTTATTTTCAAACTATGATTAATAAATAATGTTTCTTGTTAATCTGACATTGTTCTCTGGAAATTATTGGTTGAGAATTGAAAATAGGGTCAAAAGTAAGTGTTGTTTTTTGAATATATTTTCCACAAACAATTTCAAATAATAAAAAAATAAACTTTATTTTCAAATTGAAAATATGTAAAATTTTGGTTAATTAATGCACTAGGTTGCTAGCTGCACTTGTGGGGATAGGGGTCCAGGGCAGGGCCCACACATAGCATAAAAGGTCAGCACATTCATAAATTCAAGTCATGAGATGTCCATGAGACTCATTACTTAGGACATTCATTATGTATAATTATATACATATACATATATATATATATTCATGTAATATTATTTTATATCCAACATACATTGAAGGCTTAAAGTAAAAGTTTTATTTAAAAAAAGAACCCAATTTTTATTTACTCCAATCAAATTTAATCTTAATGTAATTTGGATTCTATTCTATTACACGAAATGCATAACTACTTATAAGATTCGATGGATTTGTCCCATTAAGAATTTATAATTCGGATTTGATAATTTTTCCAATTATATACCTTTTTAAAAAATTATTCTATTCATATAAAATATATTTTCAAATCTAAATATTGTAGCTTTTATTTATACACTCTATTAATAAACTATTTGTACTTGAATCTTTGTTTAAATCTCAATCATTATTGTTTTAAATAAACTAAATTTCAATTATTTCGTAGGAAAAAAATAAAATTCTATCCTTTCACCGGGATTCTCAATCCTTTTTAATATCGGGTTTATTGTATTCATAAATTCATTATTCTTATGTTAGAATTTAAATTCGCCAAAATATCAAATCATAATCAGATCAAAATCAAATACAAAGTGCCAAAATTTGATTCCGACCGACTCTTCAATGTAACTATATTGAGTGTGACTTTGTTTGATACTTCGGTACCCTAAATTTTATGATTTTGGGTCAATTATTTATTTCTGATGTCCCATACTTATCATGAGGAGTTTTGATTTTTAAAGCATAGTCTTCCTGTTGAACAATTATGACAATGACTTTTGTGCCCAATTAATGTAATAAAAAATTAATTTATTAGTCACCAACACATAATAAAGCATTCAGATTTGACACGCAATTTTGTTGCTTTAATCTCTTTGGAAATATCTTATAGTTATATATTAATAAATAAGTTAATCCCTAATCCCTAACAAACTTTCTAATATTTGTCTTCAAATTTTATGAAATCTCTCATCCAATAGTTAATTTTTGAGTAAATGGAATTTATTATATTGGATAATAAAAATAGTGTTCTCTTATAATCATGTATTTATAGTGGAATTCAAAGTATTCATTTGAATTAATGGGCAGAGTCAGGATAAGGAGGCTGAAGAACGATATTTTTTATTAAAAATAATATATAAAATAAAAAATTGCAAAAATCAGGATAATATATTTAGTAGTGCACCATACAATTAAATTGCAAAAATTAATTGAAAAGAATTTGGCAGAAATATTTAAATAAAAAAATCAAATAGTTCAATTATTTAGCTTTTAAAAATCATAAAAATGAACCTAATTTTCTAATCATCACTTGGAAAAAAATACTGGGATAAATCATTGTAATCAGGACTATCAATATCAAGTGGCACTTTAAATTAATGTTATTATAGGTATTTTTTTATAAAATATTTGATCAAATTCACTCAAAATTAAGTCAAATACCTACGCTGGCAAACTTTAAATTTCTAGGGGCAAAAGTTTTTCAAGGATGCTTTGATCATCTTAGCCACAATGCCGTGGAAGGATAAGCCAATCTTGGTCACCAAATTGCTTGCTCCAAACAGATAAATTCCAAATGGTGGGCAATAATGTAATTTCACAATATCCTCAACTTGGCACTTCAAATCTTATCTATTAATTTATTTTATAGTAGTTTCCTTGTGTTTTGATTTTAATTGTATCTAATTAATTTTTAAATAGCATGTAATATATTAATATATTGAATAATATAATTGATCGTTGTTCTAAAAAAAATAATTAAACGTATCCCATCATTTATTTTTTTATATCAAAGTATTATTTCGGCTATAAATAGTCTTTTTATACCACTATATGCTAATTCGATCCTAATAAACATTTTTTATTATTAGTAAATTAATAACCATAAGCTAAAACGGCACGACAACTACTTCTCAATTACAATCAAGAATGGTTGAGAAATCTAACATTATTTATTTCTCACCTAATCAATTTAGTTTGGTCGGAAAAGCTTCAGTTTTCAATTAGTTTAAGAAAACTTAGGAACATCGTAAATAAAAAGTATTCTAAATCTTTTATTTTGATATAATATTTATTTAATATTTAATATTATAAATATATAATATTTATTTAAATTTATATTTAAGATGATGTATATATTAATATTATAAATATATAATATTTATTTAAATTTATATTTAAGATGATGTATATTTATAAAATAAAATATTATATCAAATAATACGAAAAAATAGAAAATTCAAAATGACGTGTTGTTCAACTTTGTTAGCTCAAACAGCTGTCAAACGTGCAAACTTTCTTTCCCATATTGTTTTTTTTTTTTTTTTTTTTTTTTCATTTTTTCCTTTTTTGTTTTGACAAATTTTCAAGTTTAATAAAATTGTTTGCTTTTCTTATCCCAAATTTGACCAAAATGATAGGATTATATCAGCAAAAGAATGATTTGACTATGGACATTGATTGATTATCAAGATATACTACAATTCCTATTTCAAGTATTCAGCCCGCAGCTTAAGTATACTAATGTGCCCACTTTGACTTGAGCATTTCAACTGCGCCAACAATGATGAAAACTACAATTTGATTTTGACTTGAGAACTGCAAGAAACCAACAAATAACAATTACCCAAGTGGCAATCATGAAAGTAACTTAAAGATCAAGGGCAAACATGGAAATTGAAAATTCTCATCATTGAGAAATAAAATTTTTTTAATAACAATAATGGGATGAGTTTAACCCTAAATTTAAATAAATTTTTAAATTTAAAAATAAATTTGGGATGTGTATTAATTTTTTATTTTTAAATACTTAACGTCTTGAACACACTATGTTTAATTTTTTATTTAAATTTATATATTTTTGTATTGTTGTTTTAAAAAAAATATTTTTATAATATTTTAGTAGTTTTATTTTAAAAAGTATATATTTTTTATATTTTTAAAATTATAAAATAAATCTAATGAGTGAAGTGAGTTTAAATTGAATGAATCTGGATTTTAATTTTTAAAAACTCTGACGGCTGAGCCTCAAATTTTGATAAACATTTCAAAACTCATCCTTTTCTCATTCCCGAAAAATTGTGTTGGTTTTTATATACATATTTATTGATGGGCTCTTTCCTTAATTTTAGTTGGATGGTGAATTTATTATGATATGTGACCTTAGTTTTTCTTACCACAATAGCAACATATATTCATGTGTTTTTGAGTACTTTAAGTTTGTTGGTAAAACTTTAAGTTTTCTGATTTCTTTCTTTTTCTTTTTAACAAGAATAACTAATCCACTTATTTGTAGGTAAGTTTAAATTATCATATCTTTTTTCAACAATCATAATTTTTTTTTGGGTCATTCTTTGAATAAAAACTTTAAACAATAAATCATCGAATTTGAAATTAAATCCATTTTGTTATCCGTCATCGTTCAATTATCGATTCGATCAATTTAATAAAAATTGACTATATTTTTTATTATATTATATAAAATGATAATATAATAGATATTGTTATATATTAAATTTTAAAGATAAAAAAGATAAATAACTAACCAAAAATATATTTAACAAAGTTAAAAATCCAAATAACCACACACACACACACATATATATATATATAACTAAATATCAAATTTAAACTTTAAAACAAAAACTATCAATTTTTAATTGATTTTATCCGATTTTTTTCACATGTTTTCGATTATTTACAATCAACCGACCAGATGAATCGACCTATCCCATACAATTTTGAAAACAATGTTATGTAACATGCTTAAAAAAAAATTATACTTACCTATTTAATTTTAAGACAGTAAGTGCATGTATACTTATGGTGATTCTGAGACGAATATAATCTAAAACCTGCGCAAAATTGAACATAAATATGCATTGTAATTTTTTTCATTGGCTAAAGATTTTATATTTTTAAAACCCCATGCAATAACAATTTATAATTGAATTTTTTTTTTAATCCACATGTGATAAGTGTTTTTCCTAAAAGTTCTTCATGGGTTATTATCTTGTAGCCTGCATTTACCATAGGATTAAGAAAATTAAGTACCAAAAAGTACAACATCTGAAGTCCAAACCTCCACAAAGGTCAAAATTCCTCCAATCCCAACAAATTGTTTATGTACACTATACATCCCCCAACTTTCCACTATTGCCCTCCACACACCCCCACCCCACCCCACCCCCACATAAATATATACAGTTATACACACAATCACATAATATAAATATGGTTTGTCGAAACGTAAAGCCATTGGTTACCGTGTTCAAAGAGAACCCACAAACCCAAAAACCGGAGAGAAAAAGTGAACAAAGAAAAAACAAAACAAATACTCCAAACAATCTGTTTCAGCTCAAACACCAAGCTCACATGGAGATCTGTTCTTTGTATAGAATGTTGCCCGTTTCACCGTTTCCGTAGTTCCTAAAAACCCATTTATACATGCATGCATATCTACATCTGTATTCCTGATTTCTGTTTCTATATGCGTAAGCATAGCTCTTGAACTGTTGTGGAAAATGGGCGGGAGCAAATGGATGAAAGCGAAGATGGCTCTCGGGTTGAAGCTGAACTCGTGTCTTTACGTTCCAAGAACAGAAGAGGATTCTCCGGCTGCGGCGGCAATTGCGCCGCCGCCTCCCACCGCCAGGTTTTCTGACGCCGTTTCGCAGTCTCCGACTTCGCCTTTGGATTCGGATCATCGGGTGCAAATGCCCACCACCCCGACGCCGTCTTCCTCCGGCCTCCGTTTGCCTAAACACTCCTCCAAATCTTGCAAGGTCAAAACTGGAAATATTTGAAGTGCTTATTTGCGTTGATAATTTTTTTTTCTCCGTCATGCATGGGCACCCACTACTTGTATTCATCCATATATTGAGTCTGATATTTGAATCTTGACTGGGTTCTTGTTTCTTCTGAAATTTCGCTATTTTTTTTTAAAGATTAAACTGCTGTTTATACTAATTGTTTGATGATTTCTTCTTTCATTCGTGGCTAATCAGTTTTTTATTTAGCTTTCCATAAATCTTGAATTCTTCTTTGAAATGGGATTTTCATGAATCTTAATGGGTATATTTTGAAGCCATAGTACATTTTCAAGAAGGACATAAGAATTCCTTTATCAAATATTCGGCTAAGGAGTAAAGGAAGGCTAAAAATTTTTATTTGTGATTCTCACCTTAAATTAGTTACTGATAATCATTTCTTTCCAACATTCTTTTCCTTTTGCCTGTTCAAGAATTGTTTTTTTAAAAAAAATATAAAAAAAAATTAGTGGTTGTACTCCGATGGGGTCGTTGGCTGAATTTGTTTAAAGGGTGTTCCTATCACGTGGGGTAGAGGTATAGGGAATGATGATGATAATGGAGCTAACAAGTGTATAGAAATATATGCATATGAACTGTCAGAGATGGGTCTGTATTGTAATGTAGTTTTCAGTTTCTGTGTGGTGAGGTAGGGATGATAAAGTGGGTGGAGTCCCTTTTGAAGACTATAGTCATCTGGCCTTATTACAAAAGCCCAAAAGGGTAGCAGCAGTGAAATCTTTCCTTTCCCCTCCTGCCCTTCTCACAGAGGAAAAGAGAGTGCTTTTCTTGGTCAGCAACACAACTGTTCCACACACATGACAATACTCATTTTGCCCATTTCTCACCCCTTTTTATGAATAATATCTTCAACTTGACCATTGATTGAGAGCTTTCATGCAATAAACATTTCATCAAAGTAAGGCTAAAGGGTTGTAAAGTGGATGACCATCTTATAGTGACTAATGATTTCTACTTCTTTTGATACATGTGTGCCTTTAAATCATTTCTTACAATTTTAAATGCCTCAAAAGCTTCGTTATTAGTTTTGAGAGCCTGCTTATTGCCCTTTACATTTTAAAAGTTAATGACTTGGGGTTTTGCTAAGTCTACTTTACCGCTGTATGCTATATTGCTGTGTTTTTTTACTACCCATGATTGACTTTATTGATTGGCTGACCATCATTTTTTAACATTTTATCTTGGTTTACCTGAATAATTTTTGATATCTTGGATTTGCAAGAATCTATGATACATATCTTGACAGTAAGGGTATCTAGGTAATCTCTTAGTGGACCAATGTCAATATTGTGGCATGGAGATGTAGGGTCAATCCTTTATAGTGCAGTGTTCTGTGTATTTGATGGCAACCTACTCAGTGCAGTTGTGCAGCTTGGAATATGTAATTTCTGCAATACGAATTTTATAGATGAAACGTTTGTTGGGACCGCTTTCAAACTAAAGCTAATTTGCAGGAAGTCATATTTGCTTGTTTGAGTCGATTTCATATTTTGCCCCAGATAATAACTTGAAAATGTAAAAGCCTGCCGGGAGTTGAAAATGTAAAAGCCTTGAGTCCACATGGTTTGCAACTCTGTGTCAATGCATGCTACTGAATGGCAGAGAGGGCCTTGAGAATGCTGTGTGGGATTGACTAATATGTCGTGAGTTGCTAATTGACTTGAAATTCATTACATTATGACAGAGCAGCTTAAAAGCAACCTTGGTATATGGCAATGCTTTTATTAAAAATGCTGGAAATATACTTCCCCACCTTAGCATTTTTTTATATTCTAGACATAATTAGCGAACGGGAAAATAATCAGCATGATCAGGCTTGTTCATAGTTGTTGACAAAGTTGAACCATGGCCAAGCTTGTTCATATTCATGCATGCGTGCTTATGTTTAAATTCTCCATCAGCATTCTTATTCTGAATTGCTGCATCTATCATTTGATTTTCATCTTTTCTTTTTCCCCCCTTTTTGCAGAATATTTGTCCAATTTGCCTGTCGACCATGAAGCCTGGCCATGGCCATGCCATTTTCACTGCAGAATGCTCACACTCATTTCATTTCCATTGTATTGCATCTAATGTGAAGCATGGAAAACAAAGTTGTCCTGTTTGCAGAGCAAAATGGAAAGAAATCCCCTTCGAGAGTCCTGCCACTGATAAATCTCTTGGAAGAGTGAGGATAAACAATGTGTCCTGGCCCCAAGATGATGCCTGGACGCCGGGTGTAAGACGGATCCCTTCTCCACGAGTGGACGTCAGTCGACAAGTTGCTTCCCTTTTTCATGCTGCAGAACCTGGTGTCTTTGATGATGATGATGAAGTTGCTAGTAACCAACCCAGCGTCACCCCGAATAGCTCATCCAATAAGAACATTCATGATGACCATTTTACTGGAGCAGTTGAAGTTGAAACATATCCGGAAGTTTCTGCTGTTCCAAAATCAAAATCCCATAATGACTTTTCAATTCTTATTCATCTGAAAGCTCCAATTACCACAGGACTACAACATTCTGAGATTGATGGAGCAGGTTTGCCATTGATATCTCAAACTTCTCGTGCTCCAGTTGATCTTGTCACAGTGCTTGATGTCAGTGGCAGCATGGCGGGTACCAAGCTTGCTTTGCTTAAACGGGCAATGGGTTTTGTAATTCAAAACTTAGGTCCTTTGGACAGGCTCTCAGTGATTGCCTTCTCCTCCACAGCACGTCGTCTCTTTCCTCTTCGCAGGATGACTGACACTGGAAGGCATGAAGCTTTACAAGCTGTCAATTCTCTAAGCTCAAATGGTGGGACAAACATTGCAGAGGCCCTCAGGAAGGGTGCCAAGGTGCTGACTGACTGCAAGTGGAAAAATCCGATTAGCAGTATTATACTATTATCTGATGGACAAGACACATACACAAATAGAACTCCGAGTGGTGGCAACACCCGCTCTGATTATCAGTCATTACTCCCAGTTTCCATGCATCACAATAGTGCTTCTCGTCTCCATATTCCTATACATGCATTCGGATTTGGTTCAGATCATGATGCAGTCTCAATGCATTTAATTTCTGAAAATTCTGGTGGAACATTTTCTTTTATAGAGGCAGAGAGCGTGATTCAAGATGCTTTTGCACAGTGCATTGGGGGCTTTTAAGCGTTGTTGTACAGGATTTAAAAGTGGAAGTTGAGTGCATTGATCCTATGCTGCGACTCATTTCGATAAAATCTGGAAGTTACAAAACCGTTTTGGCATCTGATAAAAGAAAAGGCAGTATTGAGGTTGGAGACCTATATGCTGAAGAAGAAAGAGATTTTCTAGTAACAACTGATATTCCTATTTATGAATCCAGTGATGAGATGTCACTGCTAAAGGTGAGATGTGTTTACAAGCATCCCATTTCTAAGAATTTAGTGACTCTGGATTCTGCAAGTGATGTCAAAATTCAAAGGCCAGTAGTAACTGGACCACTGGTGGTGTCAATGGAAGTGGACAAGCAGCGGAACAGGCTCCGATCTGCAGAAGCGATGGCAGAAGCAAGGGTTGCTGCCGAACAGGGTGATTTAACTTCTGCTGCATCTGTCCTGGAGAACTGTCGTAAACAATTATTAGAAACCGTGTCAGCACAAGCAGGAGACAGATTGTGTGTTGCGTTGGATGCTGAATTACGGGAAATGCAAGAGAGAATGGCCAACCGACATGTATACGAAACATCTGGGAGGGCTTATGTGTTGTCTGGACTGAGCTCACATTCTTGGCAGAGGGCAACTGCAAGAGGGGACTCAACTGATAGTTCAAGCCTTGTCCAGGCTTACCAGACACCATCTATGGTTGACATGGTAAACTTATCACAGACTATGTTTTTGGGTAGTCCACCTCGACCTACGATAAGGCCAACACTGTCTTTCCCTGCACGACGACAGCCAAGGTGATTTTTGTCTGCCAAACCCCCAAGATTCTATCTCAATGCCTCATTAATTTCTTATTCATTGCTACATTCTGATTTTTGTTATTTTGAAAATTTTGGGGTGGGGTTGCAATAAAAACACAGAAAAAGAAAAGATTCTGAGTGCATTTAAATTCAGGGGGTATATTCACTTCAAATGTACATGAATGAAAATAGGGGAAATTGGTGAAACTATTTTGAGAGAATGTTGAGAAAGATCAAGATGGGGAGTTAGGACTTTCATTGTCAATATTGTGCATTGTACATAAAGAGAAGATGTTTTTTTTCTCTTTGAAAGGAGATGGGGTATAGCCTTTTGCGACGGTAATTTTCCACCTCTGTATGCAAAAACAGTCATTGAATTCCTCTGATGATCCTATTACACTGTCAGCATTACTTTCTTTTTCATGTTTCTTGGAGTAATTGCCTTGTCCATACACTATCGATTCACCGTTATATTTCAGAAGCTTTGTGAAATGACAAAGGAAAACAGTTCTCTTTTGTATCTTGATGATCTTGTTTGAGTTGTATCTGCATGGATTTTACTCTTTTATATCAAGCAATCTTTGTTGAAAGCTGAATCTGAACTCTGTTCATTATCACTGAGTTTAGCTTTTTTGGCTGGATTAATATTAGCCCACAGGCATAAGTTTTGTTTGGGAATAAATTCTCCCTGATGTTTCATAAGTATCATATTTTGGAGGTTGTCTTTGTTTTTCTACATTGTCTCAACACTGACAAGCGTTGGAGCACTAATTATTAGCCATGATCAAAGTGCTTTTTAGTAGATTCACTGGAAAATTGCCCATGGGCTGCACATAGGGGGCGTTTGGCTGAGCTTATAATGAGAGCTCATAAAATATCCTAAAGTCATTGATAAAAAAAAGCTTATAAGATCCATTTATAAGCTTATAATATCTTATAAGATCCTTATCTCTTATTTTGCAAATTTTTTTAATTTAATTATGCAAATTGCCTAAATGTCATTACTAGCCTTCTATAAAATCTATGATTTTTATTTTTTAATTCATAAACTTCAAGAATTTATTTTTAATGTATAATCAAACATCTTATAAATTCTAATATTATCTTATAATATAAAATTAGTATCTCACAACATATTTTACATAAATACAAGAATTTTTTCTCAATACCTTATTTGATAGTCTCTGACATATTATTAAATAATTTATCGAATATGAGAAAAATGAATAAATATTTTATTTTTTATAAGAAGTACTTATATATCATTTAAGTATTTAATAAATAATATATTCGAATTTAAGGTAAAAATATATGATAAAAGGGTACTTTGAGATACCACGTCATCATTGTTGTATAGGCCTACTTTTTGCTCGAGGAAAAATGGTGGATTTCAAGAATCTTTACAAAGGACAAGTTGTGATTCATATATATAATAAAAAAAAAGTACATTACTTGTCCAAATTGAAGGTCAAATAGCTTTTGCTTTACAAAAATTGGAGGCACATTGCAGTTGAACTAATACTTAAAAGTAAATTATTACTTCCTTAGTCCAAAAATTATGTAGCAATTGATATTATTGACCAATCAATTAAACTATTTTTCTAAAAGTAACAACAAATATAGTCAATCTTTTTTGGAACTAATTGAAAAGTTTTAAATAATACACCAAATAATAATATTTAAAACTTTTTAATGATGTTAAGATCGTCATCAAAACCAAAAAAAAAAGATATATTTATTTCAAAATTAAATATTTTAATTTTGTAGTGTTGTAAAGGGAGTTATAATTTTAGGGAACAAGAAGTATAATTCACAATAGTTGTTATCAATAAAAATATTAACAATTGAATAATATTTTCATTTAAGGCCTATTATCAACTCAAGTTTTTGTTAAAAGAAGTAATCTAGAGGTTCAAATACCGAAATATATATTTGAGAATAAAATAATCAAAAGAGCAAGTAAATAAGAGCTTCATGTCAGTATCCCTTTGTTGGTAATGGATCCATAAATATTCCTTAGATCCAAAAGAAGCTACAAATATATACTTTGATTTAGTTGACTTCTTTTATCAGAAACTTCTGTCACTAGTTTTTATTAATATCATGTGCTTAGTTTAATACTACTTGTACTATTCCTACTAATCTACTGCCATGACATGAGTCCACCAAACCCTTATTAGTTATGAACCCCACCCCACAAAAAGTTGAAAAAATAAAATAATTTATTTAATATTTAATTTAAAATTAATCATTAAAAATTTATTTTATTTTAATTTATTAATTTAACAAATTAAGTGAAAATACATTTTTTTTCGTCCGATAACATGTGAAATTAGATTTGAATTCGACTTGATTAGTGTATATATATATAAATATTAAAATTCGAGTTCGACGTGATTAAAATTAATTTAAAATAATAATCAAATTAAATTTAAAAATAATTTTAAAATTTTTATAAAAATTTAAATAAATTTAAAATAATAAAACGTGACTTGCATTCGTATCCTAACCCTCAATACCCCAAAAGAAAAAGAGAAAATGAAAAAGAAAAAAGAAAAGAAAAGCACAAGAAGAAATATTATAGAATATAAAAAGATGAAAATCCAAAAGAGAAAAACACAAAAATACCATAAGATGCATCACTTTCATCGATGGGCAACGAAGTGAAAGTGAAACAAATAAATGCACCTAGTGGGTGGGGACCACTTCTTGGTCCATGGACCACTTTTTGACCCTGCCAGCAACTAATGAAGGGTAGTTTCGCTCAATGATGTCACGACACGTGTCTTGAGCTCGGAGCCTCTCCAGATCAAAAGAGCGCAGGGTGCAATGCAACAATCTGAAATTTCAAGATAGCTATTTAAGAATTTCAAGAAAACTTGAGCCTCGAGAAACCTGAAATTCCACGTGCCCTCTTCTTCAAGCTGGGCTGGGCTTCTGCATAGATATCTGAGCTCACAAATGCTCTCACCCTGAGAGCGTTACAATTTATCTCTCTGTCTCTCTCTCTCTCTCTCTCTACAGCTATAGATATAGAGACATGCACACACACACACAAATGTGTGTGTGAATGTATATAAGTGATTTGCCATGGAAGTACTTGTACTGATTCTTGGACCTTGAGCATTGTGAATGTGAAAAAACATTCACAATTTTGCATCCCACATAAGCTGTGCTTTTGCTTCCGATTCTCTGCATTTATAAGTTCTTAACAGATTGAAGCTCCAATTCTTGTTCTCAATGTGAGAGTGATTTCAAGATATCATATTTTCGCCAAAGTGCATATTATAATTGCATATATATATATATGTATGTATAGCTGCTGGTCTTGAGGAGAGAGCCGAAGCTACTCAAGTTTGCACCTCTAATTTCTTGGTCATTTTCTGTTTCACAGGTATGCTTAGCTCCTAATTATTTCCATGTTATTAAGATTAGCTCAGAAATGTGAAGTGGCATTCCATCATTGGTCAACCATATTTCATAAATCTGAAAATAAAAGCTATAATTTGAAAACAAAATCAAATCTTGATAATGTTTTCTACAAGTCTACAGAACGTCCCTGGAAAAGAAAATAATAATAAAAATGCTATGGCATATTATGTTTTAATGTGCAGTATGTTTTGGAGATTGGAGATTAAGTATTCTTTGGTGTGGGTTTATTAGCATCATTTCAGAAAATCATTCTACTATATAAATCACAATTTTCTGCCTTTCACAGAATATGGTCCATCCTTAAGTATAACAATGTGTACAAAATAATGCTGGTCTGTCCGTCTCTTATCTGATTACATTCGGGTTTGAGTTTTTGATAATGTCTAACTCAATTTAAAGAAATTATTAGTGCTATATTATTAGAGATTATTTTCAGAATTTCATAATCTCGTTGTCTTGTTACTTGAAACAGCAGAAATGAAACAGGAGAAACAGGGGATTTACACACACACACACACATATATATATATATATATATATATATTTGGGTGCAGAAGAGAAGGCAGAACTTTGTTCTTGATCTTTTGGAATTTGGGTTGCTCTTTCTATGAATTCTTTGAAATCTTAATTTTCTTGAATAGAAAAAACAAGGCAAAAAAAAAAGAATGATTTTTTAATTCTACCGACAACAAATGTCAAGTAGTGGGGCTGATTCAATAGAAAACAATACATGTCTTTATCTAACACATCATCATCCTCACAAAAAAATAAAAACTAAAAATGGTCTACCGTGCTTGTAGACTGTTAAACTTTCACAATATGTCTTGGAAGCAAAGTCTTTTCTAGCCGTTGGCATGTATCTACGTACATTGGACCATTCAAAAAAAATAAAAATGAATTATTTGCCTTTTTCAATCACAGACGTGTGAAAATATGATTACTTTGTTTAAAACCCAAGAATTTCTATACCAAGATCAAATGAGATATCATAATTGTGTATTGACTGGTGTTAATACACTGTATTTTATTGGGGTTGTGTTGCTAAGGGGTCTCTGTCAGGTTTGAGAAATGGTACCTTTCAGAGAGTTTGGTTGATGGGCCACATCTTTTACTTTTATACAATATCTTTATCGGATTCTGGATTTAACTCTAGCACAGCCCGTAACTCTTTTTCTTATATATTTTGCTTTCAGATGTCTATTCTGCATTTTCACCTCTAGCCTTTCATTCAATCGTTTGTTGAGGTGTCTTTCTACATTTGAATAATCTTGGCCATAATACTTTTTTCGTGTTTGCCATTTGCTTTCACCTGGTTTTTTCATGCTTGAAGTCTGAAGTATAAAGTGGTAAGAATGACACTTATTTTTCTTCAAATACCTTTCAAGCATTCTTTTCTGATCATGACATTGGATCATTTAATTAACAGTAATGTTGACAGTAATGTGATTATATTATGTCAAGCAACTTGGGGGTTGTTCTGATTTCCATGTGGAGTCTATTAGTCTATATCCTTTTCACATTCTTTAGAATTGGATCACCCACCTCTCCTCAAGAATTGAATAAATGAAGAAATGGAGTTGACGAGTCCTAAATTACAAAGTCATGTTACATATCTATTCTGGAGTTGAATTTATGGAACGAACTGTGTTTTGAAGCCAAATGTTGAAAAGCAGAATAGTCCTTGACCGAGCATCTACTCGTTAACTTAATAAGTTGATGGATCTTTATTGGCAAGATCTCACAGTGGGCAGGCCTGTGCTTGATTTCTGTCAAAACTACAATTACGCTTAGTAGGTGTGTATCATTATCTTAAAGGGTCCAGAAATTGAGTTTGTTTGATTGCAATTATTATATGCCAATTCTGTAATAAGTACTTCCTATGTGTTTGAAATGTTAGCTCATTCTCTGCAGAAAATATTTGTAGAGAATTAATTCAATTTTTCATAGACTAAATTATACTGGAAAATATGGGCCCAAAAAGTCAGAGATTTGTTGGCCAGCCGTGTATTAGAAAAAAGTCTTGTCTATTGTAAGCCTTTTATTTTTTTTTTCTTTTGTGATTTTGTCATTCAACTTTGCCTGTCAAAGGAATTGCATCATCAACAGATTCATACTTGAGTGGCATTGATATTGAGTAAGCAATTTGCCAAAGAGGATAACTTGATGCCAAAAATAGTTAAGAGTTCTTAGTCTTGGGATTTTCTTCAGCAGATATGTATTAATTTTGCATTTATTTTCCACAGAGGTGGATCAAATTTCCATTAGCTTGGTGCATGTTGGATTCTTCAAGGTAAAATTTATTGTACAATCATCCTGTTTTATTAAGGTTTCTTTTTTGCCTGTCATCCCTCTTTCCTAGAGTGCATTTCTTTTATCATGTGTTCATCTGCCTGTGTTGGGGGGAAGACACAGAAGACACACACACGGATAGATTGTCATTTGGAAAAGAACTAAGGTTTAATTAGAAGTTTGTTACGAGATGGGATGGTGAATGCTTTTTAATAGATTTGTTATCTTAAACAGTTGTCCTCTTGTTCACTGAACCCATTTAAGCAACACTTTTGTAACAAATGCTCCACTTTGTCTTATGCTTAGACATTATTCAGCACATACCAGTTCAACATTTGAGGCTTAGCAAGATGGATATCCATTGAGTACGATTTCAAAGCTGTCATTGAAAGTGTACCAAATGCAAGTAAGTTCTGTTTTGTAGTTTTTAAATTATAATCAAACAGTATTCTGACAAAATATTATTCGGATTAATTTTTGGATTAGCACGTTCTCAAGTCTTTTACTTACTGCTCAAATATTTCTAGTCCTTACTCTATGGACATGTGTATTATGAGTATCCTTCCCTCCCTCACTCTTACAATTAATTGGATTGTGTCAACCTCCGTGAGTCACTTTTTTCCTGACATATATGTTATCTATGCAATTTTTTTCTGTAGTTACATTGCAGTTAATTGGAACTCTTCATTGTGAAGATGATAAATACTTCGTTATTTTTCAGTTATTTATTTTCCAATGTCAGTTTTGTTGTTGGTTCCAAACAAATGGGGCTTCAGGTGGAAATTGCACTTCTTTGCATCATTAACGTGGTCTGGATTCAGCACGCTCTTTGTGGTTAGTAACACCCATGTCCTTCTAGAACCTTCATCTACATCTATTTGTTGTGCAGGCAGTTCAGATTCAGGAAACTGATCTAGACTCTTAGAATGCTACATGCAGTATAAATTTGTGGTAGCATTATATGGAAGCAATAATGCATCATCTGCATTCTCTTAGGCTATTCCAGCCATGAGGCCATGTTAAAGTATCATAGTATCATATATGGCAGAAAAATAATTGTGTTGTTTTAACATTTTCCAGATGGAATTTCGGAAAAGTCTGAAGCAAACAAGTGGACATGCACCTGTTCTATTGGGCATCAAAAGAACTTGAACGTTGTCCCAGCAAACTGCTCTTCATCCTGTGATTGTAGCCCTGGTATCACACTTTCTCTTATTATAATATCCTACCATTGTTGGCTTGGTTGTACTTAGTTTCTCTGAATATCTTTCTTCCTTCTATTGTTCCTTTTATAGCAAAAAGATAAATAAGCATATACTATAATGGAGTAGAACTAGTGAAGTACTTATTTGCCAAGGATGACAGATAGCATCTACTCGTTGAGTCGAAGAGTTAACGGGGAATCTGGCACCTAATAAAAATTGAATAAACTGACTTAAAGCGGCGTCATGCATTTTGCATGGTGAAATGCTCAAGTTTATTGGAGTATCTATATATATTTGTGAGCATACTATGTTCGCAATTCCTTTCCTATTTGGTATAATTGAAAACATGTTAGCTGCTGTTAAAATAAGAATAAACTGAATAACACAAAAGTGAAGGACAAAATGTTCTTCATTGGAAAAGAAACAGATGTATTTTTCAGGCATGGCCACAATCTCTCTAGATAACCCAGGTCTATTTAATTGTTGTCTGTAGATGAGCATCATCTTTCCAAAAAAATTCTTGACCTGCCGTTTTCTTAACGTGCAGCTGCAGGAGGATCAAGTGAAAACAGATGGACATGCATTTGCTCTACTGGTGGGTTGCCTAGATTGGTAGGTGAAGATAATGACAGCAGCTGTTTTACAGCGTGCAATTGCAATGCTGGTAATTCTTCCAAGGCTTCATGAAATGATGAGAAACGACTTGTTTTAGTAGTTTATCGTGCTCCAATTTTGACCATAAATTGTCTCATGAATGAACAGAAATCTCAATTTACATTTCCCAAGCAACTGAGAAGCATTCTTTACTCTTTTTCTGCAAGTCTATGAGTATAATGTCTGGCCAATTATACTAATATTAGACTGGAAGGCTTGTGCAATTACGTGAAAAATGTGGAATTACTTGATTTATGAGAATTTCAAATGATCATTTGCAGCATTGTTTCAAAAAAAAGTGGTCCTTGGCATATGCTTATATACTCTGCTATGATGTCTTTATAGGGACTTTATCTGAGTTAGAGCCTTCAAAGAAGCGGATTTCCAGCAAAGTTGTGGTAATAGTTCTCCTACTGTGTGTAGTCCTCATGGCTCTTGCATTCGTTGCTTCAGTGTTGTGGTTTATCTATCGAAAGGATAAACATCCTGTTCAATGGGCTTCATCTTCATCAGATAGACTAACAAGTTTTAGTAGTGCTACCAACTTGATGAGCCATGGGGCTTCCTCAATGCCAGTATACACAGGGTATTTAGATTCCTCTGTCAAACCATTTATAGGTAAACACCCTGTTTAAAATTTGTGGATTAAATTTTCTGCTTCTCATTATTCCTTAACCTACAAATTTATTCAACTGAAGCAGGTTTTGTGATTGCTCGACATATCTGTAAATTTTGTTTTTATTTATTCTTGTCTAAAGGATGCATTCCCAAGACTTCTGTCCTATTCAGAAGCAGAACAGGAGCAATACATGGAACAATAATACAATTTTCATATTCCGAACTGGAAAGTGCAACAAACAAATTTTCTGATACTAATTTGATTGGAGTTGGAGGAAGCAGCCACGTCTACCGTGGTAATCTCAGAGATGGTAGAACTGTTGCAATTAAGAGGATGAAAACTCAAGGAGGCCCAGATGCAGAACATGTTTTCTTGGCTGAGGTACTAACTCAAACGGCTAATATTTGATTTTTGTAGGGCAAAAATGTTTGTCACATTTAGTATCGTGGTTATTTCACAAAGAAATGCCATAAATATCACCTTTCTGTGCATTCAGATAGAACTGATATCAAGACTTCATCACTGTCACGTGGTTCCTTTGCTTGGATACTGCTCAGAACACCAAGGAAAGCATGCTGAGAGGCTACTGGTGTTTGAGTATATTCCTAATGGTAATCTCAGGGAGTGTCTGGATGGGGATTTGGGCCAATGTTTGGAGTGGAATACTCGAGTTGCAATAGCTCTTGGAGCTGCACGTGGCTTGGAATATCTCCATGAAGCTGCTGCGCCGAGAATATTGCACAGAGATGTCAAATCCACTAACATTCTTTTAGATGAGAAGTGGAGAGCCAAGGTATGTAATAATCTCTGGCAATGGAGAAAAATATAGGGAATTCGTGAATAAAATCTCTAGAACCAAATTAATATTGGTTAGGTACTAGATTGTTCAAAGTTTTGACTTGTATCAAATATGTTAGACAACGTAAATGTTGTTAGTAAATCATTTTCTTACTTCTAAATTCATTAGTCTATCATTACTTTCTGGAAGAACATTGTTTTCAGCTTGTTACATGTGAATATTATATGTCTATGCGTGCAGATTACTGATCTTGGCATGGCTAAACACCTACATAATGATGGCATTCTCAGCTGTTCCAGTTCTCCAGCTAGAATGCAAGGGACCTTCGGTTACTTTGCACCTGAGTATGCAATTGTTGGAAGAGCTTCTTTAAAGTCCGATGTTTTCAGTTTTGGGGTAGTTCTTCTTGAACTGATCACTGGTCGAAAACCCATCTACAAGTCATCTAATAAAGGGGAAGAAAGTTTAGTAATATGGGTACGAGTTTTCGTTGTTTTTGATGTTTTAGCCTGAAAATTTTGCCGATGGCGATGATTGATTTCTTTATATATTCACATTTCAAATGCATCTGCAATTAGCTTTGATAATATTTGAATGCAAAGAATGATTGACCATCCGCAATAATTAAGAATTTGATGATTTGGAAATTCTTCTTGTATTCTTGACACTAATTATCAATAAATGAGCTCTGATGCCGTTGAGCTACAAAAGTAATTTGCTGTCTAGTTGTTTAATTGATTCCTTTATCCTTCCAAGGAACAGGAATTATTGTGTTCGTACTGTTAGACTGATATGAAACTAATTTTGACCTCATCTCAGGCAACACCTCGTTTGCATGACAGTAAGCAAGTGATTTTGGAGTTACCTGATCCACGTCTCAAAGGTACTTTCCAAGAAGAAGAGATGCAGGTAATGGCCTACTTAGCAAAGGAGTGCCTGTTATTGGATCCTGATTCTCGACCAAGCATGAGTGAGGTGGTCCAAATTCTTTCGACTATTGCACCAGACAAATCTAAAAGGAAAAATTTGTCTATACGTGCGTTTCAGGTAATCTACAGGGCTGATGCTCATATTACATCTGTCCTGTAAAATGACATATTATGGTCATGCATGCTTTTTCTTTATCTTTTAAGAGGAACTATGATCTTAAATATCTATTTAATGGCTTGTACGAATATCCAGTAATACAATTATACACCAACCCTGTCTGAGTAGTTTACTCCAGCTAGAAGCGTTGCAGAAAAGAATTCTCTTTAGAGGCCTCAGATCAAATCAAGTTTGTCCCTTCTTTTTCTGCCCCAAAACGATGACTTCTGTACTAACTAGATCACTTGAGGGCCTGAAATTCATACAAGTCTCTCTGATTCAAAAATATATGTATATATATTTGCTAATACCTTTTAGCTGAAATGATTTCTAATTTCTCAAACTGTCACCTGTCTCACATATCAGTATTCATCCGCTGTTGGCATGAGAAGTGGAAATCCAGAGACATGTGATGGTAAACTTTACCACACCTCTGCAACTGAGGAAATCAAGCAAATTACATCTGAAATGCCTGCTAAATGCTTGTCGCCAACGAATCCTGGCTGTAAATTCTGCATCACAAAGAATGAGAAAGAAGCACATGATTCATCCACTGACATTGAGAAACTGATGCTCCTGACCTCAAAGTCTCGACGTTGGCGCTTACAAGACGATGAAGTGGTGGATATAACTGAACCACGGTTCGAGTCCTTCTGTTTGCCAAATGTTGATTCCCATATAGTCAAAATTACATGACAGGTGCACAAACAGATCAAGAGCTGGCTTGCATGTTTGCTGATGGCTTGGAACGCGTACTCAACGACACAATAGTGTTTTAAGTGGCCCTCCAAATAAATTGCTGCTGATGAAAAGAACCAAAGCAAGGAGGGCATTTCCATGTCTGATCTCATTTCCCTAATGAAATTACCTCTAAAAATCACAGAACTGGTAAGGGGCATAACATATTCTATGATGGCTCTCATTTTTCTATGTAAATAGTTTTAGGACATACGGTTAGATTCGTTCTTTCGTTCGTTTGTTGAGACTTCAGGATATAAAAGTAGAAGTGGTAGCTGATGGAATGCTTTTGTACTTCTTGTGTGTACATTTAGAGATGAAAAGTGAATGGAACAATGAGTCATGCATATTTGAAAATCTCTTGTTGCTCTAACTTCCAGGCTTGAAACATTGAATGTTAGTAATAGGCATGGCGCTTAAAATTCAATCAGCAATATCCGCCTTCTGAAAATTCATTTTTAATCAATAATGCTATTAAGAAGTTCGTTCAAATTATTCCTTTGATTGTAGCATTGGCTAAAGTGAAATTTTGTAAGTGTATTAGGGCATCCCATTGATTAGCCGGTTCGGGCTGATTCATCAAATTCTATTATAATTGACCGATTTGAGTGTATATGCAGAAATTTTTTTTATTATCATAATGGATCTTAAAAAAAAATGTTTGTATCGAATATAGGACGAATGAAATCATGGTGAGCAAATTTTCGATGTTAACAAATTATACCATATCAATATTGTTTAGTATAGAATTTTAGATATGAATTAAAAATTTCAAAATTTTTGTATTATTATTTTTAAAAGTAGTGATAAATATTAATATTTTTAATTTATTATGTATAGATTTCTCTTTATAACCAATAAAGTGATCTAAAACTAGCTATAAACAATTTATTTTTTAAAATGAGTTTTAAATCATCCAATTGAAATGCAGTAAGTGCTACATATTGGTTTTATTTTCATTCTTGAAAATAAAAATACATTTGATAGATATAGTTTTTGCAGAATTATATTTTTATCCCAAAACAATGAATGAAGTCTCATTTTATTTTATTTTTCTCCTTTCTTTATATATCTTCATAATCATACACGCGCACGCACATGTATATATATATATATATAAATATTACATATATATATATGTATATCTCAATTATTATAGAAATAAATAATATATGTTTATAGTTTTCAATTATTATCTTAGAATAATATATATTTTCTAATCATTATCGTATTATAGTAATAATATAATATACTATAAAAATTTAATGTATTCCAATTAATCAAACATCTCCAATAAAAAAATATAAATCTGAAAATAGTTCATCCAACTATATTTTTCACATAAATAAATCATAATATTTTTTTTTTAATAAATTATTCTAATACATATCTATTCTTGTACATTTACTAATCTCACTCCTAGATATATTTTTATAATTTTTTTTTCTTTCTAAAACACTCAAAATAACACCAAATATAATATTTCCTTATAATTTTATTTAAATTTTTTTAAAAACCCCAGTGAAATTGAGGTGTTCGATGGGGTCGTAATTCAAAACCTCGCACAATACACAAAAAGCGAGCCACAGCCACCTCTCTCCACCCCTCCGCCCCCCACGCCCCACCCACACACACAGACTGATAAAACGAAGATGGCCGGAAAATCAAGCGCGACGCCGGCGACCTACTCGCCGTCGCTGACCGGTCAGAAGAAGAAGAGGCCTCCCATTCTCACCGACTCCGATTGGGTCCGACCCGACGGCCGCAGCCTCCACCAGTGCCGCCCTGCATGTACGTATAGTCATGTGCAAACTTTGTACGTTTGCGTGTATTTTTTTGTATGTGAATGTGCGAGTTTTATTGCAAAATTATTGGGCGCGATTCTATTCGCTTGTCTAGCATTTCGGTACTATCTAGACCATGTTATGATTGTGTGTTTTGAAATTGAGCATTTTGAATTTTGTGTTTTTGTTATGGAATTCTTGAATGGTTTTGTTATCTGCTTTTTACTACATCTCAAGTGCCATTGAGTTGATCGAATGATACGGTATTCAGCTATTGAATACCACATATGAAGAATTGTGGACTGAGGAGTTTTACTATGAATTTATATTGTTCTTAATTAATTGTTACTTTCTGTTGCCTGTGTAGGTTATATGGATTACTATTTTTCCATTCTAAATTTCATGTAATGTTTTAATGTTCTTGGCATTTGGTTTTAATTGATTTGCGAAATTTTACCAAAACATAAAGATGCTGATAGAAAAGAATGCAGTTGCAAGTTTTCCATGTCTGAGTCATGGCAGCTTGTGTTAGAGCCATTTCTATCTTCCTCTTTCTTGCCTTTTGGTTAGGAGTGAGTTGGTGTACAAGAGGAGGAGAATCATGACTTTGGAGCCTTATAAAGTAGAAAATAAACATAAATTGGAACAAAATCAAGTGCTTATTTGTAATTTATTTTCCTGATTTTTTAACATTGATTTTGTACTACTATCTTTCTTTATGTGGCAAAAGGAATGATTTCTATTTTAGAGGGCTAAGAGGGAATTTTGATGTTATAACTGTATTATGTATAGGCGAAAGATATATAATGATAAAGCTGGGAGCAAGAAAGCAGCATACATCATCTCATGTCATTTGTACTACCTTAGTAATATGGTCTGTGTGATCCTAATTAATGGGTATATTTGGTGAATTGGATATGAGTGCCACGTGCTAGATCTAATTGTGGCCACCAAAGGATAAATAGTTACAAGTATTCATTCTTAACTGGGTGGAAAGCCATCATCTAATGCTGATATTAAAATACGTAGTGATGATATTTATGTTAATACAGGCAACACATGGCTATTCTATTTTCACTTCAGAAACAGGAAACTGGTATATCCTATTTTTACAGCTACCAAGTTAAATATTTGAAAAAAAATCAGATGTTCGGATGGTAGTGCGATCTGGGATCACCACTATCATTACAAGGTTGAGAAGCTTGGTGGGCCATGTTTTGTGGCTGAGATCCTAAGGACTGATGCAACTTGCATGACGCCATGTGGGATCTCGGGGCTGGGAAGTGGAGGGAAGTGAACAAAATTGTGTTTATAGATATAATGTTTTCAAGAACCAGGTGACCCATGCCTCCTCATATGGCGTATAAAATCCATCACATATCATGAGGATTTTGAGGGGAAATTTGTTTCTCAGGTATATTCTACCTTTTTCTCTCTGATTGTGTACAGAATAGGTAATGGAGCCAAGGTCTGGTTTTGGGAGGATATTTGGCTAGACGATAGACCACTTTATTTAGTTTTTCCATGACTTGATCATCTTTCTCTTGTCCATGATGCCCCAATGTCTTCCTTTTATACAGGCTCTCCTTATTCTTGGAACTTTCATTTCTTTAGGGACCTAAATGATAGAGAAGCTAGTGACCTTGTAATTCTCCTACAGTTCTTTTTCTGCTGATTATAGAGTCTGGAGTATTGATCCTTCCGCACCTGTAATTCTTTCTTTCGTTTTCTCGCTCACTACCCATCTCCTCGACCTTTTATTTTACACCAACCCTTTTGGAAAGCAAAGGTGCCATCCAAGATTAAGGCTTTCAGTTGGTCATTAGTACATGAGAGGCTAAACACCAATGATTTATTACAAATGATGAGACCTTATAAGGCACTCTGCCCACAGTGGTGTGTTTTATGTAAAAATCACAAGAATCATGGTCATCTTTTTTGCATTGTCCACTTGCAAAGGCACTTTGGGAGATATGATTGAAGTTCCATCTTAAGTGAGATATTCTTCATGCGGTTTATAGGTGTCCAAGGAAGCAAAGAAACTAAGATGCTGTGGAAACAGGCTGTTTTTGCTATGACTTGGTTAATTTTGAGTAGAAAGGAGTACACGTATCTTTACGGACTATTAGTCGACTAATAGTTGCATTTGGCAGAAAGTTACATCCTTGCATCTCTTTGGTGCACGGAAATAGGTTTGTTTAAGGGTATATCTTTATGGACTTGCAGTTGACAAGCAAATTTTATGTAAATTATTCGTGTTTTTGAGGACGTCTTGTCCTCTTCCTTGTAATCTCTCTTTCTTTCTAAATGAAATTTATTTTTAATATAAAAAATGAGGGTTTTGAGGGGTAGATGTAGAAAAGATAATTTTCTTCGATTAATACATATGACACTTGTTGTTGCACCTCACCTGAAGATCTGACAATCGCAAGGACACCTGTGTGTATCTCAGGGTTTTCCAGTCGGCAGATGGAAAAGCTATTTTTCTTCACATTTTCCTACTATTGATTCTTCTTATGGGAACTCGTCTGTTGACAAGATAGTCGCACGACAGTATAATGGACCTTTTGCACTACTTTATCCAAGGGCTTCCATGCTTTATCTTTCAAATGCTGGACTTTAATGGCTAGCAATAAACCATATAAACACTACTTAACTTACGTGACGACTGGGACGTAATTTTCAAGCATGTTGGTTTTTTACCATTATTATGTATGGGGAATGTTCTTTACTTGGAAATTTACGATATATGCCAGAAACACTGCCTCCTTACAGGATAGAATATTGGGTAAAAACTTGGTATTTAACTCCTCAAATCTCTTTTACTTCTTAGAAACCATTGGATATCAGTCCTCAAGTACAAAATACAATTGCTGTCACTTGGTACAAATTATTTCCAATTTTTAGTGTTCTAACCAATTATTCTTGACTGTTTGATTGTGTAGTGCTAGTTTGTTTTCTTCAGTTAAAACTTAGGTAAATTTACATGGCATTCGTTCCCTGAACTGTTTAGAGATTTGTTTAATGCCCTAGCATGTAACTCAACTTTTATAATATTTTAGTAAAGATATGATATTCCTTTGACTTCTCTTTTTCTTAAAAATTCTTTTGTGCCAAGGTGTTATTATGCTGGTTGCTTAGTTGGTTAGCCTCTCTTTCTCTTTACAGTAGAGATTCATATGGTAGCACACTTTTATTTGCAGAAAATCTCACCTTGCATCTTGTAAAGGTGCATATGCTTTAATAAGATGACATTTTTGCTAGTAATCTTCTCTATCTGCAAGTGGACATAAGTAGGCTTAGTCACAGAGAGAGAGAGAGAGAGGAACATAAGTAGGTTTAGTCACACAGAGAGAGAGAGAGAGAGAGAGAGAGAGAGTTTGCTTATTTGGAAAGCTTAATGTCATTTTTTTCTGGATTATAGTTGACATGATACTCTTATATTAACACTTATTGGTAATCATTTTGGTTGGAATCCTGCAGTTCTAAGGACTGGGGCAGTGAATTCTGCATCAGGGTCTGCTTATGCAGAGTTTGGAAACACCAAGGTCATTGTATCTGTGTAAGTACATGCTTAATTTATTAGAAGGTACTATAACAGTTATTTGAGTTGCTATACCTCCACATCTTACACATGTTTTGTTTGATCAAAATTCTGTGTTTTTTTAATATTATTCGCCAGTCTTCCCATTTTTAAACTCATTGTTGCTTGAATTAGTTATGCTGCACAAATGTTATTTATGGTTTGAAAATTTTAAGTTGGAAGAATGAAAAAGGGCTTATCATCAAAAGCGGGAAACCTTTGGAAGATCCCTTCAATCTCTTTATCATAGTAGGAAATTCTAAGTTTGTATATCGTTTTATCTGTTTCTCATTTATTAGGTTCCTTTATTGTTCTCAAAGGTAGGAAAAGTTTATAGTAAAATTTCAAATATTGCTCGACTTCTTTTGGCTACTCATTTCTCCATTTTTGTCTACCGACCTTTTAGCTTTTCACAGAAGAAGAAACATTGAATTATCATTTATTTTTATAAACTTCTTAATTTTTTATTTGCCTTCAAGAAACCTTGGGAAATATTTCTTGTGACTCTAAAGTTTAAAGCTTCCCTTTGAAGTTTGAATGGGATGGGTATGATGTAAGCATTTAAGATAGACCAAAACAAAAATATTAATGGGAAGTAGTACATTCAAAAGTCCCCCATTAAGTGAGATTTTTGAAAGTTAGTGTGGCATGGATCGTCTTAAAACAACAAAATAAGGTGTTCTAGATCTTTTCATTTCCAAATTCCTTCTAGATATTATCTTCCATAATGGAGTATGCTGATTTTTCAATCGGGTTTTCCCATTCAGATTTGGTCCCAGGGAAAGTAAGAAAGCAATGATGTATAGTAACATGGGGCGGTTGAATTGTAATGTCAGTTATACAGCTTTTGCTACTCCTGTTCGTGGTCAGGTTAATCTTCTTCTTTTTTTGATGCTGTTCTATCCTTCCTCCTTTTGTTTTCTTACTCCATAATAAACTTATGTATCTGAATATAATGCTACTGGTTTTCCAGGCTCCAGAAACTAAGGATCTTTCCACAATGCTCCACAAAGCTCTGGAGGGTGCCATTATACTGCAATCTTTCCCTAAGACAACTGTTGATGTCTTTGCTTTGGTATTGGAATCTGGAGGAAGTAAGTATAACTTTGGCTTCAGTTTGACTAACTTTTTTGGGTTATTCATTTGATATTAATGGATTTAGTAGCTTTACTGGTTCTTTTTCCTACTACATTGATCAATTATTTACGCTTGACAGTTGACGTGATTGGCGAAATGTAGGCAAAAATTTTGTTCTGTGGTTTTTGGTTATGATTTTTTTTTATTACTATAAGGGGCTGAAGTATTTTTTTTCTAATTTATTTTTTTGCATTAAGATTCAAAGTCTAGTTAAGTACCATCGCCAAAGTCTAATTAAATTCAAATAATACTTCTGAATCAAAGAAATTACTATCAAAGTAGACTAATATCCACACATTGGTGGGCTGAAGTAGTACAATGTAGATGAACTAGTAGGAGTACAAGACAATCTGATCTCGGTTCATTAAGATAGATTATTGAGCTTTCTGTCCAATTCTTTACTGTGTCAAGCTAATTGTTAAATTATGTGTACCATTTGCTCCACTCTTTGATGCTAGTCACTATTAAGACATTTTTCCTCTAATACTTGCTGTGCTTATTAGAATTATATATTATTGCTGCAGGTGATCTCCCTGTAATTACAACATGTGCCAGTCTTGCTCTTGCAGATGCAGGAATCATGTTATATGACATGGTTGCCTCTGTTTCTGTGGTATGAATATATATACTGTTTTTTTTCTTAGACTTTCTTGAGGCCCAATTCCTTCAGAGACGTGAGAGAGAGCTTGAACGCATTTCCCCATTCTTAACTGAATCCAGTCTCACATACAACAAACTTTTATTATTAGAAAAGGTCCCTGAAGAGATTCAGAAGTATAATCACCATTTTTATTTTGCTTTTGATTGTAGCTTCCTTCACTTCCTATTGGTTAAGTGTATGATAAATATAGCACACATCTCCCAATTTTTAACTGAATCCACTCTCACAGACAACAAACTTCTATTACTAGAAACGTCCCTGAAAAGATTCAGAAGTAATTACACTGGTGTTATGTAGCTTTTGATTGTAGCTTTCTTCACTTACTATTGGTTAAGTTTAGGATAAAAATAGCACATAAAATCTCAAACCTTCGTCAGAATAAATGTGGAAATGATTTTACCTATTTCTGCTATTTTTGTAATTGAATGTGTTATGAAATGACTCTGATGATGAGTTTGACAAAGAGTGGAGTTTAAATTTTTATAGAATTGATTCCTTAAAGTTGATTTTGGAAAATTGATTTTGAAAAAAGGTAGTTGTGTTGGACATCCAAATGGTTATGCAACTAGTGTTTGATATCCCGACAGCTTTTCAACTTTTTAATGCATTGCCGAACTCCCTGGACACACTTTAGAAATGGACTGATTATACTTACATCATTAAAATGAAGAATATTGCATCTTTAAACAGCACGAATGATGTTATGATGCCAAAAGAAGTCTATTAAATACTTGAATTATGTTGCAGTCATTTTTTCTAATATTGAAATTACTCACTGGATTGAATGGCTGTAAACTCTCTCATAGTAGCTCTGCTTTTTCCATTCATGCTATACAGATGCTTCTTTCTGTATTCTTATAACTGTCTGTAACTGTAGAGAGGGTTTCTAGAAGAAAGCTCTCTAGTTTTGGCTGGGACAATTTAACTACTTCATGAGCATACTTTTCCTGCCACAGAGGGGTTCAACATGGCCTACTTTTTGGATCTCTATCAATAGAAAAGGTCATGGAAGTATTAAAAACTCAGCCATATTTACCAGCTGGTGGAATCCAGAACTCAGCATATTAAATGGTTGTGGATTCTTAATCAAGCTGCTTCATATATTGCCATTTCGTTGTGAATTCGTTTATTAATAAGCCAGAGTCTCTTTTTTGTTTTACAATTTTGGTGGATAAAATACCCAGTGGACTTCTTTAGTTAGGATAACAAACCATTATCCTTTCATGACTGAAATGGATTTTCAAATTTGTATGGGATACTTTTAAAAGAATACCACATATCACATCTTACCGTCTCTCTATTCATGCACAGTCATGTCTTGGGAAGAATCTTCTCATTGACCCTGTATCAGAAGAAGAAAGCTACCAAGATGGGAGTCTAATGATTACTTGCATGCCATCACGTAATGAGGTTACGCAGATGACTGTCACGGGAGAGTGGTCAACACCAAAGATAAATGAGGTATGGAAACATGTTGCCTCACTGATTTTTCTGTCTGTAAATGCTCTGTATTTGTCTGCAGTTTCAATTGTACATAAAAGAGCACTCAAAATGAGCATATTTAGAACCTTTTGGCTTAGATTTTTTTTTGCTCAAATTACTCTACTCACCATTGCATTATGCTGCTAAAAGGAACACTTGTATTGCTGTTGTTCTTTCATCTTACAAAGATAGAAAACGTTTATAAATATTTGGTACTATTAGGAAGCTAATTTATCTTGTGTGCAGGCAATGCAGTTATGCCTTGATGCTTGTTCCAAGTTAGGGAAGATCATGAGGTCATGTCTTAAAGAAGCTGCTTCCGGTCCACATGATTAGGCAACCTTCTTCATAGTATAGAATTATTGCAATTATTGGAAATATTCATGTTTTGACATCAATTGTGCTCCTTAATTTTGCTGCTTAGAATCTGGACTTCTTCTCCTTTATATCTCCAATATCCTCGTTTTAATTTTTGTTTATATTTTATTCATATACTGCTTTGCTGAAACCCTTTGACTTTTAAACTTGTGATGTCCTTTTTCCTTTTGAAAAAGTGAGATGGAATTTGTGAAAAATGGGGAATCCATATAGCTCAACAGATGATCCTAAAAGTTGCAGCTGAAAGGTATAGACTAATTTTTTTATTTAAGGCCTCAATTTTTTCAATAATTGTTATGAAATTATTATTTCATCATGGATCTAAACTATTTTCTAGAAATGTTACTTGGAAAAAAAAGTAGCAAGTTAATATCAAGTGACACCAAAGTAGTTTTACTAAATAGAACATTGTTCAAAATAGTTTGAAAATTATGTTTTTAGTTTAGAATCGGGTTTTAATATATTATAATATAAATTAAGTTGGAATAATTTGATATTTTTATATATTATATTATTTTTGTACTTTATTCAGTTAATGTTCAGTCGAACTTTTAAAATCTAGAGTACTTTCTACTAGGTATATTTTCAGTCCCACTTTCATGTCAAAATTCTCTGATTGATTGTGACAACATTTATAATTTTCCTTACCTTACTTTTAATCAATACATATATATATATATATATATATATAGAGAGAGAGAGAGAGAGAGAGAGAGAGAGAGAGAGAGGGCTGCATTAAAATTGTTGACGGTGTGTTTGTGCCGTGTTGTCCGTTAGGGTGCAGGGTTTTAAATACAGACATCTGTAACTGGGCCCAAGGTCCAGTTATGGTTGCCGGATCAAATCCAGTTACTTGTTGCCGGCCATCTAACGTTGAAATTACGAAAATGTTCCCACCGTCAACCTATGGGAAAAACTCCAATTGGTCAAACTTCAAAGCAAAGACAATACATAGATTTTTTGAGCCTGGCATTTGGAAAGTGCTGACATACACACACACACACTTACACTTTTTTTTTTTTTTTGGCCCTTCATTCTTGTATTTATTTCATGTCTTATAGTTTAATATTATAATGGTACTAATTTTGTAATTTTTACTAACTTGCTTAAGCTCACACAAAAATCAATATATATGTTACTCGTCGACCTTCTATCAAGTTAAAACCCTTTGCAGCAAATATGAAAAAAATCTTGAAAATAGACATTTGGAAGTAAACAATAGATTAGATTCATCAATTATATATATAAAAAAATAGAGTTATGAGTTGTTAAATATATATATATATATATAATGATATAATTTTAATATATAGCAACACTGACATCCTAGGTGTATATATATTACGGTCTCAAAATCAATCCACTTTAAAATATCAAATTTTATATAAGTAGTTTGGAAGGGTGACATGTATTTTTCCTTTCTCCTAAAAAAACTCACCGTCACTCGTGTTGAAAAAGAGAGTTTAAACGAGTAACAAACTTTTTGGTTTTGATCCTATTTCCGCTATGTATGACCTAAGCCACCAACACTACAGGAACTTATGGATGGAACTTTAACTCTTTCTACAAGAACTAGATGCCCCTTTTCTTGATGTTTTAATTTTTTTTATATTATAATTTATTTTAAGTGTATATTTAAAAAAACAATTTTATATATCTGATTTGTATATATGTGACTTGTTATACAAAATTATAATAAAAATTAAAACTGCTTCTTTTGATGCCAAAAAACTGCGGAATTTTTCAATTAGTTTGTGCTGTCTAGTACTAGTTTAGTACATAAAATTGCATGCATTTAATACAAAATTTTTGATAGTTCAAGTGATAATATATTCAATTTATTCAATAATCATTGAATTATAAAGACGGAGTGATTTTTTTATTATCATGAATTCGTTCGACACACTTAGTCTACGACTTAAAATTTAACCATATAATTATTTTTAATTATTTGTATGTTACTTGGGCTTTGATTAGCGACATCAAGGATTGAAATGGCCAAATGGGTGTGATGATTTTTCTCCAAAAAAGTTTTCACTAAATCTTGGTTTTCTTCTTTACTTCATTGGGGATCCAATGTAAAATAATTTGATAATATGTCATTGTTCATTTAAAGGTAAAAAAAATTATTAATAAATGTCCCATCAAAAGATTTATAGAATCCAATTATCAGAATTAGCAGTTGGATTGAACAAAATAATCATCCCATTAGCATGTAAAATAGAATTGTTTTTTTATATATGACAACCTAATATTACATTTTTATTTGATTGACAAACAATTAATGCTAAGATACATGAATTTATATAACTACATAATTGAATTATTGACTTAGAAAAAGATCCACAAGAGTTGATAAATATTCAACATTATTGGTCAAAGTGGTATAATTAATTATCTTTGAAATTGAATTTGACAATTGGTTTTCCACTGATGACTAGAAAAACTATTGTCCCAAGAGATACGTGCTATAATGTATTTCGTCCTCTTATTCTTGTCAAACGTTGTTTGGGACAAGGACATTCTAAGTACCTCACGATCTAAAAACTAAATGCTATTTTGGGTTTTTTCTTTTATTTTTATTTTGTGAAAATATTTTTTTAAAATATTCTAAAAGGATTTTTTTTTTAATTTTTTTTTAGGAATGTGTTTAAATAATAGTGTAGAAATGGGTTGCCTTTTGGGGAAAAAAAATTAGAAAATGAGCAAAACGAACACGTTTAAACCAAAAATGCAAAAATATTTGGAGAAAATAAAACGAAACATAACCAAGTAGAAATGTAAAAATATTTGGAGAAAATAAAAATTAAACATAACAAAGAGTTTTTATATTTGTTCTTTTTTTATAGATTTATTTTTAGGTAACTCTTCTATCTTGCCAAGAAAAAAGAGGGTAAACATGAAGTTTTATTAAAATGTAATCTTTGAATTTACGTAATCGTATGTACAAATCTAATCTAAATAATTAGGGGTTTAATTTTATCGACCAAATTAAAGTCGAATACTTTTCCTTTTATATTTCAAATGGCATTTAAATTATATCCTTTTTTTGTTAAAATTATTAAAAATATTATTCAATTAATCTTAATGTGCTAATTACAGTGGCCCTGGTGCAGCAAGGTCTTGATGCAGTATAAAATACGGCCCTTCTTTTACGGGGAAATATTCCAAATTAAAAACCAAGATGCACGTGGCAAGATGCCATAGGTGTGAAGCCCAATTTAGTCAACTCCGATCTTTACTTAAATGTTTTTGTACTACATTTACTATAACTGGGCATTAAATAAAAACACCTCACTGCTTCCACCCCATTCTGAACCTTCTCTAGTCTGGACATATGTGTGATAATCTTATTCTCTCTCACACACTACACACAGTCACATACATATAGATGTACATACACATATACATACACTCATGTATAAATTTGCTCATTAATTGTTCCATATTTATGCTGTTGTCTTCTTCAGAAAAATAAAATAAAAGAAATGATGAACTTCTGGGGTGGCAAGAACAAGGAGAGATGGAGACTTATTGTAATTAACCCCCCTAATTTAACACACAATCTATCCTCTCTTATTTTGTGATTTTACCCCTCTTTTTTGTTTTCTTCTTTTTGGTGGGTTCTGAAAATATTTAAGTTTAAAGGGAAAAGCAAAGTCAGAGAGCGATAAACAGAACAACTGATCAGAAGGATTGGAAAGAGTACTTTTTGTGCAATATGTTTGTAAGTTTTTCTTTTTCTCTATTTAGTTTTCTTGTTTTCTCGGATTTATGACAAGAAACATGTTTATAGTTATCTTCATCTGATGAGGGTCTATTTTTGTGTTGTCTTCATTTGTTTACTGCAATAACTGGAGCAACTTTGATTCTTGAGTGTTCATTTTGTTCCCTACTCTTTGGTATGTAAATGTAATTTTCTATGAAAAATTTGTCAATTTTCTAACTTATACTCATCTGCTAAATTGTGCCATGTCTCCTGCTACATTCAGTGAACAAAGAAATAGTTCATTGTTTGACTGGTTCTGGTTCAACTGAGCATGAAATTTGAAAAGTTTGACATCTAGTAAAAGGGGTTTAAGAATTGACAGGAATTATAGGAAGTTCAAAGAATTAGTCACATGTTTGACCTGACTTTTGGTCTGAAAAGAAAAGAAATAGAGGGTCTGATACTCCATGCCCAAAGTTGAAGATAGCTTTTATTTTCTCACATGATATCTTCTGAATCAAAGCACAGCTGTTCTCTTTTTCCTGGTGGCTATGAATTCATCATCAGTCATTTTCTGCCTGCTTTGGGCCTTATATTAACAAAGTTCTCACTGTTTGATGCCCGGTAGATCACTATATCTACTTGTAGCAACGGCAGGTTTTTGTGATCAAGTGCCATGGCTTATAGTAATTCAAGATCTGTCAGGTGTGTCCTATTCCATTTTCATTTTTGTATTTGATCGAAAGTTTGAAATTTTGCCCTTCACTTAATTTTTTTGCTATTTGATATATTGTTTATTTTGTATGTGTATTGTTACAATCAAGCAGGTTATAAGTTTGAGTTTACTAATCAACTTGCAGATTTCATGATGATGTTGAATTTGCAAAGTTCCCAATGGCCAATGGCGAGAATGTGATTAAAGTAAAATATAAAATTGATGGAACACGAGTACCAGAGTCGAGCTCCAAGAAGGTTGAGAAGTTGGCTGACTATAGTGGCAAATCGTTGAAAGCTAAAGTATTATCCCGAGTCTTCTCAGAGGATTATGAAAGAGTAAAGAAAAAGATATTAGATCCTCGAGGACCTACAATTCGTAGATGGAACAAGATTTTCTTAGTATCTTGTTTAGTATCTTTGTTTGTTGACCCTCTATTCTTTTACTTGCCAGTGGTAAAGGAAAATGTTTGCATAGATATTGGACTCACTCTTGAAGTTGTCCTAACAATCATAAGATCAATAGCAGATATCTTTTACACAATTCAGATTTATATTCGGTTTCGTACCGCATATGTGGCTCCTTCTTCTCGCGTGTTTGGCAGAGGAGAGCTTGTAATAGACTCTTCAAAAATTGCCTCAAGGTATTTCCGGAAATATTTCTGGCTTGATGTCGTTGCTGCCCTTCCTCTTCCTCAGGTTTGTCGAGTTAATTCATTGTATCATTCCCTTCTTATGTGATTATGGTTATATAAAGCCTTATACCTGTTCAAATTGTAGGTATTGATTTGGGCTATTATCCCAAACCTGAGGGGATCGACAATGACAAACACAAAAAATGTCCTTAGGTTCATTATCATATTTCAGTATATTCCAAGACTTTTTCTTATATATCCACTTTCCTCGCAAATTGTCAAGGCAACAGGTGTTGTCACTGAAACAGCATGGGCTGGAGCTGCTTATAATTTGATGCTTTACATGTTAGCAAGCCATGTAAGTGATGGGAAACTATTTTGAACTAGTCATACAAAACAGTTTTAATTTTATCTAGTCAAAAGCCCCAACTAGTATGTCAAGCCAATTTGCATTCTATTAGTACCTAATAATATATATTGAATTAATTTTGCCTTCTTTTCTAACTGCACAAGGGTTCTTATTAGCGTAAATTTTAGTGAACTGCCATATCATGTCAATATAGTTCATAAGTTATTTATGTAAGTTTTTTGATACTTTAAGGTGAATGAGATAAACAAAAAATCTGTTGATTCAAAATCCTAACATCAGTTTAAAATCCAGATTTTAGGGGCTTCTTGGTATCTTCTCTCAATCGAGAGGCAAGAAGCTTGCTGGAGACATGCCTGCATTCTTGAGAGTCCATCTTGTCAGTACAAATACTTCGATTGCCGTAGAATTGTAGACAATGGAAGAAATGCCTGGTTCTTGTCTAGCAATGTTACAAATCAATGCAATCCTGATAATGGCCTTTATCCTTTTGGTATTTATGGAGATGCTGTAACTACCGAGGTCACATCAGCAAAATTTTTCAATAAGTACTTCTACTGTCTGTGGTGGGGATTGAAGAACCTTAGGTATGATGCTTCTCGAGGTCACCATTCAGTTTTAGTAATATTCACCTCTCGGAAACTAGACAGTATGTCTTGGATGTAATAGAATATTACTATGTTGATCATGTAAACATTTTAATGATTATATGTCTAGGAAAGTTTTTGCTATTGATAAGATGAACATCTTTTTAATTGCTGATTAACATAAGAAGTTTGCTTTTCATATCATCATTTTCAAATATTTAATTTATTAGGATACACTTGCGCATACCACTGTAATTTACTTATAATTTGGAACCACAATCATCGATCTTATCCTATATATCAGCAAAACTTCAGATTTTTCTGTATGAAATATCGGTTTTTAGGCAACAATATTTGATTGTGGGATGTTTTCATAGTAGGACAGTCACCCATCTACCTTCCTGTATGATTCTAATATAATGAGTATTGTGATTGTGCAGTTCTCTGGGGCAAAATCTTGCTACTAGCACCTATGTCGGAGAAATAAGCTTTGCCATCATTATTGCAACTCTGGGTCTAGTTCTGTTTGCCTTGCTCATAGGGAATATGCAAGTAAGTCTGCAATATACGTTCAATTCAACTGCAGCCCACAGCCTTTTAATTCTTAGCATCTGGTAGTTTTCGATAGATCTTAATGTCTACCTGTCCCGGTTTTGCCTAGGAACAAATTCATGAAAATCTTATTAGGCTCAATATTAGGGTGTGAATGGGGCCGACTTCTGAGTTGAGCTTTACTCTACTTTAACTTGGTTGGATACAAAAGACCATGACAATAAAGATTCTCAAGTTCTGATCTATGATTAATTTTTATATGAACAAGCTTTTCTTCTCGTACTAAATTTTAGTTGACATGAGCTGTTCAGTAGTTACACATGATCTTCTACTTATTATCTTGATGTGATGAGCCAAACAAGATTACAAGATAAAAGATGACCACAAGCTTTGTTCATTTCTGCTGCTGACAATTTATATGAACTAAAAAGGAGCCGAGTCCAACCCAATTGCTAGTGCCATGCTTTTCCCTACTTAATATGCTTATATGTTTCCCGAATTATGGGGTGAGAAGTTTTCCTCTACCTCCATTCCTGCACAGGAAATTACATTCGCTACAATTTTATTTTTCAGCTTTTCATTTGCGTGGCTGATTCACATTCATTTGCAGACATACCTTCAATCAACAACAGTTAGATTAGAAGAATGGAGAATCAGGCGAACAGATACTGAACAGTGGATGCATCATAGGCAGCTACCCCAAGAGTTACGGCAGTCTGTGCGGAAGTATGATCAATATAAATGGTTGGCCACGAGAGGAGTTGATGAGGAAGCTCTGCTCAAAGGACTTCCTTTAGATCTACGACGAGACATTAAACGCCACCTCTGTTATGATCTAGTTCGACGGGTTAGTCGTGAAATCTTTCAAATCTCTTTCTTGCTTTTTGATGAGTAATATATATTATGCAAGAATAAGTCTAATTTATTAGAAGAGTTCAGACAGTTCCAATTGATTGATTTACCAAAAAGTTAAACTTTGAGGGCAGTAACTGATTAGCTGGTTATATAACTTAGCCATATACTTTACAGAAAAATCTGAGTTCCAGAATATAGAATCGATTTCACAACAATGCCGAAATAGAATGATAAAATCATGTAAAGAAATCCAATCATGTAACAAAGTATATACTCTTATGGCTTCTTACACAGCATCTTTACCTGAAAATTGAGAATCTAGTTGATGTTTTCTTCCTTACAAAGGCTCCTCTTCTATATCATAATTGCTTATGCAGATCAACAGTTAGTAGCATCTTTTTTGTAAATAAACTTACAAAATGCGTAAGACATTTGGATATGAAGTTCGATGTTAAAATGAAGTTCACAGTTGAGGTATTTGTACATACCAAAATCAACATATAAGTTTCTTTGAGGATATTGCAAATGATGCCATCTCTCTTGACAATATCCAACAGGTCCCACTCTTTGATCAAATGGATGAAAGAATGTTGGATGCTATATGCGAGAGGCTCAAACCTGCTTTATGCACTCAAGGCACGTGCCTGGTGCGAGAGGGAGACCCCGTGAACGAAATGCTATTTATAATTCGAGGGAACCTCGATTCCTACACAACAAATGGCGGTAGGACTGGTTTCTTCAATTCTTGCCGCATTGGTCCCGGTGACTTCTGCGGCGAGGAGCTCCTGACGTGGGCCCTCGACCCTCGTCCAAGCGTCATCCTTCCATCATCCACCCGCACAGTGAAAGCCATTTCCGAAGTAGAAGCTTTTGCTCTCAGGGCAGAAGACCTGAAATTCGTGGCAGCACAGTTCCGAAGACTTCACAGCAAGCAACTGAGGCACAAGTTCAGATTCTACTCACACCAATGGAGAGCGTGGTCAGCATGTTTTATCCAAGCAGCGTGGCGGAGGTACAAGAAGCGTAAGAGTGCGGCCGAGCTTAGGGCCTTAGAGAGCCAAGTGCAAGAAACCGAATTATCAAATGGAGTAGCATTGGAGAAAGAAGTGCATGGTCCTGGTTCAGGATTTGCTGTTTATGCAGCAAGATTGGCTGCAAGTAGGAGAGGTGTCCACAAGCATACTGACTCAGATTCTGGGGCAGTGAGGTCACTACAGAAGCCAGCCGAGCCTGATTTTTCCTCGGTCGACGATGAATGACTTTGATGAACATGTAGAGTTCAAGAAGTCATCAAGATACATGTGAAGTTGAATGATATATGCATTATTTGACACTATTCTTTTTACCATATTCAGATAGAATAGACAGAAGGGACTTTGAAAGCATTGTTTGGAAACTTGCAAGTAATGATCTTCTCAAGGACAGGATAATGGAGAGCTTGTGGATTGTCACAGGACAAAGACTAGTTAGGCAAGATCCCTGTTTGTTTGTTACCAAATAAATCATCCATTATCAAAGATTATAACTTAAAATATAGACCTTGGTCTCCCGGGAGTATTCATGTCATTACGACCTCTCAGATTCCAGCTATGCCATGCCATTTTAATCTTGGAGCTCATTGAAAGAAATATCAAGTATAAAATTACCAACAACGAATAAAAATAATGAAAGAAAATAAATGCAACGACACCAAATTTATACAGGAACAGGTTCGCCACACTATGTGACTGGATCCTGTTTTGCCATCGCATTTTCTTTCAAAAATATTCAATGGATACCCAATCACCTATCCTATTTATACAATAATTTTTAAGTAAAATAGACCCAAAACGAGTTAAAAAAAACTCGCCTTGCAGCGCCTGCAAGTTCTTGATAAATATAAGAATCAAGTCCTATGTTGAGCAAAGAAAAAGATTTGACAAATACCTCGATTGGCCTAAAGGATTTTTCTTGGAAAGGCCTTCCTATTAGTTTAGATTTACTAACAACTATTTGATTATCTTGTAATATGTAAAGTCCATATTAAGTTACAATGGATCCATAAAATCCAATGGTTGCAAAAGAATTTGGCCCAATGATTTCTGGGTCTCAAAGATATCTTTCATTTTATTGGAAATTAATTGTGATTGTTCTCTCTTTAACCCTTTGACCCACAAGAGTTTTCTACAAGTTTGTGTCAAACAAGTCCCAGTTCAGGCCCAATTATGAGCCCAAAATCAGAAATTGTTTTCGACCGTTGTCGTCAAGCAATCAAATGTCGCCAAGTGTCAGAATAAGACGTTCTAATCAATTAAATTATATTTAAATTGAGCTACATAGTGTTCTAAAGTGTGGTGTGTGATCCGATCAACTCAGAGATATGAGATATGAATTTGATATTATTTTTTTAATAATAACATATTAAAGAGATAATTTTGTAGATATTAAGTGAAGTGTGATTTTCCTACTTCAAACTTATAGAAAAATTTCAAGCATCAAATAACTCTCCAACTCTTCCAAATTTTACATACTTTCAAGATGCGATCTCCAATCCTTTGAGTCTCTTTTCTCTTGATTTGTTCGAGTTCTTTAGCATCCAACGTGAGCAACTTACTACTTCTTCGATCAAAGGAGAGAATTGTAATCGGAGAAATTTGCTTTATAATTGAAAACTTACAAAGAAATTAAAATCGTGCTTTTCAATTCAAATTAATATAATTTTTATTTTCATAATTTATTTTATGATTGTAACATTTATTTCTTTGCATGAATTTTATGTGAAAAGAATATTTTAAAATTTTAAAATTCAAAATTGTGTATGTATCATATATATTGCGGTTGACCTTAAACTAAAGCTCAACAGACAACCACCTTATGCCCATGCTTAGCTCAAATAGCTTCAAATCAAATTGTCTCCTTATTAAAAATATATTTAACAAACTTCACAATTCAAACAATCACATTCATATAACTAAATACTAAGTTTAATTTTTTTAAAATTAAAAAAATCAAAAAAATATTTTTAACCTATCTGATCAGGTCTTTTGCTGGATCGATTGAATTTTTGATTTTTACACCTAAATGGATTGGACCGATCATCAATTCTCGGTTGGACCAAATAATTATATATCCACACATTATTCCCCGACAACATAATAATAAATAAAAAGAAGGCGGAATCAACCCATATACATTTTTATTCTTCAAATATTTTTCAATCTCACTATCTAAAATATATTTTCTCAAAATAATAAAAATAACACCAAATATAGCATAACTTTATGGATCAAATGTTGTAAGACCACTGAATATGCCTTGAGCCCACGAGTCAACGGTGGAATACCTTTGTCACTCCTTGAGGTCCCCCAACCAAGCCCATGATGGTCCTGGATTTCTTTGACAACAAAAAAACATGGAAACACATCTTGAGAGTAATGTTGTCAAAAAAGAAACTTTCTTAGGATATGAACATCTTTTAAACTTTACAAGAAAAAAACATTGGTACATGTTGACTTTTGGTACTTCTAAATAGCATTGACTTAAAAAGCCCCATTCTTGGTTGGGGGTACAAATTGCTGGTAAAGTTGCTGGGGGGGGCCAAAGCCATTTTTGGATGTACCCCAAGATGGCCACTCTAATTGGATATATATCATACATTGTGATGGGTTTTAGGTTCACAGCTTGAGCTCAATATACTTATTTGAAGCATGTTCTTGGCCGAAGAGTTTAAGCCAACGACTCTTGGGTCCACGCACGTAAAGTTTTTTAGTATCGATTTTATCTCATATTTAAACGAACAAAGATCATAATAGTCATTATAAGCAAAGCACAAAATATAAGTCTTTGTTAGATGTGTTCCACAAAGTGGTGACAAAATTTATAATTTGCACAAATATATTTATTTTCAAGTTCGTTCGTAAAATTATTTATTCGCAGACATTTTTGGAATATTAGTTATTTTTAAAGAATTTATTGTCAACCACTTTTATTTTATAAATCTATTTGATTCCGAAAAAAAGAACTTGCATCATTATCTCAATTCAAACATGATTTTGATTCACACTGACGGGTTGGATCAAAGTCGCAATTCCAAAAATTTGATTAAAAATTAAGAAAAATGCATGATATGTTCAGTAGAAATGAGTGGCCCGATCGATAGGTGAAAGGGTTTTTGCTCTTAGTAGGCCCAAAGTTCCAACAATCATTTGTGCTTCCTGATAGGGCTGGCCCATTACAGCCTTATGTCTACAGTGCTTTATTTATTTATTTTTCTTTATTTGTTTTATTAGATCACCCTCAAGTCAACTTTAGATATAAAAACAAAATTTAGATTTAAAGTTCGCATACCGGCTTCATTCACTTTAATTAATTTTAAAAAATTAAAAATTAAATCTGGTTTATGTTATGTTAAATAAATATTAATTTTAAATATTTTTTGAATCTAAAACCAAATTGGAATTATATGATCCTAGGAAGATCCAAAATTGAAATAAAATTTAAATCTACGGCAGAGTAAGAGGTAAGTATTTGTCTTTTTGAACTATTCCTCTTACTCTACAAAATAAAACAATATTAATGTCAATGACACAATATTAAGTCACAATAATTTTTATTTTATAAATAAAAATGTATATTAAATAACAATAATTTTTGTTTTATGAATAAAAAAATATTTTGTCATTGTAAAGACTATAATGACAATAACTAATATTTAAGTTGTCAATAACAAATGAAAAATATAGAGTGACAATAAAAATTTTGTGATAAATTATTGTGGCAATTTTTGTTGTCACTGATCGTTAAAAGTGACGATTAGATTTGTAACTATTAAATACAATTATTGTAACTATTAAATTTATAAAAATTATTATTGTAATGAAATTAAAAAAATTATTTTTAATATATATATATATATAATGACAATTTTTATACTGTCGATGTGGCGTTAAGCATAGAAGAAAGGTAACCTTTAACTTAATCAAGTCCATTAATTGCTAATTCGAGATTGTGACGAAGCTAACAAAACAACAAAAGGCAAAAGAAATATTTGAAGTTTAGATAAATTATATAACATGACTACACCGTGTAAAACTATTTAAAAATATTAATTTTCTAACCAGAATGACTATTAACCCCTTCGCCAAATTTTAGATTAGTTGAACCAACTATATTTAAGAAAGTATTAAAATTTGTGGTCCAAAGAATTTACAAATAGAAATAAAAATAAAGAAAATTTTGTCTTCATGCCCACCAGAAAAATCAATCTTCTAAGGACTTTTATGAGCTTCATTTGTGCCTGAAACTCTCGCTAATAGCCAAAAATAAATAAATAAATTTGGTAATTAATAGCCCAAAAGTCTTGGTAATATATAATAATGTAACACTGAAATTATTTTCATAGAGAAGGGTCCAAAACCATGTGAAAATGCCTCGAGAAAGTCTATTTAGGTATTACTCCACATTTCTGCAAACAGCCAGCCAATTAAATACCAGATTCTTAGTGTTGACCAAGTGTTATTCAATTTTAATTTGACAATCATAATAGAAGGAAAAATTTGAGCTCACTCTGGATAATTCTATTAACCTTTTTCATAAGCTGTGTGCTATTAAAGTGAGATGAGTTGTATTTGATATAGTGCAGTGTAAATATATCAAGTATAATTGAAAGATCCATAAATCCACTTAGATAATTCTCAATTAATGTCTTCAAATTTATCCTTTAAACATAGGTTATCCCCCAATCTTAAACTGATGATCTATTTTAAGATCTAAGTCGGAGGCATTTTCTTTAATTTGTTTTTGATTAAATTTAGATAGCAACTCTTTTTAAAATCTCATTCAAAAAGGGTTGATTTAGAATCGGGCTGGCTATCGGATGCGCTATGCGCTAAGGCTACTTATTGCGCTAGGAGCAGTATGCAAGTTAGGAGCATATCTAAGTAGGTACGTCTCGCTTCGCTCCTCATTTCCTTGCCGTCTTTCAATTTACTCATCTCTGGCTGCTAACAATTCCCATTTTGATAATTATGGTATTAAGGCTATTTTTCCTAGACCACATGATGAACATGTTTTAAGCTAATTAATCTAATTAAGGATTATTGAGGTTTTGGAGGTTCCAGCTGCATGAGACCTATTGACCAAGGGATAATTTGAGGTAAACAATTTTTATAAGGTGTAGGCCTCCCAAAATGTAATTTTGGATTTACTTTTGTATCATTTATTTAGGAATAAGTGAAAATAACTCAAGATCCATTTTCATTTAGAAAAGACTCTTTAGAAACGGGGTATATTTTTAGATAAAACCAATTAATTTGTGTATTTAATTAAAACAAGAGAAATCGTGAATATCTTATAAAAATGCCAAATAACTTTCAAGATGGAAGTTATTATATAGATACGTAATTTCTCTCTAATTTATGAGCTCCTCTAGAGTAGAAGTTAAAATTGTGAATACAAAATCTTATCACCTTTAAAAATAAGAAATCAACTATTTATATATAAAAAGAGGTCTCTTTATATATTTAAAAATTTTATAAACTCTTCAAATAATAGTCACTCGAGAGCAGAATCATCACATGCATTAAGTTGGTCAATTTATTCCACTCGCCTCTTAAAATCTTCATTAATTGCATACAAATTTTTAGATTTTTTTTAATATTATGACCTTCATTAAAAAAGGATAAAAAAAAAATACTTCCTAGTATGTGATCGATTTATTTTTTTAAATGACAGAACTAACAATTATACTCGTATTTTTAACTGTATATAACAAAATATACAGTAAGAAGAACTTGACAATTAAAAATTAATGTGATGATAGTTAATTTCACAATATTACAACATTAACTTTTTAAATTATCAACTCTAGGTCAAGTTTGGATTGCCATTTTGCCACCCCACGATTGAAGTTTGCTATTTGAGTGCGTTTGGCACATTTGGCTGTTGACGAACTCTGTGGGTACGTGGAAAGGACTGCGTTGACTTCTTCCAAAATCTAAAAGGGTTTTTGAGTTTTGACTATTGAAAAATATTAATAATAATAATAATTGTTCAGAGAATTAATTAATTCTAATGTTAGATTTTCATGTAAAATCAAAGGATGTAATTATTTCCTAATGATAAGAATTTTGCGCCGCCTGTGCACGTGAATGAGATCCAATCTGCATGTGAGTGTCAATTGGTCCAAATTTATCAGACGAATAAAAAGCTGCAAAGAAAAATGAATGTCAAATCCTTTGAAAATAATATGGGTTTTGGGTAGGAAGGATTTCAAATTTCTAGCACATAATAACCAGTATGATCTCCTAATCTGATTATTATTTTAATAATATCTTGTTTATTTTATTTTATCTTTTTTCATTATGGAAAGGACAAGAAAAGAGAATCAACAAGGTTGAAAGAAAATGGAGGGGCATGTAGGAAGGTTGACAATTTTTATCAGCATGTGAATTTCTTTTTTTTTTTTTTTTTAAACAATGAAAAAGTCAAAGCATCGTTGACTAACATAAATATGTTATCATTATCCAAACACAAAAATGACTAATCTATCATATGAATGTGACTTGTTTTACATCTCAATCTCTAGCCTATACTTGATCTTGTTTTTTTTTCACTAATTGGCTTTTGGAGGTCTTTATTCTTTTAATCTATCTTTCTTAGTAAATGCATGCCACGCAACAAGGCATCATGAAGCAAGAATTTTAGAATATGGGGTGAGATTCGATTGTAAAATTATTATTTTTTTATATAAAAAAAAAATTTATTGGAGTTTTTTTTAATTAATTATTAGAAACTAAATATATATATAAATTTAATACGTTATAGTTATACATAAATATTTTATGTCTATTATATTTGCATAAGTATTTGAACAAAAATTAACTTCTAAACGAAAATGTTAATCTATTCTAATTCAATCAAACACAAAATAAAAATTAATTTACAAGAATTTGAACATTATTTCATAATCATTAACCTAATCAAATAATTTTTATATCATGAAAAATCTACATTTATATTTTTTTTTTGAAATAAAAATTAATATAACATCAAATAATAAGCAACAAAAATAAAATCAAATAAGTTAAACTAAAAAATAAAATTAAAAAATCACAATAAGGAGTATTTTTTGACTAAAATATCCATATTTTTAGAAACTAAATCATAATAAATATAACATCTCTAAATTTATTAAATGTATATATTCAAAATAGGATTATAAAAATTCAAATGGGGCGATTGGAATAATTTAATTATTCGAGAGAGACAAAATTTTAAATTTATTAAAAATTACATATTAAAATTATAAATATAAAAAATTGATGGGGGCGAGAGGACCCACCCGCCCCTGACTCCGCCATTGAACCAAGAATACTATAGGTCAAATGCATGTTACACCCGAGAGAATATGTATTGGGTGGAGATCCACCATTTATCCACACACATGTGAATGTGTGTGTTTTTGTGTAGATGAATGATGAATGTTACATACAATATATTCCATCGAGTATAGCATTTAGAAGACCTGATAGAATAATCTTTTGTTATCTTTACGAATTAATTGTTCTCTGGTCAACCCGAAAATATCAAGAGTTTTTTGAATTTCTTTTTAGCCAATAAAAATAAATGAATTATGGCATATTCTAATCATTTTTCTTTCATATTTTTGCATGTCAAGTTTGTTAACAGCTAGAATTCACCATTTGCTTCACCCCAAGTGAGCTGGTAGCTGAAGAATCTAACTTAATTAGGAAAATTAGAACAACAATATTAAATGCTCCTTCTTACAATTATGAGATTTCGACCATTAATTTAGTAAGAAGTGAAATTAAAAACTTACCTTTACCTAAAAACAAGTCATCATACTAGTATCGACTGTTGAGTCTTATCTGATTTGGGAAAAATTAGTATACCTTAATTCGAATTGAGTCGAGCTTCATGTAAGATACGGATCTTCGGATAATTTAGATGTTTTGACAACTCTTTAGGGATAAAATAATAATTTTAGTATTTTTCATATCACTATTCATGTGGATATTTTCCTTTTGTAATTTTAGTTAACTGATTACAGATTATTGATGATTGTTATCGTTGATTATTAATTAATATTTCTGATATGTCTCTATTTTCTATTCACTCAAAAGAATTATTGCAAAGGGTAAAAAAAAAAAAAAAAGGAAGGAATGTAGAATTATACTATAATTAAATCTGTTATAAACTCATATAGTTTATGGTAGCATAATTATTTTAGTTAGTAAAGATTAAATTATTAGTATGTTGTCAATGATCCACACTGTTTGACTCTCAACTACTCAAGCTGAGCATGCCCAATTTGATTAATGTTGGAAGGCCATTGAAAAAGGCTTGTTCTTTTCTCTCTATTTTACTTTTTTATTCCTCTTTTCTTTTCTAGAAGTTTTTAAAATTATTTATACATTTATTTTTTAATTTATTTATTTTGTTAGAAGCCCCAATTTATTCAATAATGTACTCAAAGGGCATCCCAGATTTTATGTGTATGATGAACTTGGATGATCAGAAATTTTTTTTTTTTTTTAGAAATGCGATTTAAGAAAGATAATATTTAGAAAGCGGTAACCCAGATCTAGTAAACTTAGCTGTTCTTTTTGTTTTTGGTTTTCTTAAAAAAAATAAAAAACCTTTAATAAATCTAAATTTAAATTTACACCCCATTTAAAATGTTAAAAAAGTAAAATGAGTAAACTTAACCATGAGAGCTTTTTTTTTTATCAAATAAATGTTGATTTTGACGGGTAAAACATTTTTGCAAAATGATTTTCTGTCGATCCATAAAAAATAATAATAACAAAAAAATCAAACGACCGCTTAATCACTTATATAATTACTTAATTACTTTTTTGTCTGACAAACTTTTAACTAATTCGACTCTAATTTATATTTTAGATGATGAAATATGCATTTTTTTTTCTCCACTTTTTTTCCATCCATATAATCTCTTTTTTGACTTAATCACTCAAAGAATCTCAAAACAATTAATTTTAAATTTTGTTCAACGTAGCAGTTGAGGGTTTTTATCTAGTTAAATATATAATAAATAGATAAATCCCAGTTCATTATAATTATTTATGTCCCAAGTAACCTAATTCTTCTTTTAATTTTCTTCTGTTTGGTTTCTCTCTTCTCCAACTCTCTAGTGATAACCCCTGCTGCCCTGCAAAAACTGGAAGGCCTAAAAGTCACAAGGCAAAAAGGGATTAAAATAAGCTCAAGAAAATCTATAAGCATGGCACAATTTCCAGCTTATTTCCTTCAAAAAAGAGCCATACAAAATTGAATCCTCCACAATGCAACCAAAAATAAGTCCCAAAAAGAGCTTATGCTTATATTCAACTCGCCAAAGTTTGGCAAAAAGCCATTAACAAAGATTGCTGCAACTGCAATATTCATCTACATTCTACACCTAGTACATATAGACAGCTGCCAAAAGTCAACACCCTGCCCACCATTTTTTTCCCTACATATAAGTTTCTTGCAACTTAATTTTCATTCATTCTTAATAATCTACTCATGTACAACTCTACGTGGCTTATGAATTCCATTGAGTGCATGTTCTAAGCTTTTTTTGAGGCCCAGCTTTTAGCTTAATTTGCTGAAGAAGAAAAGGGCTCGACGTCGGTCCCTCCATCCTTAATTTTCTTGAGTCATACATTTTTCTTTGCTCTCAAGGTATTGATGATTCTGAATACTTTTTAAGCCTTGTTCTGTAGCTTAAAAGTACATGATCTTTTATTTTTAATAGTACAATTAAGTTTAAGTTTATTGTTTTTTTTGGGATTCTGGGGATTCAAGTTTGACATATTTATGATTTTTAATTGCTTTTCTGAAGTTTGGGAAATGTGAGGCTTTGAGTTGTCCTGAAGAGAAACATCTGACTATTGGAACTTCTGAGATTCAGTGCTTAAGCACTTTTGAGTAGTATCAGGGCTTTTAAATTGAACTAAAATTTAATAAATTCTATTTTTCGAACCTCCCTCAGAGTAGAATTTTTCCATATATTGCATTTTATAGCATCAAGAGCTTCAATGTTGTTCTGAGAAATAATATTACTTCTGAAATTAACTCAACTTTCAAATAGAACAAATTTAAGTTTTGTTACCTTTATTTAATGTTCAATGTAGTTTCATAAAGTCTTTCCATTTTCCAGGCATAAATATAAGTTCATGTCATAGGAAACATTTGATTTGAAGTGCCAAAAATGCAGGGGTGGCCTCTTTTCGCGGCGACACTGCAGGCTTTTGATTAGTCCCTAATGAGATTTTGTATGTAAAGGAAGTGTAGGAAACTCGTTCACACTGCTCATTAGTTTTATATTTGTAGGGGCTAACCCCATGTGACCTTTGCTGCATTTTCCATGGTGTCTTTCAACACACTTTATTACTTTGCAGACACTTCTCTGTGTGCCCCCCCTGTTGTCTATATATGTTAATCAACTTGCAAACAATTCATCACTGATCAAACTTCATAACGACTTAGTCTCCATCTCCTTGTTGAGTAAATTCTCATTTTCAAGGTCAAGTAAACGATATGCAAGTTTTTTTGTTTTGAGTCTTCTTAGCCTTGTAATATAAATGGTGCAAGAGTTGGCAAAATCAATGCTTATTTCTTGTTTTCAATATAAGATTGCTGCTGATTATGTGAAATGCTATTACATATTGCAGGTTTCTAGTTATTTGGCTGCATTTTGTGAGATGGGCTTATCGCGGAATCCAACCATGAGAAGTGGAGAGTATTTGGAAGGAATGCTGAGTGATTATATGGGAGGAAAGGCTAAGTTGAGAGCACAAAAGGGTTCCTCATCTAGGCTTGTGACAGTTTTAACTTGTTTACAATTCGCCTTTGCAGTTTATGCGACATTCCTGCTGTATTTCATGAGTCCCTCTATAGACTTGAGAAGCAAACCGGACTTCTCGTGGGCCACTCGTATTGCACAGCAATGGAAACAATTCATAGTCACCCCCCATGTTGTGAGTCATTACCAAGAAGCTAACTCCCTTATCAGAGCTGAAATCCCACCAATCATTCCATCAGAAGTTTGTGAGCATGAGAAGATAGATTTTGTGCAGAAGAAGTCTAATGATGCTGTGATGATCAAGTTAAAGAGGGAACTATATCAAGAAGTACTGGATTTCCAAAGAACGAACATAAAAACTGAGACACTTTCTGAGTTAATGGCAATGAAATCCAAGTGGGATTTGCATGGGCCAAACATCCCCAAAGTTACTGTGATTCTAAACCATTTTAAGCGCAAGACTTTATGCGCTCAGATTGATTCTTTACTTCACCAGACACTTCCATTCCATCATGTTTGGGTGCTCTCATTTGGGAGTCCTAATGAGCAATCCTTGAAGAGAATTGTTGACAGCTACAACTCCTCAAGAATAAGTTTCATTAGCTCAAGCTATGATTTCAAGTACTATGGGAGATTCCAAATGGCTTTGCAGACAGAAGCCGACCTTGTATATATCCTTGATGACGATATGATACCTGGAAGGAAAATGCTGCAGATTTTGTCACACGTAGCAGGAACAGAGAAGTACAAGAATTCTGTTCTAGGCAGTATTGGGAGGATTTTGCCTTTTCGACAGAAGGATTTTACTTTCCCAAGCTACAGAAAGTTCCGATCGAAGGAGGCTGGCCTTTATTTGCCTGATCCTGCTTATGACATCACCCTTGACAGAGTTGTGCAGGTTGATTTTCTCTCTAGCTCCTGGTTTCTGTCTGCGGAGCTAGTCAAAACACTTTTTATAGAGACGCCCTCACATTCATGACCGGAGAAGATTTGCATTTGAGGTATGTAACTTGTTACTTGTGTAATGCTTTAATTGTTAATAATGATATATTTGCTACATTGTCTATATCTATAAATTTTAGCAAACATGGTATTTATGCTAACATTGTCTATCAATAAATTTTAGCTATTGATGAAGGTATTCTGATGGAAGTATGAAGTATTTCTTGCCATATTTGGTTGAAAGGCCTAACGGTTGAGCTTACAGATCTATAGAAAACTTTTATGGAGAATGATCATTTCTAGTAAATCTGGGTCAGACTTGAATAAGACATTTGTGTTAGTCAATTTCCAAATAACACATGACAAATAATAGTAAAAACCATGTGTAAGGACTTGGAATTGATTAACCTCTCTGATAACAACGTAGGAAAAAGGTTTCTCTCCTGTAGTGCATTTGATAACTCTCTGATCAATGTTCTATAAAATATGCATGCAGCTATCAGCTTCAGAAGTACAGAAATGCTGGTTCATTTGTGTTGCCTGTGGACCCAAAGGACAAAGAAACATGGGGTGACAGTGAACACAGGCTTGCTTATGTGTCTGAGACAACTGTAATTTTCAAAGACATTGTCCAGGTTCGAGACGATCAATGGTGGAAAGCGCTCTCCACCGGTTACATAACGCAGTGGGCAGCCATGTACCCCCAAAAGATTGATGCACTATTCTATGCCCACTCTGTGGATGAAGTTAAAGCCCTTTCCCCTCTTCTTGAAAAATTCAGAACCACTGTTGGAAAGAAGGCCTATATTGTTGTCTCAGGGGGCAACTTCTGCCCCTGTGAAGATGCTGCCACAGCTTTGAAATGGCCCAAGGCTGTGTGCAAAGAGAGAAGGTTCAAGATTTTTGATCTGGGAATTGGTGCTCTATCTGGGCTTTCAAACTCAGAGGTACCTGTTTTACAAGCTGTGTATGCAAGCATGAAAGGATTGATTAAAATTCACAACCCAAGCGTGGTGATCACAGTGTCAGATATCGACCCAAACGTGAAAAAAGCTTTGAAGATGGCATCAGAGACTAACAAAAATGGTTCAGCATTGGTACTTCTACCGAGATCTTCAGTGCCAAAGGCTCTCTGGATGGCTGATCTTCGCTCCACGGCATTGCCTAGTAAGACCGCTTGTTTCTACTAATTTCCCTTGCTTTTCTTGTTTGTTTATCTTCCTTCTTCCTGACCTATTCGATTGCTGTAAGCAGATTGGAATATTCCAAGGCTTTCGATAAGCATCATTACACAAAACCGGGCTCCTTCTCTTACAAGGCTTCTGAAGTCTTTGAGTAATGCCTACTATTTAGGAGATGAGGTCCCAATCACCTTCAACATGGATAGCAAAGTCGATGAGGCAACCCTGAAACTAGTAAATTCATTTGACTGGCCTCATGGGCCTAAAATTCTTCGCAGAAGAATCATCCAAGGGGGGCTCATTCGCGCTGTCAGTGAAAGCTGGTACCCATCCTCAGATGATGATTTTGGCCTATTACTCGAGGATGATATCGAAGTCTCTCCTTACTACTACCTGTGGATCAAATATGCCCTTTTGGCTTACCACTATGATCCTCAGGTATCTCTGCCTGAGCTCTCATCGATCTCCCTATACACCCCACGTATAGTTGAAGTAGTGAAAGAAAGGCCTAAATGGAATGCAACCGAGTTCTTCAAGCGCATTCATCCCAACACACCTTATCTTCACCAGTTACCATGCAGTTGGGGTGCAGTGTTTTTCCCCAAGCATTGGAGGGAATTCTATGTCTACATGAACATGAGATTCACCGAGGATGCCAAGCAAAATCCTGTCCAAATTCCAAAGTCGAGAACAAACGGCTGGCAAGCTTCTTGGAAGAAGTTTCTGATTGATATGATGTATCTCAGAGGGTATGTTAGCCTTTACCCCAACTTTCCAAACCAGGCAAGCTTTTCAACCAATCATATGGAACCTGGTGCTCATATCAGCGCGAAAGACAATGTTGTCAAGCATGACAAGACAGATTTTGAGGTGCCATTGTTAAATCAAGACTTCAGGACTTTCTTGCCTAATGGGAAACTGCCTCCAGCTTCCAAGTTGCCATCATTGAACCTCTTCAATCAGGCATTTTCCCTGAAAGGTTTGAAGGCTGCCGGAGCGAAGCTGGGACAGGATGTACTTGAATGCAATCCAACAGAAGTAGTGATGGTGAATCATGAAACAGGTCTACCTTCACATTGTGCAAGATTCTGATAATTTACTTGTTCATTGCCATTTTTTCTTCTTTCATTCACAAAATTTGTTTATTGTAGCAATAGACATTGTCTTGGCAGGAGGGAAGTCTCCAATTGTAAAAAAAACTAAAAAATGAATGTGGTCTTTACAAAAGGAAGTAAAGAAAGATAAAGATCAGAAACTGGTTCATCCTTATGTTTTGGTTCCCTAGGCAATGAAGGGTGATTAGGATATATAGTGAAGAATTATACTGCATGAGCTTGTAATCCAGCCAAAAGTGGCTCATCTGTTAAATCAAGATCCGTATTCCACGGCGTCTCCATTTTTCATAAATGAGTTTTTACTTGAAAAACCAAATCGATAATAGCTAAAGTTGATTAATTTGAATATGGGCACATGAGATTGTTACAAGTGGTAAGAATGCTGCTCAAAGATTATTGTTGACATTTATTAAGAGCATCACTGTTTTACTCGAAAAATATAATCGTAACCTAATACTTAGTACGATGCTTTATATTGTCAATTGTATAAGGAAATAAGTTTGTATCTTATAAATAGCTAATTTTTAGTTAATGATAAGCATTTGATCCCAATAATTGATATCAAGTGTCGTTGTGGGTTCGAGTTTTAAAAGATGGTGTTGAGGACTGATTGTTGGTATTTATTGTCAATATTATCTTTTGATTCGGAAGACGCAATTGACCTATCACTACATACCCGATCTATAGTGTTTATAGGATTCAACCATCTCATACTGATCTTTGTTTGTCTAGTGTAATGCACTACTAAATGTATAAAAAAATGAAGTTGGGCTTCCGCCAACAGTAACAATTGATTGATCTCAATAATTACAACTTATAGGCAAGTATTTCAAAGGAATAAATGTTTCTTGTTTTGCATAGGCAGCAGGATTGCAGACAGACGGATTCCATGCTCCTAGCCGTAAAGCTTTTAGCGAAGTACAAAAGAGAAGAAACATTGATCAACTTAAGGACATGAATAACAATTAAATTGCAATTACACTTCCAAAAACTAGATGTAAAGCCTGCTTTTAACTGTAAAGATCATTGAGATAACCCCCCTTTCGAATCCTAGTTGGACTCTACATGTATCTCAGGTTTGGAAAAATCTAATAGTGATATGGCAGGCTGAAGATATGGTCGGAAAAATATGAAGCGAATGAAAATGAGAAGTCAAACTATGTGATTTTGAAGAGTGATTTCACTTTCAAATATAATTTCTTTTTATTACTATTTTGTTGTTGGAATTAATGCAGATGACTTCTAACCTGCAAACAGCAATTTTAGAAGACACCATTTTAATAACAACTTTTGACCTATGGAATATGTGATGGCCATGATCCAATGAAGAATCAATAGGCCTGAGTCCACGGGGTCAATCAGGAGGATGAACCGGAATAAAATTAGTATCCAATAGGCTAAATATTTTATTTCTATAAATTAATAAATAAATTGGATTATAATATTTTACGTAAATTTATTAAAGTTCTAAGGTCTAAACCCATAAAAATCTTCTACAGTAACCATAAATACCATTATTTCTCGTAATTAAAATATATGTGATTTACTATGCAATTAATTGTTTTTAAATTTTCTGGTTTTCATCTACTTACTCCAAATTTAACGTGAGGGTCTTTGCCGAGTAAAATTCGAGCATCCCTAATAACTTTTGTGAACAGTATAATTCACATAACAATGAATGTGAATGAAAGAAGAAAGAATATTTTGATGAAAAAAATCTAACACTAGAATTGTGTTTATAGAAAATCTATGGCATCTTTTAAAACACACACAAACACAAGATTTCTCCCACCCAAGTTCTATTTTGAACTTGATTTGTAAGTAAAAAAACTATTTCCAAGTTTTCCATGTGGATCAAAGAAAAGCTTCCTTTATATTGCATGCTACTTACAATATATATAAAAAGAAAAAAGAAACAAACCCTTTCATTGTGGTCTTTTCCATGAATGTGTTTTAGGACAGGATTAGTACACATTAGATCCCAATAACTTCACTGAATTTTGACTTAATTGCATGTTCAGTTTCAAGAATAATATTCATTTATGTTTCACTTAATCTGAGGTAGCACTCAAATTTCCCTACTAACTTAACCGAAAAATATGGTGAGAGTTTTTAGGATTCTTAGGAGAAATTCTTCTATTTTGAACTAAGTCCTATATAAATTAAATGATTGATGTATATTTAAAAAAAATATATCAAATGACAACTATAATTAAATTGAAATTGCAATTTAATTGGACAATTGGAAACGCACCAATCAGTAGTGTAATTACCTTTTTCGTTTTTTTTTTTTTTATTTAGAATGAATTAAGGATGCATTTTATTGCAATTTTTCAAAATATTTTTAGATAGGACAAGTGGAGTATTATTTGCATTTTTCTACCGATGAGTTGCAATACCTAATGCATCAACGGTTAGGGTATGTGTTTTTTTTTTCTTTTTCCCACCTATTCCTTTTTAATTTAATGATTTAGATAAATTAAATATGTTGCACTCGAATTATTAAAAAAGTTTGTAACTATCACGTTTGATTTAATAATTTTGGATAACTAGATATATTATACACAATTCATTCAAGAATTTCATGGGCCCATTTGAGAAATTCGCATTAACCTGTCTGGGAACCTGAATCTGGAATTGATCCACCTGGTTGAGCTGCCTAGATAACCTTTCTTGAAACCTTGCTTGCTTTGGCAATTTTTCATGAAAAATATTTTGGTGTTTATCTCTCATATTTTGAGACTATTTTTTGAAAGTTGTCCATTTTCAAAAAGTACTAATTTATCACATGTTTGGAAATAACTATAATTTTTTTCTCAAAATGAAATGTCAAATCAAACTACCAATTCAATTACACAAATATTGAAACTCATTAATCAAACATATCTTTATTTTCGTAAAAAAAATCAAAAGAACTTGGTTTTATTTTCCCCAAATATTTTTCATTTTCAATCCAACGTGTTTGTTTTTCTCATTTTATGAAGTATTTTTTGAAAATATTCTAAAAAAATAACTCTCTTACACCTTGCTTTCAAATTCTACACCTTATTTTTTAAAAATATATAAATCATCTACAAAAAAAAAATCTTTATTTTGAATTTGAAGACAAACTTTATCAAAAGTGAAATGCCAAAACAATATTTCTGCAATTCATTTGGTTAAATTTTACAACTCATTGACCCAAACACACTTTACTCCAGTAAATCTTTTCAAAATATTTTCACAATATTAAAATAAAAACGAATCCAAACACAACATTATCTTTCAAAATTTACTCAAACTTTAGCCTTTTTTTTTTCAGTGTGTGTGTGTGTGTGTGGGGGGGGGGGGGGGGGGGGGCATTATTTTTTGTCATTTAGAAAAATGAACTTTAATAGGCTGAAGGGCTTATAGATTTTGTTTCAATGTGGCAAAATAGAAACCCAAAATGTCCCATCAGCCATGGTGGCTCAACCAGAAGCAACGAGTGGGTTGGTGGAAAAAGTTGAGGTCAGGTCTCTTTCGCATTTGGGCACAAGAAATCTCGACACACCAACCTACGCACCCACGCACTTTCCTTGGATGAATGATTTTTTTTGAAGAGGTGCTCTTTCTCTTCATTTTGTGGTTGTCAGAAGTGGGTGTGAAAGTTATTTTGCACCTTTTAAATACTTGGTCTACAATATAATCATAGCACTCTAATTTTTTTTTTTCAAATAGTTGAATAATATATATATATATATATATGAATTCAAATATGAAATAATTGGAACAAGAATAGGAGTAGGATTCAAACTTCCAACCGCATTTATAAAAGGTGAGCCCGACACCACTACTATTAATAAGTATTAGTATAACATTCAAATAATATCAAAATTAAAAAAATAGGGTTTTGCAATCTCTTTATGGCATTTATTTAGTTGTTTATGCATAACATGGTCGTGTAAATGAAAAAAAAAAATGTATAATCCTTTGAAGCTTTAGAAATATCAATTTTGTAACCCTCTAATTTTATTTTATGAATTCATAAATACACGTCAAGTTTATGAAATATTTATTTAAATAAATATTTAGTTATGCTTGTCGTGCCTTGAATTGCAATATGTGAAGAAATGCAAGTTAATATGAATGATGGAAAATGAAGATACAAAGCACACCAACCCTGACAACAACATGATATCCTACCATAACCATTTGGCTGGCTATTTAACCCCGTTGAAACTTACACATTTAGATATCGAAGGCAATCAAAATTATTTATCACAAATAATTTTTGACAAATTAGATCAACTCAAATATTGACTCGATTAAATAAATTTTTGTACTATGTATTTTTTAATAAAGTTCTTGAGTCAAATTCATACACAAAATTATTATTCACTAGAATTAATCATCAAAAATCAATTCTCAAGAACCTTTGGAATTATTTTTTTAAATACTCTAGCAAGATTTTGGTGCACATTTTGTACTTGACCTTTTATGCAAAAAAGTATAAAAATTTGAACACATATTACTAGCTAGCAACTAGCATGTGATCACCATCGTATCCTGTTCGGATTTTGTTATTAAATAATCAGTCCAAGACTCTCCTTTTTTTTTTTTTTTTTTTTTCACTTTCTTTTGCTTGAAGATTGCATAATTATATCAGATTAACAAGTTAGAAAAAACAGTCTGCCAATTTCTGGATTGACAGGTTGTTGCATAAAAATAGACAGGTCAATTTTTGATGCCACCATGTGGTGGATATCAAAGTACTAACGTTATCCTCTCATAGTGTCAGAAATTGTGTCTATGTTTGGATTCATGAAATAAAATATTTTTGTTTTCAATCTTGAAAAATGTATTTACTTTGCTCACTTTTTATAGGATTAAATACACTTAATAAATTTTTAATCTTATATTAAATTTCACATAAGTTTCTATTACTATCATATATAACTTTAATAAGTAAGTGTTAAATTTAGAGTCAATTAAATTAATATTATTTAATGATATAAATAATTATATTATGTAAGTTGTACATGTATAACTTAAATATATTAACGAATCTAATTTTAATATGTAGTTATTTATATGTGAAATAGAAATGAAAATTAGAAAATAAAAATAAAACTCATAAAGTATATTAAATGTAATTAAAAACTTTCAAGTGAAAAAATAAAATAAAAGTTTAATTGATGCTTTCTAAAACAATATATATAAAATGAGAGTAATATTAATTTATGTGAGATATTTTTTTAATTTAACATGTCTTTTCTATATTATCAAAATCATATTTTGTTATTTATTTAATTAAAGATTAATTTATTTAATAAAATTAGTGTTCAATAAAACTTGGAATCGAATTAATTGACATTTGATAAATAAATCACTATAACTTGAAATTTAATTATAAGTTTATTTATTTAATAAAATTAGAGTTAAGTAAAATATGGGATCAAATTAATTGACATTTAATTTTAAAAGGGCCAAAATGAGATTTAATAGTTTAATTAGTTCAAGGGTAATTTTGTAAATCTATATATTTTTATTGATTTAAGGGGGTATTTGAAGGTTTTATTAGTATAAGGGGTATTTGATGCAAAATCGTTACTAAGGGGTAAAGTGACCCTTTTTCATATTGTTTTATTTTCAAAACATTTAACTTAATTTCCAAAAGTTTACCCCCTTAATATAGGCTTATACAAAAAAAAAAAAGGCTACGTATTTAAAAACAAATTCATTATATCGTTTGAAAATAAGTAAATTAAATGACTCACTTCAATTGATCATATTTTACAATTCGTTCCGTAGTATTAGTTTCTTACAAAAAATGAATAAATCTTTGATTTTCATAATTTCACAAGATATTTCCAAAAAATTTATGTTCAATAATGAATTTAAAAGAAAATGAGAGAGTCCACGTTTAAAAATAAAAAAGGGTGCCTATTAAGAAATCTTATGGATGTCGGATTGATCAAAATTTGAGATCTATCTGTTAATAATTTTTAGGATTAGAATTCGAACCCAACGAATTAAATTTTCTAGACCGTTAAATATATTTTATTATTTAAAAATATAAAAATATATATTTTAAAAATTAATACAATAAAAATTTCTAATATATATATATATATATATATCTTTAAAAAATACCATATAAATGTATATAATAATTTTAAAAAAATAAATAGAATATATTTGAAAATAAAAAATTATTGTCCACTTTAAATTTATTTATAATATTAAAAATTCACCTTAAATAATAAATATACAAAATAATTTAAATTTAAACTTATCACAATAATCTCGTAAAAGTAGGACAAAAAAGGTATCTAAAGCCAAAAGTGAACATTTTGCCTTTTACTTTCACTACCTTTTAGGATAAGAATATATATCTTCTTTATGCAAAGTCCAAAAAAGGCATCACCTATTCACCTCTATGCTTTTTGAATAGGGTTACCCTCTATGCTATTCATACAGTGCTCTCATTTCAACTATTATCACAAGCCAATAATGCTTAGCCAGACTAAAATTGAAAGTTGGAGAAAACAATAGCAATTATTAGGAGTTAGGCCTCTTAATTTGGCTAAGGCATGTTGGAAATAAGTTTTAAAAATTTCCTCATTTTACATTATTTCCAACATTCATCATTTCATGATATTTCACTAGTAGGCTCATTTGATTATGGGTTTATTAACCAATTAATAATATTACTATTGGATTTTTAATATTCATTTTATGGTCATTTTATTATGATTTTATTATGATCATACTTACTATCATTTTATATTCTCCCACAAAAACTTTGAGTGTTTTGGTAATATAATTAAAGATTGATTCCTATCTCATCGCGGTCGTGCATAGAATGAGAACTATTTAGCAAATCGAGTTTTATATTTAATTCACGATTAACCGTTAGTTGTTACATGTAAAGATATAATAATGATTTTAAGACAACGATAAATGTTGTGGCTCTCGGGTCATCTAGTTTTTATTTCTTAATATTCATATAATTTTAAGATATTATATTAATATTATCGATATCATATCTGGCATGTTTTAGCTTATTTATTTGATTTATATTATTTAAACACAAATCAAAAATTATTCACACCAAGAAAAATAAAAAGTTAACCTAACACTCAAATGAGATTTTTATGGTTTACAAAAGTTTGATTCCTTTTTACAGAATCATAAAAGTTAATTTGAAGAACTAGGAAGTATGTTAGCAATTGGCACATCACACATGACTTGATGGGACTGTATACTTCTTAATTAATTATTGCTCTCATAGAATGAAATGATTATGTACCTACACAAGTTTAAATTAATCTTTTGAAAATCGAATTTCAATGGAAAATCAAACATCCATTCTCATTAGCAATATATAATCAAATTTTTAATTTGATTGATTTCTGATCAAAATCGATCAAATCAATTTGATTAATTTTTTTAAATTTTATTTTTTTAAAAAGATTAAATTTAACATTTCGTAATATTTAAATTTTATATTTTGTTATATATTTTTTAATTAATTATTTTTATTTTTTATATTTAAAATATATTAAATAATAATTAATTTATTATATTATTATTTTATATATATAATAAAAAAATATAATTAATTTTTATTAAATCAATCTTATTCGCTAATTCATAATAAAATTAATTTATCATTGATTTAATTATAAATATACTAATTTAAATATGCTTTTTGTGCTTTGAATATAATTCGTAGACCACAATAATTAATAGATTTGAGTGCAAACCCCTGCCCCACAAAATCAAATGTTTGTGGTGAGGGGTGATTCTTTAATTGCACCCGATTTGTTATTAATTATTAAAATTATGAGTAGAGCTGTGCTCAAAACTTCATAAAATTTTTAAATTAATATAAATTATATATATATAATTATTAATTTTTATAATTTATTTTATTAAAAAAATAAAATTAATTCTTTATTTATTATTTTTTTTAAAAACTAAATTTTGCCCCCGTCTCTATTTTTTAGCTCTATTCCTATATATAAATATAATATTTTTTACTATTCATCTTCTTTAGTGTAATAATAATAAATAGACTAATGTATTACATCGATTGATCCAAAAAATTTACCTTGTGGTGATGTCCTTTCAATGTGAAAATGTGATATATATATATATATATATTCGGAATTTACTGTTCAACTGGTTGCCTACTCCCATGACAGGTGGCTTTAAATCATTTGTCAATAAGGTGCACGCTTTGTTTGTTTCAATCGTTGGGTTCAGTCTGTCCCCTCAATTATTGATGTGACTAAAGTTAGGTTCCCATCCCACTTATTCAAAATGCTAATGAGTGAAAATAATTTAAATTGTATGATTATTGGAAATTTAAAAGATTATTTCTATTTACTTCAAAGGTGATTAAATTTGTTCATTTTTTTTTTTTGTTGAAAGAGGTGAGAGGGTACTTTAGTTCACACGAAAACAATTTACTATTTAAAAATAATAACTTAATTTTTTGAAAGAGGTAATTGGGTACTTCAAAATAATTTACTATTTAAATAACTCATTAATGAAACATAGTTTTTGTGATTTGAAAATTGATATGTGAAAAAATCCGAATTAGCTAATTGATTATTTAGTAAAATTGTACTTAGAGTTCAATGGCATCTCTTTTTGAAAATTATTTTTACAAAAATGTGAGGATCTATAACACTAATACAAAGCCATATCTTGAATTTAAGAAAGAAATGAAGACAAGAATTACTAGTCTTTTCTTTCCAACACTATAAGTATTAATTTTTCAATATAGATAAAAGTTATAAAACTTAAAGGAGTTGGAAATAAGAAAAATAAATTGTTTATTCAATTTATGGCCATTTTAGGGTTATATATATTACGATAGAAGATTAAATAATAATAAAATCAACAACTATTGGCGCTACAATTCTATTTGCTTTAATGTAGATTTAAAATTATCAAAATACCAATGATCTTTATTTTTTTAAAATATGGAAACAATATGAAATTACCGTACACAAAATAACGTAACGAGTTTAATTTTAAGATGCCCTTCTTAGCGAACAATTAAAAGTAGATGGCATATCGACAAGAAGAATAAAGTATTAGTGGTGGAATATATGTTAGAATTATTAACGACTTTTATTCTTTTTCATATTCATTGTAAATCGTTTTCACTTTATATATTCGATACCTTTGATCAATTTTGTTATATATTTACGTAGTACACTAAAACTTTAAACCTATAGAGAGCTTAACTAAAAATATCACAATGCATTGCAAGTGATCGAAAAATCAGGTATTATTTTTTATTTTTAATCGAATAATTTATTAGATGTTCAAAAAGTTAAATTATTTAAAAAAAATCTACAATATAGTGAATAAATAATAACCAATTAGGTCAACCCATCAATTGATTCAACGATAAAAAAAAAAGAAATTAAAAATCCAATAAATTACATAATTATGCAAATATTATTATTTGTTTTTTGGGATCCCTCCAACCTAATGGCTAATGCTACCAAATATTCCAAATTTCAATTTCAATGATATAATTATAGTGAAAGGAATACTTTTTGACAGGAGGGTGAAAAGGTAAATTCAGAAAAAGGCCACTTAATTTCAGTTTTTTATTTTTCGCCCGCAATAATACCATACGATCTCTCAGGAACACAAAGGACCCCTCTTTCTCCTGTCTCTCTTTCTCTGTCTCTCGCTCTCCCTCCCAATCGGCGGGCCAAATTTGTAAGCCTCTCAAACCCTGGTTTCCTTCTTTCTGCCCTACATGGATTTCAACATTTGATTTCTGAACTATTTTTAAATTTTTTAAATATATATTTGTTTAATTTCTATTCCGTTTTTTTGCCGTGCGTTTGAGAATTGGGTGATCGATCTTCAAGAAATGAAGCGGAATTTGGATATATATATGTATATTTTTTATCTGTGAATTTTAGTTTGGCATTTCGATTTTGTTTATTAATAGAGGCTCAATTGGTTACTTCGTTTCACATTTGTTTTTTTATTTTTTTTCGCACCTGGGTTTAAGATTTATTTATTTTTTTAATCACTAATTTACTTGAAATTCCAGATGAGTCGAGAATTTATAGTTTGATTAGTTTTGAGTAGGCTCAGATCATTGTATGTTTAGCTTCTGATAGTGCCACTGGCTGCATGTGATTCAGGAGTTGTGCCTCGCAGATCAAAATTTAAAGGGAGGTTTTTTTTGTTTTTTTTGATTGCTAAATGGTGGAACCATAGATTGAAGTTTATTGATGTTCTATCTTTTAGTGATTTAGGTTTAGTTCATTTTGCATCCATGGTGTCGTCTGCTAAATAGTTTGAAATGGCTAGAAAATTGGCTGTATAATGCTGTCTGAACTGCTATATAAATCTTATGGCCTCTGAACGTGTTTTATAGGGTTGTCATTTTGTGGAGGTGCAAATTCGGATTTGTGAAGGTGGCAGATGCGATATATTTTTCTACAGTTGCTCACAAAATTGGTTTCTGCCTAGTGCGTGACCTTTGAGTTGAGCAACTTCTTTTATCATAATGGGAACCTCACATCGCAGGTTTGTAGAGCTGCACATTTTGATTTTATGCAAAATGGCTACCCCTTTCGTTTGCTTATTTTAACTCTTTCTGTCCATATGCAGTGGGGTCTTTAAGAAGTCAAATGATAGTGCACGACTCATTATAACAACGATCATGGGAATGGTGTTTGGATATTTTATAGGTGTTTCATTTCCTTCTGTTTCTTTAAGTAAGGTATGCCCTAGATTGTCGCATGTTCAATGGAGGATTTCTGTCACCCATACAGCTAATTGTATAGTAATCAAAATTTTGATTTTCAGATTAATCTACCTTCAAGTCTAATATCATCTCTTGATATGGCCTTTAATGACGATCATCATTCTTCTGCTGATCGTAGTTTTCCTGAAAATCTTGGTTCTGGCAGTACTCCTTTAACACCCAAGGTAGTTCTTTCGCTTGTACATGTTCATTTGGTATCTTATAATGCTTTCATTGATACTTTGAAGCTTTTAGTCATTTTAATGATAAGTGATGATTGATTTCATTAGCTCGTTTTTGGCTGTGAATGATAGAGAATATCGAGTGTCATTTATTTAATTCTTGTCGAACAAGGAAGTAAGTTTCTTAATTTGTCAACACCCAGGTCATCGGTAAGGTGGATGGATAATCATTTAGCTAGCCATCAGTATGGCGTCCCCCGGCATGATAAGAGTGATGCATTAAATTACTTACACAGTAAACAGATTTATGGCGCACTTGTTAATGGATTGCAACAGTGAATGAATACAATTGTGAACTGATGAGAGGATCATTATGTTCTTTCACTGTCCGCATCAACTGAAAAGAGCCTTTTTTGTGCTGAAAAGAATTCTTAAATTGTCCTTTGAGTCTGTTCTTTCCGCATCATAATCTTGAATTGCTTTTGGAGTGGCCTAGTAGGTTCGTCACCCATGTGTCTGATCTCGCCCAGCCGCCTTGGTATCTACTTGCTGTGTTTCAACTTCTTTATCTTGTGTGCATGGCATCCAAGTAGCGGGAAAGCCATTGCTATTAATAATGGGCTAACTATTCAAGATTAATGTGTGAGAATGGAATCAGATTTGTGAACAAGATTCTTATTGCATGTTTCTGCTGCAAAAGGCATTCACGAATATGCTAAAGCGGCTTGGGCAAATGTATTAATGAGTGAGACTGGAATCAGATTTGTGAACAACATTCTTATTCCATGGTTCTGCTGCCAAGGCATTCATTAATATCAAAAGCAGCAGTCAAATTTATATTGTGAAATGATTAATAGGGAATTGTTATTGTTCATCCCAAAAAATAGTAAAATGACAGGACAAAAATATTCTGATATGATAAGCAACACTCCTTTTTGGGGTTAGAAATCATGTTTTATTTACATGACTTGCTGTTCTGAAGAAAGGGTTAGATTCATATTGCTTCATTACACTGGCAAGCATTATTGTGAATGGATCTATTGCGTCCTGATGATAGTTTTATAGGTGGGCATATCCTTAACGGATGCAAGAAAGAATGAAAGAAGTGAATTTTTGTTTACATTACCATTTATGTGGCAATCTTTGCACGGGGATTTGAGCGTTTTGCTGCTTTTCTTTGTTCCAGGCCTTTTGAGAGTGTTGTCAGCTCAAATATGGGCATATTTCTTACTGTTATTGCTTTTTATGTGATCATGATACTCCTTGAACAAGTTGAAAAAAAGAAAGAAAAAAATTCTTTCACCTGGATTTTGGTGTTCTCACTAGTTGGATTTATTTCATATCTTATTGAGCAGATACTAGGTTAATTCTATTTCATTTCTAATGGTCATTACTTTACATTGATTAAGGGGTAATTTTCATAGAGATTTGACTTTTCTGCTCGGTTGGATTGTGTGCATTTTCCGCATGCTGCTCTGTGTACTCCATTTGCCTCTTACACAAACTTGCTTGCTGCATATTTTTCCTGATTTGGGGAACTTGCTATCTCTTGTCTTTCTTGATCAAGTACTATTCTGATTAATTTGGTGTGAATATATATTATTGCATTCTGTACTGGGCTTTGCTTGGTTTCGATGTCAGCTTAATATTAATTTGTAATTATGTTTTTGCTTTTCAGATATATGTTCCTACGAATCCTCGTGGTGCAGAGTCTTTACCACCAGGAATTGTTGTCTCAGAATCAGATTTTTATCTGAGAAGATTATGGGGTGAACCTAGTGAGGTGAGGTCAGAAGAATGTGGAAATGGTGATAGCTATGGTGTTTTTTTCTGTTTTCAACTTACCTCTCTTTGTTGATGCTGGTATCTGTCTCTTAGTAATAAGATAATTAGAGATGAGATTAGTGTGTGCTCATTTATTTGTTGTTTATTCTTATTAATTCAGTTTTATTATATTTATGTTGTCTCTTTGTTGTTTGCTGCAGTATTTGTTCATTATGATTTTTTTTTATTCTTGTAGATTGGATTAAAATTTTTAGTTAAAAATGATTGCTTTCACTCCTCATCTTCTCCCTTGATGTATTCCTTGCTTCAATGTTTCAGCGTGGTTTGTTAGCTTAGGTGAAGTAAGAAAAAAGATACTAGAAGTCTTAGCATATATTCTGCAGCCTCACCTCATAGGCTTTACATGAATACATTGAGATTTTATGGAATTGGAGTATGCTTACAACTACATTCTGAAACTTCAGGATCTGAAAAGGAAGCCGAAGTACCTAGTAACATTTACAGTTGGTTTGAATCAAAAGAACAATATCAATGCAGCCGTGAAGAAGGTTAGGCCAGTTTAGAATATTATTATGCCCTGAATAGATTCCCTTTTGTTAAAATTCCGTTACACAGACTAATTTTGCCACATTGTTGTAGTTTTCTGAGGATTTTCAGATAATGCTTTTTCATTATGATGGCCGGACAAGTGAATGGGATCAATTTGAGTGGTCACAGCGTGCCATTCATGTCAGTGTTAGAAAACAAACGAAATGGTATTATTCTGCAGGTCTTTGCCGGCTTTCTGGTCTTCTTTGATTGTTCAATACACGACCTTGTAGACTAGAGCCTATGAGGTGTATTGTGAATGGATTGAAATTTAAGTTAGTGAGTTGGTAATGATTTTAAAAATAAATTTTCTGGGCATAGATTGATAATATTGAAACTCAAATTTTCAATAAATTTTTATAATTTGAAAGTCTTAACAAAAATGATCTTTTAACCTGATAACGAAAACTCTACTTTGAGGTGCTAAAGGTTAAGGTCACTAACGTAAATTTATACTCATTCAGATTCATGACATTTCAAATTGAATTATGAGTCTTGACTTGGAAGTTATTTTTGAATAGTGAAAATTATACTCTCCACATGTGATGATTTGTCGTGATTGTCTGTTTTCATAGGTGGTATGCAAAGAGATTTCTGCATCCAGATGTTGTAGCTGCTTATGATTACATTTTCATTTGGGATGAAGATCTTGGAGTTGAACACTTTAATGCCGAGAAGTAATTATTGCTTTTTCTAGTCCCTAATGCTTAACAGTTCATGTGTTTTATGTTGTATAATGTTTTTTACTTATCATATGATGCATTACCTTATCCACATGCTAGGTATATGGAATTGGTTAAGAAACATGGTTTAGAGATTTCCCAACCTGGTCTTGAACCCAACAATGGACTGACATGGCAAATGACAAAGAGGCGAGGTGACAGAGAAGTTCACAAGTAAGTTTACTGATTTACGATCCAAATCCCCCTACCCCTCACTCCTGTCCACATTTGTAACCTAGAGATGGATGGATATTGATAACAGGGATACAGAGGAGAAACCAGGCTGGTGTAGTGACCCACATTTGCCTCCATGTGCAGCGTATATGCTCTCTCTCCTTCTATATAGATGTATCTGTGTGTGGTTCTGCATTTATATCTATTTGTATTACAGGCATCTATGCATGTCCTCAACTAAATGCTAATGCCATCAACTGCATTTAGGATATCGACAGTTGAGGGGATCACTGGTTAGTAAGAGTATTACTTGGAAACTGTGTCCCATTGAGAGGGATAGGAGGGGTCTCAGGGAAAATCTGGATCTCTACTGGTCTCTTTTTTCTTGTGGTTTTTGCATTACATCCTTGGGTTTGTTGATTTTTGAACTGAATTGTTTGCCTTGCTTTGCAAGTGCTTGGCTGAGTGTAAATTTATCTGGACTTGTCAGAAAATCGTATATGTGCACACACACATAGATTGATAAAACCAATTTGGTATGATTCAATGACATCCAGTTAGAAGATCACAAATTGGAACTATTAAGTAATAATTTGATGATTTAAGAGGTGCAAGTATTTTTAGTAATATCTCTCTGACATTATACATAGAAGATAAATCCATGAATAACTAAGGTAAGGAAAATAAAGATGAAGTCAAATAGAATAGTTATCTGGCGTGTACTAATCAATAGCAAGCTCAGAAGGAAGATAGGCTTTAATGCTCACCCAGACATACTCTGGTGAATTGATGCTCATGACTGTATGTTAAGAAAACTAGTATTTTTTGTCCCCAGACCACAATATTTTGTTGTGAGTCCATTTTCCTAAAGATTTTGTTGATACACTATGATAATCTTTATGTCTCCTTCTCCTTTTGTTCAGCTTTGTGGAAATTATGGCTCCAGTGTTTTCTCGTGAAGCTTGGAGATGTGTCTGGCATATGATTCAGGTAGCTGTTGCATTTTGGGTGAATACTATCTGCTTCATCCTGCTCTCTTTTTCTTATGGATTGAATCTGTTCATTCTCACAGATTTCCACCATTCAGTTGCTTTTCTTGTTGGTTCTGTTTCAGCCTGTGGTTGATAGTAACTTTTTAATCATATTATATGTTTGCAGAATGATTTGGTTCATGGATGGGGATTGGATTTTGCATTAAGAAGATGTGTGGATGTTAGTGACTCTCTTTCCTCTCTCTCTCTCTCTCTCTCTCTGTCTATATATATATATATACACACACACACATATACTTGGGCGTGCATGCGCACATGGGTGGGTAGTACTGCTTGCCCAAACCAACCACCCCCCCCCCCCCCCCCCCCACACACACACACACACAAAAAAAAAAAAAAAAAAAGAAAAAAGAAAAAAAAAAGGTAAATCAAATAATAAGTAAAATGGTAATACCCAAAGTTATAGGAGATGACAAGGATGTAAAGCAAGAAAAAGAATCATGTGTTTATAAGTCGAGATCAAGAGATATAATGGGAGGAATAGGAGATATACCATTCCAACTTCTGATATTATGTTGCATAATCTAATTCTTGGAGGACCATGGCGTCCTTTGTCAAAATCTTCTAATCACTTGTAGTTGCCCCTGCAGCCTGCACATGAAAAAATTGGTGTTGTTGATTCTCAGTGGATTGTGCATCAAGTGATTCCATCACTTGGAAGCCAGGTCAGACGTCAGTAACTTGCTAATTTTTTGCATAATCATTTTTCTTGGATTTTTTTGATTTCTTTACTTGCTTGATGCATTAAATTATACTTAGTCATGGTACCGTTTCCTAGATATGATCTCTCTCTCTCTCACTACATATATATATTTACACACACATATATACACATACAATAGACATTTATATATATATACTGGATATGCTCTCTGTAGGTACTATGTGCTTCGATTTCCAAGATTATGTCTTGGAGCTGTGTTTTATATTGAATAGAGATAAGTTTACCAAGAAACATGCCTATAGTATGAAAAGACATGGCTATTTTTTCGTATGAAATTGAGAACAAAAACATTAATTGAAGTTGCATATTTTGGATAAAGAATAGAATTGATGGTACAAGGGCCTTTTGAAGAGTATGGTGTGGATCCTTTTTATCCTTCTAATGTTTATCTTTTTAAGTACGGCTATCTTCTCTGCACTTGGCCACTTCTCGGTAAACACGAGTTAACCAACCTTACTTGTGGAGAGAGTTAAGCAGCCTTACTCTTGGAAAACTACTATGTTACTTCATTTTTATATAATTTCCTTTGCCATCATGCCTGTTCTTTGTTTTGTTTTGTTCTTTGGTCCATTCGCACTTACTTGTTACTCTTATGGGGTCAAATTTCTACTTGTTTACTAAATTCAAGCTTTTTAATAAATGCTCAGGGCGAGGCCGAGAATGGGAAAGCTCCATGGCAAGGGGTATGTATATCCAGAACTAGTTGTATCTTGGTGTGAATAATGTTATACTCTTGTCTTCTTACCGTCATTGCATCGGTAGAGCTATATTTTGTCTCCAATTCACAATGGGATAGCAACATGAGACTTTTTCCCCCAATCTTTGAAATTTTCAAAATTTGTTGTGAGCTGTTTCTAGCTCATGTGTAGCAGACTCAAAACCTTGGGAAACTTGTGGATTTTGGCTTCCCTATTGAGAATTTTGTCAATAAGTTAGTCTGCTGGCCAGTATCATACTTATTTTAGATGCCGAGGGAAAGATGCAAAGTATTGTTTTTTGTGCTGTATATCCACTGATATTTTCTTTTGTTGTAGGTTCGAGATAGATGCAAAAATGAGTGGGCGCTTTTTCAGGATCGCCTGTCAAATGCAGACAAGGCATATTTTTCACGGCTTCAGAACCCTTAACTATGACCTGATCTCGATCGATCTTGTAAATTGCTTTGTTTTTTTCTTCCTTTTCCTCCCATTCCCCTCGAGTGGTGTTTCATAGCTCAATTCTTTTATGTGAGTTAAATATCCTTTTTCAGCTGTAGGATAGCTGCGTTACCAGTAGCATAAAAACATGGTTAGATACTTAAAAGAGAACTTCAGTTTTTTTGTGCAGAGGTAGATATAGGATCTATTAGTTTTGGTGTACACTGATGGACATTACTAATTAGCTTTTTCTTTTCCCCTTTAGTGAATTACATAGTTCGTCGTTTTACAAAGCTTCTTGTTTGCTTGTTACTTTTACTAGAAAGTAGCAAGTGATGGCCTTTGCGCACTTTCTCGGTTCTTGTTACCTTTGTATATGTCCCCTAAAAAGATGTGTATTCAGATGCTGGTCAGAAATCTCTGAATGCCTTGACATTTTCAGTTGAATTGCTTATTCCTACAGTTCGATTTTTATATAACCATGATATTGGACTTGTTTGGGAGTTATATCCGCTGGAAAAAGGTGGAAAGCCAATGATATCTGGAGTATTTTGTTCTCCGGTGAAAATTTTGAAGTTATTTACTATTTCTTAGTAATTGTCGGACTGAATGGTCATTTGTTGCCCTTCGGTTTACCAACGAAATTATAAAGCCTCGCACTTGAAAGTTGTGTCTCTAACAGTTGCTGTGGTCAAAGGCAAGCCCATGCATTTCCACACTAGATGAGATACTCTATACAAAAAACCACTTCTTACCTCTGTTAGTGTATCAATTGTTGGACTAAGTCATTAAGAACAATTCTTGTTGCCCGACTCCAAGAAATTGACAATTAGAATTCGGACTTGTAACCATGCATAACCATTGCCACCTACCCCAACACCCTTGGCCATCCCCGCCGCCCCAGCCCCCACCCACGAGACCATAACAGCTCGACCACCCTCGGCAAATCCTTCCCCACCACCCAAACCCTCACACACCACACACTTACCATGCTCCTCGGTATCCCGTTCTCTTTTACCACCTCCAAAATCAAAACATCCACTTTCATCCCTCCTCGTCTCATTCAACCTCCCTCCAATCTTCTCATTTGCCACCTTCATACCCATCATGTCCTCGCACCACCACCACCACCACCACCAACAACAACAACACAACCACAACTATCAAACCTTCCTATGTTATCTCACTCAAGCTTCTTATCCTTCCCACAATCCACCCCAAACTTCATCCCAGATCCCCCGTCTACCCTCTGTAATCCCCCTCCCACATAACCCCAAAATTCCACTAGCCCTAAATTCATAAGGCCCGATGGATCCAAGGGCATAAAATTTTACTTTAATTTGAGCGACAAACATGACACTTTGATGGGTTAGTGAAGATGGTTGGCTTGACTGGATAAATGAATCATATCCAGCAAAAAAGGTGAAATTGTATCGGATCGGACTGAGGAAATCATTGAACTGTTATCCCGTAAGGTATACAAATTACTAAGTATAATATAACATAATAGTATATCCAACCCAATATCTAAAAATAAACAAACACTAAGTGTAACCTCCTTGACTATTAGTAAAGAGCGAACAAGAACTTATGAGTTCATGATCAACTTGTTTTCTATTCGGGGCATTGAAAACTGATATCAAAAGATATCATTCCTAAGTCACACCAATAATGATAAATAGCAAGAATATGTATTGGATTACTCTGCACCACCAAGTACAGTGCCGAAGCATTGGCTAATCTGTTCATCCTTTATACCCAAGATGCATTCCCCTCCAATCAGCTGAAGCATTGCCTGATTTGGGCATCCTTTATGCCGACCAACTCCGGTAGGACTAGAAATGATGCCTTAGTCTCTAAAGGTTCTCAAGTAGAATGATGCCTTAAAATTATGTATGACCAAAATGGATTTCCCACTTTGAAAACGTGGATGACTGTTTTCATCGATGATGCTATACGAAAAGACTAATTTACCCTGAATTACACACAATTTTTTTTTTTCACTTTTTAATAGTTTTAATTTACATCAGATTCACTAAGAAGTTGTTGTAATAGAAAAAAGTCAGATAAAGTGTGATGAAAAATATGAGTTTATTTCAATGTCATTTTCGTGATAAAGACTTGTGGGGTGGGCTTAAAGTTCTTCCCTCTCACCAAACGAGTCGACTTTTATGGGTTGTCAAGATTTTGCTTAAGCAGAAAGAAGTGCTCATTCCACCTTCCTATCTTGTGTCCTAAGACAATAATATAAAATCCCTGAAAAAATTTGTATTACCAACGTTAGTTAGCAAAATTAATGACAATATTAGAAGATATTCTTTCTTGGACAGAAAACAATTGGGAAATATTTCAGTGATCGTCTCATTAGGACTACTTAAGAAACTTCTTTGGACAAACTAAGAAGTTTTTTTTTGCTTTTTCATACCATAAACTAGTAACAATTTTTGGTAGTTTAGGATCGATAATGATAATTATAATACAATAGAGAATGCAATAAAATTTGCGTTAGAGAATATTATTGATTTGTAACCTTAGTGCAAAAATCGTGCATTTAACATCTCAACATTTTGGATACTAGTCATATATACGACCTTAACAAATTTATTTGTTGGTGTGATTCATTCACTATTATATTTATTTTAAATGAAATAAATTGCAGTGACATATGCTTGGAACACTACTATCGACCTAGCTAAAGTAGCCAAAATTTATAATCAAAGGAAATTTTGAAAACATATGCTCATAAATCAGTCTTTATGGTGAAATATATCCCTTTCTATATATAATCATATGCCTGTATTATTTAAAATTTTAATGGGCTAAACATCCTTTTGAATAACCAAGAAAGGGGCTGCCCTTGCTTATAATGGCCGTTAGCTACTTTCTGGAAGGACAAAGCCAACAAAAGCTATTACAAGTTAGCACCAACCACATGGTAATAGCCAATAAAAGACTCCATATTTTGCTTTCTCATACAATCCATGGCCTCTCTCTCAAGCTAGCTCCATATACCAACCCCATCCCACTTGCACCACCACCAACACCAACCACCACCATTACTTCTAAGCTGCGCCGCCTCTTCCGGGATCTCCCTCCAGTTTTCCAAATTCTAGGAAACTGAGCACCAGTTCAATTTTTTGAACGTTCTCCTCTTATCTGTCTTTGAGGCCGTGTCTGTGCTGGTGCGCGCGTTTACACGTATTTCATTACGCACGTGTATCAAATACGAGCATACTTGTGAGTTTTTCTTGATTCCTAAGACTCCATATTTCTAAGTTTTCATTAAACAAAATGTAGCACAAACACAGAAATCCTTTAATGAAACTTGGAAAAAGATCAGCTTATGCTATTTCTTATATTGTCTTGAGCGTTTGAATGCATTTAGTTTTCAGATTTTTCTTTCTATCTTCTATGATCATAAAACTGCAGCATATTCTGCTTTCTTTTTTATTCACTTATTTAGTTTGTTTTTTTCCTGAAAAAGATTGATTTTGCTAGCAGATAATTAATGTTCACCAATATTGAAGGATTAGTTCTAAAGTAGCCTGTCATTAGCATAATAGTTGTGACTAATCCCAGGAAAACAAGAACTACAGATATAGGAAAAACCACACATTATAGTTCTGATACTCATTTAGTCTTTTTTGCTTAATGTTCTTCCGATTTTCGCAGAAGATGGGAGAGGTATCTGGCTTCCAGTTGGGTGTCATGGGGGCATTATTTCTTTCTGTGGCATCATCAGTGTCCATAGTCATCTGCAACAAGGCCTTGATGAGTAATCTTGGTTTTCAGTTTGGTAATCAATCTTGATCTGTTCATCTTTTCCATCTTAAAACACCATTAGCTTATAATATAATTAGTTTAAACTTCATAGAGAAGGGTTCAATTCCAATTGACACAAGCTTGAAAACTTGTCCCATATTGCACAATAAATATAGATAACTTGCTTGAATCATATCCAAGAATTCACTTCAAACCATATCAGATAGGAGAAATGAAATACATATACACTAGGCAATGGAGAAACAGAAAATCTTATTAAACTTCCTCTGCTGGTCCTGGTAAAAATTCCAGTTTGGCCTCAAAAATCAATTCATACTAGTAGATGATTATATTTTAGCGTTCGACTGGGATTATGATGTAGAAGAGAATATAACAATGTGTTCTGCTGTCTAATTTATACGGCTTCGATGTTTTTCCAGCCACGACACTTACTAGTTGGCACCTGATGGTGACATACTGCAGTCTTCATGTGGCATTGCGCTTAAATTTCTTCGAAAACAAGCCAATCGACATGAAGACAGTCATGCTGTTTGGCATATTGAATGGAGTTTCCATTGGACTTCTCAACCTCAGCCTGGGATTTAACTCCATTGGTTTCTACCAGGTGCACTCTCCATCTCCATTTTAATTAAATTCAATAAAATGAGCTTTGCAATATTAGTGAATTCTTGATGTGAACCAATTAAGAAAAACACTGAATGGAATGAAGATATGAGCATCAACATTTTCCTATATGATCCGACAGGCTTTTATACTCACTGATTATTGTTCTTGTACATGTGATTTTGTTCAATTTTGGGGAATATGGCATCTTATGGCTATGTACACATAGCTCAATAGCATAAAATCTGCTTCATTAGTTTTCTATTTGAACGCAAACCCCTTTGACTAATGTGCTTCAGATACTCATTTTCAGCTTACGTATCGTAACGTGTAACTTTTTCAGATGACAAAACTTGCAATCATACCTTTCACTGTCCTGTTGGAAACCCTCTTCTTGAAAAAACAGTTCAGGTCAGTAAACTTGGCCACAAGTACTCTGCATTACAAGAATCTTGAAACTCCATAGAATTTCAATGTTTTTTCATGTTTGAATTGTATATGTGCAGCCAGAATATAAAGTTCTCTCTATCAGTCCTGCTACTTGGAGTCGGCATAGCATCTGTAACTGACCTTCAGCTCAACGTTGTTGGAACAGTTCTCTCCCTTCTCGCCATCATAACAACTTGCATTGGCCAAATTGTATAGTCATTTCTTCAATTTTACTACTACTAAAATCATCAACTCACCATTTCTTGGGCATTTTTTTTTTTCATATTCTTAACCTGGTGCTCACTTCAATTTCAGCTGACAAACACAATACAAAAGAGGCTGAACGTGTCTTCGACTCAGCTGCTGTATCAATCAGCCCCATTTCAGGCAGCCATTCTATTCTTGACAGGCCCTTTTGTGGATCAGTGCCTGACCAAGCAGAATGTCTTCGCCTACAAATATTCTCCCGTCGTTTTGGTATGTTGTCACCTACCTGCAACCACCTATTCCATCCACTGAAATCTATACCTTCTGTTTTTTTAATCAATTTCCAATGAGTAATATCTATGACACCACCAACTTGGGACTAATCGAAAGACTAAATAGTCTATACTCGTATCTCAAGATGCACAATGACAAAGCAGAGGTTGAAAAAATTTGTATTGGCAGGGATTCATACTACTCTCATGCATGATAGCAGTGTTTGTGAACTTCAGCACATTCTTGGTGATAGGCAAGACATCACCAGTTACATATCAAGTGCTTGGCCATCTCAAAACATGTCTTGTTCTTGCATTTGGCTATACTCTCTTGCATGATCCTTTCACTTCAAGAAACATCATAGGAATACTTATTGCCATTGTTGGGATGGGTATCTACTCTTATTTCTGCACCATTGAGACCAAAAGGAAACAAGTCGTAGACGTTTCTACGTTGCCCCAGGTATATATGCAATACTACTATCTCTTTCTTTAGCTCTATGTCTAAGGCCAGTTTAGCTTCTATTGTACAATGTTTGAAGTAGAATTTCTGTTTCTTGATATTGGACTAACTAAAAATATGTGGTTTTTGGCTGTTTTTTTCAGATTAAAGAGAGAGACACTACTCCACTTCTGGCCAGTCATCAGGATAAAGAATCCAAGGATTCTGTTGTTTAATCTGGAGGCCCATGTTTGATTAGCAGACAAGTTTTGTTTTCTCAATTCTTTTTGCATTGAGACATTGATCTAAGATTGTTTCATTTTGATTCTTTCAAGTATTGCATCTCTTGTAAGAAATTTGTTTAGTCCTTTTCACATAGCATTTTAGCAAAAAAGAAAAGTCTTTTTCATACCTCAGTTCTGCTAGCAAAATCATTTCTATTTTTATTTTTTTATTTTTGGGTGGGCGTGGGGTTGGGGTTTTGAAGAGAAGCTTTTTTTGTAAAAATGTGTATAGCACATGTATGTACGAAAAATTAATATATGAAAAAAAAAATTGAAATTGTTTTTATTTCATATATATTTTTAAGTTTAAAGATTTTTTTTTTAACTTTTGAGTTGAATTATTTAGTATATGTAATTAAAAAAAATATTGATTTAATTTAAATTGGACTTTTGAGTTTAAAAAGATTGGACTCCTAACTCAATTTTATTTGTAATTGGACTCAATCAAATGCAATGATAGTATATGGTAACTTTTTTAAATTCTTTAATTGATTATAAAAAAACTTTGATTGGCCATGTCTAAGACTACTGGAAAATCCTACTGGTGCTAGATTTGATCAAGATACCTAAACTGTCTCACAAAGTCTCAATATCTTTATTTTTGAAAAAAAAAAAAAAGTTGTAAAATTTGAATAATATTTCCAAAAATTCAAAATTTGAAAAACCAAAATTATTTCTCTATAACAATTCTCCAAGATTTTTATTATTAGTACTAAACTTTTGTCATTTTCTTGTCGTAGAAATATAAACAATTGATACTATAGTAATTGTTAAACACAATTTCAAAATTTAAACATCATTTTAAATTTGATAAAAAATTAAATTGAATTTGAACAGTATTTTATTTTGTTAACTCGACTTATTTCTAGAGTTCTTGATAAAAATGTGTTAATTGAGCTATTTCTAAGCTCGAACTAAGTTTGGCAGTATCTAAATTAATTATATAATTGTTAAATTAATTGATTATATTTAAAAATGACTGATCAACAACAAAATAAATGTTATGTGATTAGTTGGATGTGACGGACTTGGTTTAGACAGAAAATATTTTCTCACTTTTTCATTGTATATAGTTCATGAATAAATAAGTAATTATATAATAATTGTATTAAAATGAAATTTAATCAAAAAATTTAAGAATGTAAAATAATTTTTCATTCAGTAATTCAATCATTCAATCAATCAGTTCAATTATCGATACGAATCATTAATAAAAATTAATTATATATTTTTATTATATTATATAATATAGTAATATAATATACTCATGATTATTTACAAAATGAAAAAAATAAATAATTAAATAAAAAATATATCTAATAAAATTAAAATTCAAATAACTACATATAACTAAATATTATTTTTTTTTAAAAAAAAAATTAATCGAATTTTCGATCTCATTGTCCTAATTAAACCAATTCCATGTTTGTGGGACTAATTGAATCGAACATTAATCTAATTTTAAAAACATTAAGCAGTAAAAAGCACTCCATTGCATGAAAATATACAAATATCCATTTCCAATGTTGATCATCGAATCCTACACACCTCTGGGAAGTGAAACAGCTGAGTAAGAATGGTAAATAGAGAAGGAGAAGTGGTCTGCGTAACAGGCGGCAGCGGCTTCATCGGCTCTTGGATCGTTAACCTTCTCCTCCGCCGGGGCTACACCGTCCATGCCACCGTCAAAAGTCTCGGTTCCACTTCTTTCTCCTCCTCTTTCTCTCTCAGTTATGCTGTCCAAATCACTATTTTGCTCTTGCTGATAGTTAATTACTTTGGTTTTGCTCCTTAATTTATTAGGGGATGAAAAAGAAACGAAGCACTTGGAAGCCATGGAAGGAGCTGACTCCCGCCTCCGTCTTTTCCAGATGGATTTGCTTCAGTATGATTCAATCGTCGCCGCAGTCAGCGGCGCCGCTGGCGTCGTCCACGTGGCTTCCCCTGCGTTGTCGATCAAGTCCACGATCCCCAGGTGCTTGCCCTCTCTATTCCATCTTTGAGGAATATATGTTAGTATGTTAATTCAGCAATTATCCGTGAATTTAGCGGGAGCTGTTCGACCCGGCAATTAAGGGCACCATCAATGTACTGATGGCAGCCAAAAAGCTTGGGGTTCGGCGCGTGGTTGTCACATCTTCGATATCGGCTATGATTGCAAGCCCTAATTGTCTGGCTGATGCGGCTAAGAACGAAGATTGCTGGGCTGATGAGGAATACTGCAAGCACAAGGGGGTATCACATTTCTTGATCGAATGATTGATAATTTGCGTAACAGATTGAAATAAACAAATTCGAATCTCTAAGCATGACAATAAAGATTTCGTATACATCCGGAAAGATATAAAAGAAAGAAATGTTGTGATTCCGAATTCAGATTTTTGCTGCTCAGAGTCACAGTTCAGTCGGACCACGTCTGTCGCATTCAATTATGAAGATTCTTACTTGAGATTGATATTGGATTATCCATCCTAATTCCTAAAACACTTTTGCATTACTTAAGCAAGCGCATGTTCTCAGGAAACTACCTTGAATCTGATGAGGACGAAATTGTGTTATCTACTTCAGCTACAATTTCATAGAAAGTCACTAGTTGGTAAGAATTATTTGTAGTCTGTTACACAATGGAAATGATTGATCAACTCTAAACTAGTTTACTGATGGACTTAGATGGTTATCCAAAAGTGAAGGGAGAAAATAGAATAATGATATACCTGGATAGAGTACAATGAAGATATAAGGTTTGTGTAGTCAATCCCTTAGTTTTCAAGACTTTTTCATTTATATTATTTCAATCTACACTGACAATGCAGGTTTGGAAATAATTTGTGACAAACCATTTACTTCAATATTACTTCTGATGACTGCTACTTAATGTAACTACCTCATAGTTTGGGCAATGAAACCCAGAATACGTAGGGAAATAACGAAGGGAGAAAGATAAAGGAATTAAGAAATACTTTTGTGACGTATACCTGCTGCCTTTTCCGCTGTATCATTAAGTATGCTAAATAATGCTTCTGATAGTATCATTGTGCTCTCAGCTTTTATTCTACTTTTCTATAGTGCAATGGTATATTGACCTTCCGCCTATTATGATATTATATATACCTTTAAGATTTCATTTTGCTGTTAGCTTTGGTATCCACTTTCTAAAATCCTGGCTGAAAAAGCTGCATGGAAATTTGCTGAGGAAAATGGTCTGGATATTGTCGTGGTGAATCCAGGAACGGTGATGGGTCCCATTATCCCTCCAGGAATAAATGCAAGCATGCTGGTGACTCTTCGCCTTCTTCAGGGTAATCCAATTTCAGACATGACTCTTCTGTATTTCATCAAATTGTCTGGCAGTACAAAACAGTAGTATGTAATGCCATCAGTTCACAGCTGCCATGAGACCAACCTTTCTATCCTATGGAAAACAGTCAACAAATTAGGAAGTGCTTAAATTATAAACTAAATGCAGCGTATTAAAGTTTCTTTATTTGCTTTATTTGCTTTACATAGTCTTTTTGGAATGCCCTTGGAGTTGTTCTGGTCAACTTTCTCCACTATTAACATATGATAATCTTTTATCACCATTGCCCAAATACATGAAGAAAATACTCTCCAATGATCTTCCAACATACTTTCTTGTTATATATATCTGGGTAAATTGTTATATTTTAAGTCGGCTCTTGTACATGCTCTACCGTAGCCTGGTTTAAAAGTTTTTCTTGCTATTTTGGAGTTTAACATCCTCGTTGCTCATAAAAATGATCCAGAATCCCGCAAGAAATTTCTGCTTAGGTTCTCTAACCCCCAAAGGCGCATGACATGAATGCACAAAATGGTTAAAAAAGGGCGGGGAGATGGAGAGAAGAAACCAATTAATACTGGCATTTTGCTTAGAGCTTGTATTGGTCAATATTTTTCCAAAAATTTAACTTACAAAGTACTGCAATATTTGTCATGAAATTCATGCCAAACTTGCTAATCAATTTACCTTTGGTTATAGACACTGAAGTCTCTGAAGATTTCTTTATGGGATTCGTGCATGTTAAAGATGTGGCTCTTGCACATGTACTGGTGTATGAAAACACATCGGCCACTGGAAGGCACTTGTGTGTTGAGTCTTTATCTCATTATGATGATTTTGCTGCTAAGATGGCAGAACTTTACCCTGAGTACAGGCTGCCCAGGTAAGATGCTCCTACTCCATTGTAGAATGCCTGTAAAATGTGAACACATTCTTACATCATGTGAATGTCATCCGTGAAATATAAATAGAGAACTTGACATTCAGACTGTTATTCGAACAGATTGCAACTTGTGCACATTTGTTGTTTTTCATGTTTTCCATCCTTCTTGTATACCTTCCTAGTATCGGTGGCATTGATCTTTTGACGGCCACTAATTATCGGTTGCAAGTATGTTTGCATTATTTACATGGTACATTTTGTAGGCTACCCAAGGTTACTCAAACTGGATTACTAAGGACCCAGGATGCATCGAAGAAGCTGATAGACTTGGGTCTGGAATTTATTTCCCTGGAGCAAATTATTAAGGATTCTATTGAAAGTTTGAGGAGCAAAGGATATCTTTCTTGAAAAATTGTGAGGCATGCTTGTCTGATTTTGAAATCAGAATGACGGTCCATGGCGTTATTAAATATGGTTTATGAAATATAGTATTTTAGTCACAAGGGGTGGTGGCATAAGCCCATTTAGCTTCATTAGTTTTATGCCAAATCCCCACTATCTTCCGTTTAGTTTGGAGAAAGTCTCATTTACCTACCTAAAACTTATTTGACCAATTTGAATATTACACTGTTACCCTTCTATTATACTTTATTTCAAATTTCGTTTTCTGTCTTTGATACACTGTAAGATTTTTGTATTATAAGCTTAAAAATTAACAGTATTTGAATAAATATAGCTATATGTTTTGCAAAATGATTATACATTTCAATTATAATTAAGTTTGCTTAATTAAATCTGTTCATTATAGAATCTTGCAAATAATTTACATCCACATTAGGAAAATGCCTTGCACAAGAACTCAAGTTAGAGATGTTTGAATAAACTCATAAGCTCGTTAAACACCTCTTATATGATGTTTGAATATCTTAGAATGTTTAATAAAAATTTAAAAAAATGAGTTTACAAGCTCTTAAAATAATATGTGGGGACTTTTTAAACTCTTTTTTGAAAAATAAGGAGTTCTTAATTTAATTTTAAAATATTAATATTTTTTTTTAATTTTGATTATATTAATTATAAAATTATCATTATTAATATTTTATAAATTCTGTTATCTTATTTTATTCAATTTCTTCAAAAATTTATATTTAAATAAGATTTAGTATCTCATGAATTTCAAAAACATCTTGATGTAATACCAGTTGGAGTTTATAAGATCTTATTTAAAAGTTTAGCCAAACATTGTCTTAATCTATAACATGCGTGCCTTTTTCATTTTACGTAATTTGAACGGCTTTTCACTTCCCACGTTTATTTTATTAATTTTAGTTTGATAAATAAAAAAACACCATCATGATTAGAAAATCCATGTTTTATATGTTTATATGACATAAATAAAGAGAAGAAAATTGCTTAATAATGCAAGGTTTACAATATCACTTCAACTGCTAAAATAGGTTTGAAAACAAATCTGAAACTGTGATTGGGATCTCTTAAGAATTCAGGGAGCTACTTGATTTTTCTTTTCTAATAAGCCCTGTTTACTTTTTAGTTTGTGATATAAAATAATTGATAAAAAATGTGATTAGTTGTTGGATATGATTGATATTTTAGTAAATATTATATATATTTTTTTAGATTGGAAAAATGATATATTTGTATCAAATATAATCTAATGTTTATATTGTAAGATAAATGTATCTTGAGAGAGTAATAAGTAATTTTACCAAATCACCCTTAATAATTTTCTTCTTTTTCCTTTTTCATTGTATTTCTCTTCTCCTCCTCTTCTTCTTCTTTTTTTTTCCCTAGGCTCTTCTTCTTTTCTTCTCTATAATTCTGCTGGGTCTTCCATTTAGTACTCTCGAGATGTCCTTCTCTTGTTTTCTTCTTCAATTTCTTATTTCTCTTCTTTTTTTCCTATTTTTTCTACTCTTTGTATTTCTCATTTTCTTGCATCGCCACCCGTCACCAACGCCACCAATGCACAACCGTCACCCTATCTTTTCCTCCTTTTCCTTCAAAACTATTTGTAGCATGTAATAATTTTTTCATGTACACAAATTAAAATCTAAAAGATATTTTGAGTATTGCATCTTCTTGATTGAGGGCTAGATATTAATACAAAATGAGAGCTCTATCATCTACTATTTATGCGAGAAAAGGGAAGAAGAAGCTCTGCATTTTTTAGTTTTTTATTTGAACAGAAAGGCAATTAGATGTAATTTCACATTGTATTTAATGGATAAAATAGATAATTTGATTTATATAAGATTGGTGGGCCACATTATGATTATTTGATCCCAACTATTGGGTGGGATTCATATTCAACATTTAGTTCATTATTTTTAAATTAGTACTGAACGTGTCAGTATCTATTGGGCCTCGATCATGTAAGGTAAACATTCAACTGAAATGTATTATTTACTCAATCTAGGCTTATTCTTCAAAATAAATAGGCCTAAGTGAAGATCTTATTTTAAGTACAATTGAAAGGAAAAAGAAAATTCAAATATATACGTTATGTTATGTTTTATATTACAAGTTGTATTTTTCTTTCTTGGAGAAAAAAAAAATGTATTTGTTATTTATATTTTTAAAAAATAGTATTTTCATTTCTCTAAAGTATCGATTCATTCATTACAATACTAAAGTAATTATATATATTTCATTATAAACATACTAACTATAATAAAATAATATGACTTATGAAAACTTCTCCTGAGAGAGTTACTTTATTTGTTTACAACAAACATTCAAATATATTTTCATTGTTAACACATTTTTTAATTTTATAACCAAAATCTCAAGAACAATCGAAAATAAAACAAAAAATATGGGTAAGTGCTCTCATGGGTATGACACAGCAGTAAAATGGTTAGATGATTTCCTCTGAGTATCGGGGTTCAAATCCTAATGGATGCAGAACTTATGACGTGTATGTGTTGCTCATCCGAAATTCTCTACAACATGTCGTGAAGGGATTATGTTGGGAGGATTGACTATAACGAATATCAGATTCCAACCGTGTATAAATAGTATTACCGTATTTACTCGAAATGCGAAATAGAAGAAGACCGTTCTCTCTAGAACTCTCCAGCTTAGTGGATGTAACATGTCTTAAAAACATGGGTTATAAAAAAAAAATAGGGATAGGAGATTGATTAGCTAGGCTTTATTTAGTTTTATTGTTAATTGTTTTGAGAAAATGGAGATGATGTATTTTAGTATTGGGATTGAAAAACATGTCCGAAAATAAAAGTGTACTCGGATGTTTTGTTGAAAAAAAATAATGTAATGTATTTTAAAATATATTTTTCAATGTAGAATGTTTGTCAATTGTTGTTTTTAGTGAAAATATTTTCAAATATCATGTTAATTTTATTTTGTTGTAGTTAAGGAAGTATAGTAGAATATATAATTATTATTAATTGATAAGTATTCTAATGAAAATGAAAATATGTTTCCCAAAAATATTAATACCAAATGCGATTTTCATTCCAAAAAAGAAAACATTTCTGATAAATGAAACCAAACAAACCTGAGATCTAATGTTTTTAAAAGGCTAGGCCAAAGTCAAACCATCTAAACAAACAACACATTTTAGAAACTGAGTGGGGTAGGTAGTAAGTTGCAAATACCAAATACAAAGTAGCAAATAGAGCTCTAGGGTTGCTAAAAGTGTGCAATAAGATAAGCAGGGTTCTCGCTCATCAAGTTTTGATAGTTATTTATGTTGTTATAATAAAGTAACGAGTGACTATATATGCAATATATATTCAGTTGCATATCTTTAAGATGTTTTTCAGTTGCATCTCAGAACATTCTGTTATTGATACCAGCGCATGCAAGACATAATAAACGCGCTGTGTGATTCGAGGGACTTGCCGTAGTGGTATATGATCTAAATAGTTGTGTGCCATACAAATTGAAAGATCTTACTTGAAAAAATATTTCCGACATGAAAAATGAATCACATTATACCAAATCTATCTGACATGAGTTCAATATTTTCCAAAAATATTTAAAATGTTGCAGGATAATTTCAGATGCATGATGCTCCTTGATGTTGGTCGTTACTACAAGTTACGGTTAAGATTGACTTGATACTATATGGATTACTGCTGAGATGAGACATTGGTTTTCACTTCAACCCCCCCACCCCACCCCACCCCACCCCACCCCCACCAACACGCACACACAGAGGCCGCCCACCATTCATCCTGGTTTCACCTGCATAATTGCTAGTTTAGGGGAGGCAAAGATCTGAACATGACCAGAATGCAGGTGCTCCTCATTTTCTGAATATGACCTTCTCTCTGTTGCTGTAGGACTATCGAAACTTCATAAGCTATATCTGCAAGACATATAAAGGAACCACGACACCATCTGCTTGCACTGAATCATCTGCTGGACGCATTCGTAAGGTGAAAATGAACTTGATCAATTCTCTCTATGGAGAAGAAACATCAAAGTTAAAGCTGTTTCGCATGGTACCAGCTGTACTTTCATGGCTGCAGCGCAACAAAATAGTAGCTTCATTGTAGATTTTACACTGCTCTTTCACAGTCCAGAGGGGGTCTCTTTCCTGCTTTAAAGATGTACTTTTATGGTAGAAAGGCGAAGGTATTTTAACTTTGTTAAATTCATTCTGCTCTAAAATGACCTTCCAAGAGTATAACCTTGCATGCCATGATTGTTTTGTCTAAAATTCTGCTCTAAAATTCCCGAAGAATTTGGGAGAATCGGTGGTGGTTGGTTTAGTTGCTTTATTCGGGGTAAAATATGATGTTCTTTTTTTGTATGAAATATACCATTTAAATGTATTTATAATATGAAATATAAAATGAAATAATAAATTAAAATATAATATCCAAAATTATATAGTCAGCATTCATAAACCATTGAAGAGGGATTTTGGAAATATACATTTGGTGTGTTTTTGTAATAAAATACAAAATCGATAAATTTAACTTTTGTAATTACAGTTTTAATTGGATTTAAAATTCACAATTATAATTGCAAATATAGCTCAAAATGAGTGTTGGAAAATTTGATAATTTATATTTTTTTTAATTCAATTGTATTTCCGGATGTTAAGTTTGGAAAATGAAAGGCTTTTAATAACTTTTTAAGTTCCCAACATCTCATCAACCCCACCACCAACACGGCAACACCCCAGCAGAAAAATTATTAGTCAATAGAGACGTGAAACTAAGCATGAAGAGAAAGGCATAGAATTCGTGTCCGAATATGTTTATGTATATTTTTTGATGTAATGTTCATGTTCATCTTTTATGTGATATTGTACTAATATTATAATGGCAAAGTATTGTTGCATTATTTACATGGTACATTTTGTAGGTTAGCCATGATACTAGATTAATATTTTTATAATTGGATTAAAAAGATCGGACTGATAAAAAATCGATTCAATTAAAAATCGGTGGTCAATCTAGTTTGATTGACCGCAAAAACTAAAATGCAGGTGGCTAAATCGGTCAAATCATTCAAGAATTGATAAAAAAATAAATCAAAATTAATTTATAATTTTTTATATTATTTTAAAAAGGTTTAAACATAATATTTGGTTATACATACGTTAATATTTAAATTTTATACTTTATTAGATATTTTTTTAATTTAATATTTTTTTATTTTTAAAATATAGTACATTACAATTAATATTATATATTTTTTAATATAATAAAATATATATTTAATTTTTAGTAAATCAATCCAATGGTTGAATTAGTATTCAATGATTGAACAGTTCGATTAATTGAACAGTTGATCAATAATAAAATTAATTTGATCAATTGTCTTATTATAAAAATATTGTCTGAATTATTAAGGACGAAGGTATTCTTGTAGGTACTTCTTGGCAATATATATATTGAATTTAATGTTGAGTTCCGTTTACTTTAAGTCAAATTAAATTATATTAAATTACTTGAAATGATATCCATAAGAGGATTCTAATAACTAGAGTTGTTATTTAGAGGGTCTTGGTTAACAGAGCTTATATTATAAGATGTTTTAAAATATTTGGTAAATTTTTTACGAAATGCATAAATAAATTTTTAAAATAAGATATTGAATTTTATAAGTTATTTTAAAAAAAATAAAAAGTTTTTAAATTATTTTTAAAAATTTTAAAATTCTTTTAGTTTGATTATATTAGTTATAAAATTACTATTATTAATATTTTATAAATTTTATAATCTTATTTATTCAAACAATTTAAAATTTTAATTTAAAAAAAATTAATATATTATTAGTTTTAAAAGTATGAGCTTATAATTTTTTTTAAATAAATTATATTTTACTTAGCTACAAATTTAAAAGTTGACCAAAAGGCATTAAAATATACAAGTATTCGGACTATTATTAATTTTAAGATAATTATCGCTGGCCATTTTGAAAAAATGTAGTTTGATAATGAAATTGAGGAATTATATGATATATTTTAAAAAATATTCAGAGTATAAAATTATATAAATATAATAATAAATAGTTACTATTCTGGAAAATAAAAATATTATTTTTAAAACATACAAGAGGAAAATACATATAAGAATGAGAATGAAACCAAAGATAGCCGTACACAATTCTCGGAGGATGGCGAAGAGAGAAGTGGTGTGTGTAACAGGCGGTAGCGGCTACATTGGCTCATGGCTGGTTCAGCACCTCCTCCACCGCGGCTACACAGTCCACGCCACCGTCGAAAATCTTGGTTCCCTTCCTTCTCCTCATCATCCTCATTCTCTCTTAATTCTGCTCCCTCAGTCCCTAATAATCTTGTATTCTTAGTATTTTGGTTTTGCTCCTTAATTATTAGAGGATGAGAAAGAAACAAAGCACTTGCAAGCCATGGAAGGAGCTGAATCCAGCCTTCGTCTTTTCCGAATGGATTTGCTTCACTATGACTCCATTGTGGCCGCCGTCTGCGGCGCCGCCGGCGTCTTCCACGTGGCTTCCCCCTGCATCGTCGATCAAGTCCACGATCCCCAGGTGAATGCCCTCACTATCCCATCATGCACTAATTTTTTCCTTTTTTAGGTTGGGTGGGGTGGGGTGGGGTGGGGTGAGCAATGTATATTGTGTCAATTCAGCAATTGTTGTTTACTATCTATGAATTTAGGGCCAGCTGTTGGACCCGGCAATTAAGGGCACCATTAATGTACTGAGGGCAGCCAAAGAACTTGGGGTTCGGCGCGTGGTTGTCACATCTTCGATATCGGCTATCGTTCCCAGCCCTAATTGGCCGGCTGATGCAGTTAAGAATGAAGATTGCTGGACTGATGAGGAATACTGCAAGCACAAAGGGGTATCACATTTACATTCTGTTTCTCTTCATGATTGATTGATTGATAATTTACTTAGCATATTCTGATACAAAATTAATAATTCTAAGCATGAGAATTATGAAAAATGCTGTGATTCCCAGTTTAAATTTTCTGGTCGGAATCACAATTTTGGCAGGCCTTGTCTGTTAAATTCAATTATGAAGATTTTTACTTGAGATTGATGTTTGATTGTCTATCCTAAAACAGCTTTGCAATATGTTTTTACTGTATAAGATTAACTCCAATGTCTAAAGTAAGCACATATATCACAGTAGATAACTTTGAATCTCATCCTGTGGACACAATTATGATGTAAAAGAAAGTTGCAAGTCAGTAATAATTACTTGTAGTCTTGAACTGATTGATCAACTGTAAACTAGTTTACAAATTGACTTAGATGGTTGTCCTAAATTGAAGAAGGGAAAAGATAGAACACAACATATAAATAAATAAAGATTGACATATAAAGCAATTAAGGAATTTTTTCCATTTATTTTTTTCCCCTGATTGGTAGGAATTAAACAATGTTGCTTATTATATCTAAGAATCCCAGAAAAATAATACCATTGTGCTCTTAGTTTTTATTCTACTTCTTATAGTGCAATGGTATATTTGCCTACTATCCATTTTGGTGTTATATACCTTTGTGATTTCATTTTGCTGTTAGCTTTGGTATCCACTTTCTAAAACCCTCGCTGAAAAAGCTGCTTGGAAATTTGCCGAGGAAAATGGTCTGGATATTGTTGTGGTGAATCCTGGAACCGTGATGGGTCCTATTATCCCTCCAGCAATAAATGCAAGCATGCTGATGATTCTTCGCCTTCTACAGGGTAAATCCAATTTGAGATATAAAATATTATGTGATTTTCATCAAAGTGCCTCTACTTATAAGTCTCACTTCCTATAGCTTGGTATCGTAGTATGAAACAGCCAGATGTTATACCATCAGCTTACAGCTGCCATGAGACACCAACCTGTCTATCCTGTGGAAAGCAAAGTGAAAATTGGAAATTGTTGACAAAGGCATAAACTAAATGCAACATATTCAAGTTTCTTATGTTACATTATATCATTTATGCCTTTATTTTGTTTTGGATAGTCTGTTTGGAATTCCCTTTGAGTTATTCTGGTCAAGCTTCATCCACCATGAGTGTATGATAATATTCCATCACTATAACCGAAGACACAAAGAAAATAGATTGCAGTGATCTTCGCCGTATGTTCTTTTTATATATATCTGGGGAAATTATCTAAACCAGCTCTTTTGCATGCTCTACATTAGCCAGGTTTAAGAGTTTTTCCTTGCTATTTTGGGGAGTAACATCCTTGTTACTCATGAAACTCATCCAAACCAGCTTTAAACTTCTGCTTAGGTCCCTTCACCCAAGAGCACACAACACGCGAATAGAAATTGGTTAAAAAGGCCAGAGAGGTGAAAAGAACAAGCCAATGCTAGATTGCTCAGAGCTTGTCTTCATCAACATTTTCCGGAAATTTTGAACTTACAAAAATACACGTACTTATCATGGGATTTATGCTGAACTTTGCATATGATTTTTCCTTTGGATATAGGCTGCACTGAAGAGTATGAAGATTTCTTTATGGGATCTGTGCATGTTAAAGATGTGGCTCTTGCACACATACTGGTATATGAAAACACATCGGCAACTGGAAGGCACTTGTGTGTTGAAGCTATATCTCATTATGGGGATTTTGCTGCTAAGGTGGCAGAACTTTACCCTGAGTACAACGTGCCTAGGTAAGATGCTCCTATTCCATTGTAGAATGCTTGTAAAATGTGAATACATTCTTGCATCATGTGAATCTTGTCTGTGAACGTCAGCCTGTTAATAGAAACAGACTCCAATTTTTGCACATTTGTTGTTTTTCGTGTTTTCCGTCCTAGTATACCATCTTAGCATCGGTTGCATGGTCCTACCATCTATCTTACCATCAGTTGCATTGTTCTCTTGTGTAAATGGCAGCTATTTTCTAATTGCATTTAAAGGCTACTAGTTATCTGATGCCTGTGTGGCTGCTGATTTATATGGTACATTTTGTAGGTTACCCAAGGATACTCAACCTGGATTACTAAGGACCAAGGATGCATCAAAGAAGCTGATAGACTTGGGCATGGAATATATTTCCATGGATCAAATTATTAAGGATTCTGTTGAAAGTTTGAGGAGCAAAGGATATCTTTCTTGAAAAATTGTGTGGCATGCTTGTCTGATTTTGAAATCGGAATGACGGTGTATGGCATTATTAACTATGGTTTATGTAAAATAGTATTTAGTAACAATAATTCATAATTCCTGCCTCTTCAACAAGACCCGTACTTTTCTTTTACTAAGTCATCGTGGCAATAATCCCATTAAGCTTCATGAGTTTTATGCCAAATCCCCAGTAACTTCTATATAGCTTTAAATTATAAGCTAAAATTAACAGAGTTTGAATAAATACAGCTCCATGCTTTGCGAAATGGTCATACATTTCAATCCAGATAAATTTTGTTCATTTCATCATAATTATAAAATGGATGATTTATATGTTTACATGAGAAATAAAGAGAGGAAAATTGCTTATTTTATTTCCAATAGTTAGTTTTGTCCCGCATAACTTGGATATATTTCTTGTATTAATAAATTGGGTGGTAATCACCATGTTGGTAATGTAAAAAGATTCATTTATTTTTTCTTGTTTATCACAATGAATGTTCCAACAAATCCGCCCAAAAGAACATCAAGGCTTTGTTTGGTTCAAGGTTTTTGGTTTAAGGGTTCTGATGAGAAAAAAATAAAAATAAAAATGTTAGGAAAAGAAAAAAAAATCAAAAAAATACCAAGTCTCAAGTTTGTTCGTCGTCTAAGGAAAATAATGAAGAAAGAAACTGATGATAAGTGTGTTCGAGAAGCGAAGAGAGCCAAATAGGCTTTTCTTCATGTTTTTTTTAGAAAAGATTTTCCCCAACTACATTATATATTATCTCAAATTTTATTTTCCTTGGTATTTTTCTTAGCATTCAAACAACAAAAATTAATTTTTTTAATATATTTTTTTTCTTTTTCTCATCAAAATTCCTGTACCAAACACAGCGCAAGTGTTTCACCACCTATGTGTGTCTGATGATTGGACTCATTATCAATAAACTCATACAAGTAAATTAAAAGTCAAAGATTTTATTTCGGTATTACTAAAGTTAGTATATAAATCTTTTAATTACAATAATTTTATCATGATGTTTGGCTGATTTCATAAGTTTATATTACTTTATAAATAAAGATTCAACTAAAAAGCTTTTAATTTTTTAAAATATTTTAATATATAAAATTTCACTTTAAAATTTTTTTGAAGAGAAGTTTAACACTATCAAAATAAAATATTATAAGTTATTTTAGAGAGGAAAAAAATAATCGATAAAAGCCCCTTATTATATAAATTATGATATTATTATTATTACTAACATCTTAATTATTCAAAAAAATAAAAAAAGCTTTTTCCAAAAAACTTGGGCGATTATTTGATGTTTAAATAAAAGCTTGGCCAAACAACATCTAAATCCCATCCATACCACAAATTAGAAACTGAGCGGTGGAGTTGTAGTTGCAAAATCCCAATAGAGCGGTGAATCCGCCATGGATGCTCTTCGATTACTCTTGGTTTTATCAATCATCTCTTCTTCTTCTGCCGCTGTTAACAGTGGCGAGAAAGTGACCCTCGAGGTCTATTACGAGACTCTGTGCCCATACTGTTCCAACCTCTTCGTCAACTATCTGTACAAGCTCTTCGATTCTGACCTCATTTCAATCACCGATCTAAAGCTCATCCCTTACGGGAACGCTAAAATCAAGCCTAATGCCACCATCACTTGCCAGGTATTGTTTTTCATCTTCTTTCATTTCGTCCCTTTTTTTTGGGCCCTTTTCTGTTTCTTGGTATTTTTCCGCCATGTATTCTTCAGTCTTTCTCTGTTTCGTTATATCGAAAGAAGCTGGTTCCTTGTTGGGTTTTTAACCTTTACTGAATTGGTTTTGTTAAAAGACTGCCTTTGTTTCTTCATGTTATCAACCAAACAACTGGGAAAGCAGTCAACGGCTGCCTTTTGTTGTTTGTTTTCAACATAAGTGAACAGTTTTTCTTTAGGAAAGTTGGAATCATTTAGACTATGGAATCGGCGTAATTAATTAAGGGAGAAAAAAATTTGCTGAGAATCATAAAAAAGAAAAAAGAGAAAAAAAAGGGGGTCCCTTTGGATTATTCATGATTGTTGGTCCAACAGGAGTTGGAGTAGTGGCGTGCAGAGTGGTGATACGTTGCCACGGAGCTAAAGGAAAGCATTTTTTCCAAATCTTGGATAGCTATTTCATAAACAAAACATACCTGGGAATTCCTAGTACCGAAATTGCCTAAACCATAAAGTCCATTTTCTTTTGCTTCTGCAATGGCTTGCTCTTATTCCTCCACGAACGTTGTCTTGCTTTTTCACTTGCTGTTGTTCACATCATTAATGTCACCCATTTCTTGCAACAAAGTGTTCCTGGGTTTGTATTATGAAAGCCTCTGCCCTTACAGTGCCAGTTTCATCATTGATTCTTTAGCTATGATCTTCAGTGATGGGCTCATTAATATAGTTGATCTCAATCTTGTTCCTTGGGGCAATGCCAAACTTTATGGAAACCACACCTTTAAATGCCAGGTCAAGCATATAACAGTCTTTTTCACTAAACTTCTCCATTTGGGTGTATGTGAAGCAAGTATTGTCAAGAAAATCATTTACTCTTACTGGTGAACCCTGTGATTGTCTCAGTTATACGGTATAAACGCACAACTGATTAATCTCTTTGTGATTGCAGCATGGGCCGTATGAATGCCTACTGAACACTGTGGAGGCATGTGCAATTGATGTCTGGCCTGATGTGGTTAGTATCACTTATTGGAATTTGAAACATCTTTTTATGTTTGATTAAGTTTTGATTTGACCATTTGATGTTTGTACCTGTTATGGACGCATGCATGCCTTTTGTCAAACTATTGTTTTTGGCATGTCATGCATATCACCTACTAGCATTCTTCCTTGGTTCAATCATGAACTGTGGCCTTATTTATATTTGCTATTATTAAGGAGAATGTGGTTTTAATATGGGCCTGTTTCCTAGCTGATATTTCTTCAAAATACTGTTTGGTCTTGATGTCTTTTTTTTTTTTATAACAAACTCCTGATGCAGAAGGATTATTTCCCATTTATCTACTGTGTTGAAAGTCTTGTGTACGAGCACAATTATACCTATTGGGAAACATGTTTTGAGAAATTGGGTTTGGATGCTTCTCCTGTGGCTGATTGTTATAACAGTAAGCGTGGAACAGAGGTTAGTTTTACTGACTAATTATTTCAGTTTTCCGTGCTGTGCGTTGCTTTTACTGTGATGGATATGGTTTTATTTGAATATTAATCTCTTGGTTTTAATTTTTATGTTGATAGTTCATATATTATGAAATACATAATCTCCATAAATAGTTAATCGTATGAAATTTGTAGGTCTCACTTTTAGAATAATTTACACATGGTTAATGCTAAGGATTTTTTATTTTTTATTTTTAAAAAGAAATCCATCGTAAAGAAGTTAAAAGTGATTGATAATTTTGACTTAAATTTTTGAATCAGTTGTTTGAGGTATAACTCTCATGGGTATTAGATGAGACTAAGGATTAGATGCCAATAAGTCTAAATCCTCAATTGCACCTCTGGCTATATCTTTTTAGGTTATACTGGGAACTGTTAACCGAGTATGATCATGGTATTCGCTCTTATCCTAGTTTGCTATTTGCTGTGTGTCAGCTTTCTGTCCAATTTAAGGAAATCTCTATTATTGTCGCCTACCAGTGAAATGTATCTAACCTAATTGGCAGTCTTCTTAGACATGCTCGTAGTTTGAGGTGTACTTTTCTTTTTCTTCACATAAACACATTGTCAACTATGTCATTTTCCTTTGTTAGTTCATTTTAGACCTACTGGTTGCATATCGATACATGTGGCACCTTGTTGAATTCATAAAAATCACCACTCATTGTTAATCTATCTCCACCACAGATACTTATGAGCTACTGCATGCAGCTAATTTGACAAAGGCTAATGAATTGGGAAGATAGAGGAGAATTGGCTTTTAAAACAAATTTTTTGACTCTATTCTCTTTTGTACTTGAGAAATTTGAATTAGAAAAAACATTGAAGGCCCTTTGGAAAGTTTAAAGAAAGTTGGATATTTCAAGAAGTTCCCAGGACAGAAAAAGTCAGTAGAAATTATGCTCATGTTAATCTCATGCAATTTGATTTTTATTACTCCTTAATATTCTCTACCAAATATTAAAAATTGTCAGTTAAAAAATTCAGTCAGTTAACCACCAATTTATTCTGTTTAATTAGCTAACTAGACCATTATAGTGAAGCATGGTGTTGGGAAGTTTCTAAAATGAATCTTTTTCAGTTTTTCCTAATATCAAATACAATCTTACTTAATCTGATTAAATGAATCTTTTTCAGAACTCCAATATCTAATACAATCCTATTTGTTATCATGAGGGATGTTAATTCATGACAATGGTGCAATTTTCTCTGTTTGTGTATCTCACAATTATTTAGTAGAGAATGGTCATTAGAAGACTGTTCGATAAACGATGAAGGTTCCGTTGAAGAACTTAGACAGTCTATTATTCTGAAACAACAGAAAACTGGATGGAAGACCACTGTGTGAAGCTTTTGCAAGACTTGTCCATTGGTGATTAAGATAGTTAACTAAATGCAAGGGCTGTTTTTGATAGTTCTTTTTTCTCTTTGGCTAAATATACAATTACATGGAAATCGATATGTGAGGAGTATATATCTCAGATTTCATTTAACTATCAGTTGTCTGCCACAGTTTAGTCATGCATGTGCTTCCTGTTGTCATCCAGGCTTTGGTATATCATGTATTTGTTTCTTGATTGGGCATTTTCTACACTCACCTGGTACGATTAAAACTTCTGTGCAGCTTGAACTACAATATGCAGCTGAAACAAATGCCCTTCAACCACCTCATAAATATGTACCGTGGGTAGTTGTGGATGGACAACCACTTTATGATGTTAGTATCCTCTACCTTTCCCTTCCAAACAAAATGATTCTAAAGTTAAATGAAGGCAGGCGTTATCAATTGTAGTGTGTCATCGTCCTGAAATGTCATAATCTACTTTGCATATTATGCTCTTACCAATCTGATGAATAAGGGATACTACAATAGAATACTATATTTAAGATGTTTCAGATGCATTTCAGAACATTTTATTATTGATACCAGTGTATGCCAGACATAATAAACGTGCTGTCTGATTCAAGAGACTTGCCATAGAGGTATGTGAGAAAATTAGTTGTGTGCCATACACGATATCACTTGAAAATGTATTTGCAACATGAAAAAAGAATCAAATTATACCAAATCTATCTGACATGAGGTAAATTTCTTTCAAAATAATTAAAATATTGCAGCTTAAATTTTGATGCATGATGCTGCGATGCTGGTCGTTACTACATGTTACGATTAAGATTGACTTGATACTATATAGAATTCTGCTGGCATGAGACATTGGTTTTCACTTCACCCCCACCCCCACCCCCAACTACCAACCTACATTGTAACCTTACACAAACACACACACCCACACCCATAGACACACACTGAGGCTGCTCACCATTCATCCTGGTTTCACCCGCATAATTATGAGTTTACGGGAAGCTAAGATCTTGACATGACCAGAATGCAGGTTCTCAAAGATATGACATTCTCTCTGTTCCTGTAGGACTATCGAGACTTCATAAGCTATATCTGCAAGGCATATAAAGGAACTGCCACACCATCTGCTTGCATTGAATCATCTGTTGGACGCATTGGAAAGGTGAAGTCAAAGCTGTTTCGGACAGTACCAGCTATACTCTCATGGCTGCAGCGCAACAAAATAGTAGCTTCATTATAGATTTACTTTGCTCTTTCACAATCCAGAGGTGGTCTCTGTCCTGGTTTAAAGATGTGCTCTTATAGTAGAAAGGCGAAGGTATTGTAACTCTGTCAAAATCATTCTGCTCTAAAATGACCTGCCAAGAGTATAACCTCGTATGCCATGGTTGTTTGTCTTGCTCTATGCTTGTAGCTGACATTGAATAATTAGTAGCTAGTTGTAAACTCTATGGGAGGTGCAAACTGAATCAGCAAGGTGCAAACTTCATTGTGCTTCTCAAATGCCCGAAGAATTTGTGAGGAATTGATGGTTGTTGCTTTAGTTGCTTTATTTCAGGGTCAAATATGGTTTGTTTTTTTTTTTTTTATACTGTGGAAAATTGAAATACAAGATTCGAAGTGATAAAATCAACATTCATAAACGTATTTTGAAAATATAAAGTTGTTGTGTTTGTAACTAAATACCAAATTAGAGTACAAACTCTGAAGTGGTAAACTTAACTTTTGTAACTTTAGTATTAAGTGTGTTTGAAATTTACAATTATGATTGTAAAAATAGTTCAAAAATGAGTGAAAAAATTTGATAAAAAATTTGAATTATATTTTCGGATGTTTAGCTCCCCCACCCCCCAACAAACACCCCCAAACAATTTTTTCAGTCGATAGATACATAAAAAAGGAAATAAGTACGAGTAAACATCCTGAAAGAGGAAAATAATTCGTTTCTGAACAACGTTCTTTCTTTAAGACTTCGTCATCTATAATATTTTTCTGTTTATATTTATTTTTGTTTTTTAATATGGTATTTTATTACTATTTTATCTATTTAGTTAAACTAATATTATATGGCATTTTGATACTATAAACTTGGAAACTAAGCTATTAATAACAAAATAAAAATAGTACTAAGTATAATAAACTAAACTAAATCATGGAAATTAAAATAAAAACTTAAGATGAATATATACTAATTAAAATTAAAATTTAGTATAATTAATAGTTAAATAAAAATAAGATATACTAATTATATTAGATAATTCACAAGATAAAGAAATAAATTTATAGTAATAAATATAGATTAATTAAATAAAGATTAAACTTTTGAATATAATTTTTTTTATCAAAATAAAATATAAATTTAGAAAGTAAGTATATTATGATAGTTAATAGTCAAATAAATAATATATAAACTTAGTTTAATTCAATAGTCAAATAAAAATAGTAATAGGTATATCAAATTAAAACAAAATAAAATATAAAATTATAAAGTATAGTAGATAATCAATAATCAAATAAAATAATTTAAATTTAATTTAACTCAATAATCAAATAAAAATAGTAGTAAATATACCAAATAGAAATAAAATAGTATTAAGTATACAAAATTAAAATTTCAAATAAAAAAATCAAAATCAAAATTTACAAAACTAATATTAGGGTATGAATTAAACATATTAGTTAATTATAATTAATTTTTTAATAAATAATAAACTAAAAAATAAAAGAGTAGTCGTTCGTCCAACCCGTAGATCCAGCTCATACAGTTTGTCCACCCTGGAGTGACCTATTAGAATCAAACTAGTAGGTTGAGTTGGACCAAAACAAAAAAAAATAATATTCAACCCGCTTCAAACCATTTCAGGTTAAGTTTGATCTTGAGCAGCCCACCTAAAAAGTAGGACAAGACAAGTGTGGGTCAATCTTAATCGAATCACTCCATCTAACAACTATAATCAAAATGCCCTTATATCATAATATTTTATGTATCTCTTCACAAAAATGAATATCTCAAAAAAGAATTTTAAGTTTCGAATTTGTTTCGAACTCCTAACTTTCTGAATTCAAATAAATCAATCCAATTTCAAATTGATTTTCGGATTGCATAGGGAAAATATGTTATATAGATTGTAATTTGAGATATAGTGAATTATTTTTATTAAAATTTAAGGGTACTTTTGTCTTTTTTCATTGAATTTTTGAATATTAAAGGGGTAAATAAAGTTTCATTTATAGCGGGGAAATTCAACCTACATCCGAATCAAAAAGTTGGACTTTTGACCAACAAGAAGTGGGGGGCAATTTCGTCATACACGCACTACCTCACCCGTATTGACTAAACTTTGATATATTGCCCCCCACTTCTCCGCAAACCGTCGCATTCCCATTTTCCCATTTTAACCCTTATGGAGCTTTGACCTTCGGTTTCAACTTGGTCCTTTCCCATTCATTCCCCGCCGTTGTTCTGCTCAAATGGCATTAATGGGCCTCTCAATTTTATGGTAAATTTGGGCAAAATTGAAACGGGAAAAGGTTGAAGGGTTTGGCCTAGAAACTTCACCGATCGGAGGGGCCGAAACCGCAGAAAAAGGGGTTGCGGGGAGGAGTGGGGCCCCCTTTTGTCTGATCGTGAAGTTTGTCTGGCGGAAACCCTACACGGTTTGTGGGAATTTATGAGCACGAGATTTCGGTACTCTATACATGTAGGCCATCTTTTTCATTCTTTCTATATGTGGATGCATGCATATGTTTGTCTAGTACATAAATCAGATTTTAATGCGCTTAATATGTTTGATATTTTGCCTGTGTTACGGACTTCCGTATGAAGGTTTCTGCTTTGCATAATTGTTAAAATTGCTGAATTATTATCGAAAGCTTGAATTTTGTGGGTTGTTTGGATTCTGTGATGAGGGATTTATTTTAGATTTTCTCTTTGTATCAGTTCTATTGGCGGTTTTGTTTATTAGAGAGGTGAGAATGAGGTGCAAGATAATTCATTTAATGTTGGGGCTGATTCTAGTGCTGCTTCTATCTGGTGAGTTTTCTTTGGCTCTGTTGAAAAGGACTTTTTTTTTTTGTTCTTTTGGTTTGGTTTTATTTGACATCAAGAATTTATGTTTGAATTGCTTGAGTCATGTTTTTCGGCAGTCCGCTCCTGCTATTTGGTGATTGTTTTTCTCTTGTAAAAGCTTCTTTCTTTATGTACTATTGTTTTGTTTTGAACCATTTCAATGGGAGGCCAAAAAAAAGAATGGAAACTTTTGTTTAGATTTAGCACTGATTAGTTTTATTTCTTTGTAGTACTATTGTTTAGTGATATTGATGATAAA